>CM060075.1:20165079-20320079 GCA_030533445.1 Cyprinodon diabolis | reverse complement strand
GTTAGTGCTGATTATATGATGAAGTGTTTTTCCATCTTATATCCAAACAATTATATTTGTTTTCCAAAAGCTGCCTGGATGAATATAAGGTAATCGAACTGATAAAAAAGGCGATACCTTCTTTTAAAAGCTCATTCCTTTAGATGATCTCTTTGACCTTGTTAACTCCTGTATTACAAATTAAGATGTAAACCTTGAATCTGTTGTGAGTCAAGGAAGATCTTTCTATATTTAGCAATGTTGCGAAACAGGTAGTCGGGTTACACAACCAATCAGAGCTGATGACATCCAGGAGGGATATTTATGAGAAATGTTCTGCTTCTCTGTGTGTTTCTGTGCTTCTGTGGTCATCTGAGCTCAGAAAAGCTCAAACGGTTTGTTAAAAGGAGATGGGGAGAAACAACAGGAGTGGGAGATACAGTAAATGAGGATGTTGAGGGAAGGATCTGAAACATGTGAGACACTCGAAAACAGGATGAGAGCTCTTCCAGAAGTGCAGCCGTCAGCAGTACCACTCAGCTGAAATGTGGGTCTAAGGGGCATCCGTCATACGACCACTGAACAGTCAGGTGACTGAAGAGACTGAGACATTCTAGGCTTGGAAACTACAGACAGACAGGTTTTTTTCTTTTTAAGCCTGATACTGATTATTTTACCACAGTTGAAGCCAATATTGCTTTTCTTTCTTCTATATACATGATAAAAATGACACAATGATAACAAATATTACAAAAATCTCAATTTAAGTAATAAAAAAACATTTATATAAAAAAATGCAATTCATGGTCATGATGTAATCTAAAGGCAAGGCTGGTGAATGCACTAATACAAAGTTAACACATGCATGAATCGGCCAGTTTCCAAAGAGGAATAAAAACTCCAATATTGACCAAAAATATGATGTATTGCTTTAGCTTTAAAACATTTTTTTTTATTATTATTTTTCTCTGAAGTGAAAAAAACAAACAAATAAAACAAATGGGCAAAAAAATCTATTCAATGAATTAAATTGCAGGCGATTAAAAAAAAATGTAATACTTTTTTTTAATAACGGGGCATTTTTGGCTCCCGGGGTTTCTGTAGCTGCAGTATTAAGGCCAATTTAAATTTCTGACGTCAAATCTGTCTCAGTGCGCGACCACGCACCCAATGCAGAGGCTCTGCTACCATCGTCGCTCACCTCAAAAAAATCCTGAGCATGCGTCGGATGGTAGCAAACCTGCGCAGACCTCAAGCGGAAGTGCGCAGACAAAAAGCATCTGTGATTGCTCCTTGGTATGCCTTTCCGGCTGTCTGTGTAGTCCTCCTTCACGATTCGTTGCTGGGGCGTGCCATTTTTAAAAACCGAAGAGTAATAAAAACAATGGGACAATGTGCGTCCCTAGAAATTCCTGACGTTGCAGAAGCAAACCAGCAAAACTGGTTCGCGACCAGACGCAAGCGACATTTGATGTGTGCGGTTGCAGAAGTATAATCTGCCTTTCACTCTCAGGTTGCAGTTTGACAAGCAACAGCGTCACACGAAACACTATATCCGATCCGTCCCAAAAGCATGATCCGCACCATCAGCTCATTTGGGCATGCGCAACCAGATATACATCTGGGTTGCCCTCGATTTTATTTTGTAAAAAAGACCTAAATTACATTTTTCCCTCCTTAAAAACAGTAAGTATACTAAACTATAATGTGTTAAAGTTTAAATATGTTTGCTGAGAAAATAAAGGCCTTAAATCCTGTCTGGTTTATCACTCGTCTCTGCCCGATCTGCATAGCAAATGGGATCCTACGCTACTTCTGGGAGCTAACTTTTTCAGCTTTGGATTTAAACATAAATGTAGTATTTTTCATTTTTAAGATTTTTCCTTTCGTGTTAACATTATGATATATAGCGCGTAACCTAAAGAAAGAAACAACTAAAATGCAGATAAACATAGCTTAGTCATATTTTGCCAGACTGCTCTGAGCATGTTCAATCATGATGTCAGAGACGCAGTTTAACGGAGAAAATGTAAAAGTTTATTTAGATGCGGTTGTATTAGAAGACATGGGGTTGTGTATTGAAATGCATATTTCAAAATGGTCAGAAAAGGTTCCCGGTCCAGAGAGCTAACTAGCTATCTGTTAACAGAAACATGGCTGCCAATAGCGCGGCACGGTAGTGATGCGCCCGCATACCCAAAGACATGCTGCCCCGTTTGTACTTATTGCTTTCTTTAATAAAAACGAAAAGAAAAAAAAAAACGGAAAAAATCGTAAATTGAATTAAAAATAAAAAAATCTGAGGTATTATTTTTAGGCCATATTGCCCAGCCCTAATATGTAGTTAGTCTCTTTTATCAGGGGGTCCTACCTTAAAACGTCGAGCCAAGAACTTGTTCTTCATCTCCAGGAAGTTTCCTTTGTTTGCCTGCGACTTGAAAGGCTCGTTGACGATGGCGAACTGCGGGTCGTTCTGGATGTCCTGCCAACGGGCGTAGCCGTGTCTGATAAACTGGTCAAGGGTCTTTAAAAAGTTGCTACATTTCTCACTTCAGTGCCAACTAACTGCTAAATTAAGGACAGATTTATTCAGATAGATGCTGAGAGAAATAGATCTGATTCAAAGGGATTGAACTTTACGAGGGGAGATCTTTAACTATAGACTTTCCATTTAGAGATAACATCTTAACACACAAACAAAAATGATCATTTTTAAGTTTATCATATTAGTTAGCATTAAGTAAGCTCTAAAGTGGATTTCTTGTTTGTATTTTAGCCTGAATTTTCTTCCTTATTGGCTATTAAGTATGATAAAAATGTCCTTAACTACCGTAATGAAGGGAGCAACCTGAACTAAATCCCTTTCTCCATCACTGTTCAGCTTATACGGATCGTTCTGGCTGGTTTGCTGACTTATTACGCTGGCCGTCTGGCTTCCAGTTAAAAAAAAAAAAAGAAAGAGAAAAGATCCCCATAAATAAACACAGTGGGGGTCATCTCCCGGGCAACTGCTCTTAAGGATACACCACAATTCCCGCCAGGAGCCAGAAGTCGTGTCGACGGTGCCAGATCTCGTTCATCTTCCCAGAGGAGATGGCGGCCCGCTCCTCGTTCTGCCAGAGAGTGTGCAGCTCTGCGGGAAGAAGAAGGCAGTGAGGTGAGAACAAGGAGGCCGCTTTCAGACGGCGTACCTGGCTGCCGTCTGACCGCAGGTGTTTTTCTCTGCGGACCCACAGCTTTTTCTGGGGCGCTGATAGAGCTCAGGATAAACTCCTTGGCCCCTAGGTGTGATTATTCAGAGGCCCTGAAAGCAAGATTTAGTTTTTATTTGTTGATACAAGTGGAGGCTTTTTAAGTTGTTTGGACAACTTTGGTTGGTTTAATGAAACAGTTTCTATAACTGAACCTTTCTCTTCAAACCAGCTCAGGTTTTTCCACTAATCTTTCTTTAAATGATCAATCATTAAATAGATATAGTTAGTATAAATTGGTCAACATGCAGGAAAAAGTATCATTACAAATTTAAGAGATTTTTAAATGATAATTGACTTACTTTGGTATATTTCCACCTAAAAAGTTTCTTAATACATTAATAACTGGAAGAGTGATACTATAGTTGGTGTTTCATTAAATTTCCAGGCAATAATTTTTATTTCCCACATATTGCCTCATTCTTGGTTCTCTAATTTCAATGGGATGACTTTTTAAATGGATGAAATCACTCACGATGCTTTTACAATAAAACAACCCATTTGCTTTGACTCATCTGTATTTTAAGCAATGTTCCCTCTAATGTGTCATGATATCTCAACATACATACATGCTCCCTGAGGTCACTGAGGGTCACTGTGAGCAGCATTAGATCTAAACACTGAGGCCGCACATCTACATTAAACTTGTTATAGAACATAAAGATCATAGCATGTTACCTTGTTATTTAGTAGAATAAGAAATTAAAGCGGCAATTTCTATTAGTTTACTTTTAATGTAAGGGATTTGGCCGACTAAATAAGGTTTGGTCATGAGTGTCACAGTCTTGGTTCTGTTATGTTTTCTTTTAAGTATTCAGTTTTACTTTGCTCCATGTTTTTGTTAGGAATCCAGTTTGTGTGGGTTGTGTTTTTGTGTTTTTTCCCTCCACCACCAGGTGGCGCCTGGTTCTCGTTGGCCCTTTCACACACCTGTGGATAGTTGCCTCATTATCTGAGGACTCTTAAGCTGCTGACTGCCACTACCTCGACGCCAGAGTGTTTGCCAGTTTTGGGTACTCTACCCAAGCTGAGTTTTGCTGAGTCAAACTGAGTTTATGTCTCCATGACTCTTAACCTTGTTTTTTGTCTTTGCCTCTCGGCAGGAAGTCATCCTGCAAACTGGATGTTTGGACCTTCTCCCCCTGGAAGGATCATCTTGAGCTTCATACTAAGCAGGGGATTCAAACTGGAGGTTTGGACCCTCTTCCTCCCGAAAGGATTGTTGAGCTTCACACTGAGCAGGGGATTCATCTCCACAAGAACCGTTCAAGTACCACAGGAAATCTAAGCGGCAGTCAGCTCCTCCGCTCCTCATGGAACCTACTAAATCTGGGTAAACCCTGTCCGCCCTCTAACGAGCCAACGAATTTCTGGAACAAACCACACCGACTGGATTAAGGACATCTTTTCTGGAAACGTGAGTTCAGTTGCTGTTTCAACCTTTTGCAAAACGAAGCTCAAATTTCCCACTGAGCCTGAACTAATCACAGAACTTCCCCTTTCACTTTTCAGTCCCGGTTCACCAGCGTTCAGAGCAACACTGGACCCATCTCGACTTGTTTTCAATAAACCTGTTACTTTCCCTTGGCTTCTCTGAGTGGTTTCCTGCATGTGGGTCAGATCACTGAAAAAGATCATGACAGTTTTCTAGTTTTAGTAGTATAATTCTTATTTTGTTGTGTTTTCTGGTTATTTTTAGTTTCCAGGTTTTTATTTGTTACCCACTGCTGCCCTCTTGTGTTCCTTTTTCCCTAGCTCCTTTCCTGTTCTGCTCTGTTCACACCTGCTCCCAATCTGCTCGTTAGTCCTCCCTTTGATTCAGTCTCCCAAAAATATTCTCTCTGTGCAGTTCTTCAGTGCTGGTTCCTCATCTAACTTTCTCCAACTAGGTCTCTCTGAGGCCCCGTCCACACGAAGTCAAAACGAACACGAAACGCTAATATTTTCCAGAACGTTTGTCGTAAAGACGGAGACGTAAAATAAATGTGATCGTCCACACGAATGCATGAAAACGCTGCAAAAAGTATATTTATACATGGTTGCCCTGCGGGTCCATTTTCGTGGTTCAGTCAAATTCAGGTGCTGAACTATGTCGTCGATATTGCTCTGTTCTTCCTGGAGATATTCCAGAAGAAGAAGATTCTGTTGTAAGCCCGACAGCAGGGTGAGTAGCATTACCAGCAACCATTCAACACAGTACGGCGCCATTGTTGTTGTGATACTGTGTCGCGCATGCGTGTTTAGAGGCGACGCTATGACGCATGCGTGTAAAAAAAAAAATGCGGTTTGAGCTTAAAGATGGAAACGCGAAAACCGCGTTTCAAAATCTTGCCACTCTGAAGGCTGAATAAAAAAAAGATCGTTTACAGACCCCCGAAACGCCGGCTTCGTGTGGATGAGAGGCTGGTTTGGTGAAAAATTTGTGCGTTTAGGCCAGGGTTCGGCTTCGTGTGGACGGGGCCTGAGTCTTCCTCCTCTTGATTGTTTCCCCCCCAGATGTCCTTGGTTTCTGGTTTGTTTGACTTTGTTTTCATGTTTGATTTTTTTGGATTTTTGGATTCCTGCCTCAGTTGTTTATTAACTCTTCATTAAATCCACAAGAAACTCACCTCATCCTCCCTGCCTCTGCATTTGGGTCCACAAAACTCAACTCCTGACAATGAGATGTGTCGTATCTTATTTGCTAGAGTCCTGCTTTGAACAGGTTTCTGCTCTGGAAGAGCTGAGACGTTATACCCAGTGGTTGAAAGTAACTAAGTACATTTACTTGATTACTGTACTTAAGAACTGTTTTTTATAACTTTCACTCCATTAAATTCCAAAGCAAAATGTTGTACTTTCTACTTCGATCCATTTCTAGGAAGTTACTTGTTCCTTTTGGCTCAGCTCAGCTATTTAATCATAATTTAATTCTTTCTTGAAATGCAGTTTCAACACGAACGATAACAGCCCTTTAGGACTGAATTTGGACACCACTGTTTTAGACATTAGCGTTCCACAAAAAGATATCATTTGTAGTTTATAATTGTATTAAGGCGTTAGTTGTTTCCGAGGTACCAAGCTGTAGTTTCTTTTTGGTAATACACAGTAAAATTCAGAGAGTCAAATTGTCAGTGTCAGAATCTGTTAACCCTATAAGAGTCATTTCAACAACAGTGAGCGTAAAATGCCTCTTTGTGTATTGCAGGGTTGGTGAAAATATTCAGAGTTGAAATCGGTTTAGTAAGGACCCATGATAGTGTAATCCGTTCAGTTTGAAAAGTTCACTGTTTGAGGTTATGGTGAATATTACTCTGAAAAGCTCCGCCCTCATGCTACAAACAGTCTAAAATTTTCTCTGCACCATTTATCTGCTTTTCCTCTCTAGAAAACCACGGTAAGTGCCTCGATTTTAAATTTTTTCCCCTCAGAATTTCATCTGGAATAAGTCCGAAATCTTTGTTGAAATAACTGGGTTTACAATATATTTGTTTATAAATACATTTTAAATGTCCTTTTTCTGTAAATTTATGAAATGATTTAATAAATTTACAGAAAAAGGACGAGCTGGTAGCTATACACTGCAATCTATTCTGACAAATCCAAATGTATGTGGGATGTTTTCATCTGAGCATATTTCAAAGGTTGGTTTGTATTTAGATTTAAAAGATGATCTAAATATGAAAAATCATCCTCTTTTTTTCCAAGGAGAAAAATGCAAATGTTTTGTTTGCTTTTTTTATTCAATGCCTAGTTTTTATTAGCATTTTGTTGATGTGCTGAAATTAATAAATTGACAAGACATGGATATAGGGTTGTTTTTCCTTAAATTCTTATTTAAGTTTTGGCTGTACACCTTGAGATAAATAAAATTGTACTGTAACACCAAGAGTCAATTTCAACGCTCAGCCAGGTTACATATGGTCCTGCCCTGTACAGTGTTAAACTCACACTCACCTCAGTGTCAGAATTCTAGAGTTAATTTTACTCCATTTAGTGTTGATTTTTTTTTTACAAGTGTTAAACTAAGTTAACAATTGTCAGAGTAATTTTGATTTTACTCTATAACTAAATTTGACTCCTACTAGAGTTAAATTAACTCAGAAAGTCTGACACTGTGATCAGTGTAGCTTTTACACTGTACAGGGCAGGACCATATGTAACCTGGCTCAGTGTTGAAATTGACTCTTTAAGTGTTACTTTAACACCATTCATTTTTTACTGTGTAGATTCAACCTTAAAACTCTATTCCAAAGTGAAAGTATGAGGAGAATCAAGACTGTCCTGTTTTATTTTTGGCTTGTTTTTGAATAACCAATAAATATAAAAAAAAAATAGCTGTCTTTGTTTTTTTGGCCTTTTTAAGCTGCAGTTCTTTACAGGTGGTGTATAATTCTAAGCAGAGTGGCTCTAAATATCAGTACATCAGATGGTTTCTGAAAATTACAAGCTCCTTTAAAATCACTCGCATAATTATACAGAAATACTCTATTAGAACATGTACATTGTATACTTTTTTGGATACTTACATACTTCAAAATGCATGTACTTTAGAATTCTTAAGTATTTTCAAAAGTGAGTACCTTAATATTTTAACTTGAGTAGATATTTCACTGAGTAACTTTTGAGTATCAACATGAGTATCAATATTTTTACCCAAGTACTACTGTTGAGTACTTCGTTCACCACTGGTTATACCTTTCAGACATTACATTTTGATCACATTAAAATATGTACGTTTTGCACAATTGAATGTTTTGTGATTCAGTATATATTCCTGTAACTTTTTGTCTATTAAATATTTAAATTTCTACAAACATTAATGATATAATGGTATATATCTAACGATTATTATCCGTAAATTAGACATGGTAATAAATGTCACAAGAATATGAACAAAACTGACTTAAATTTTATCTATTTATCACATCTGTCCTTCTCACTCTATATAATTGACCAAATCTGTAACTTTAAGAGCTTTCTGGATGCTGTTTTGATATGATTATTTAAAGGTATAGTGGAGGTATGTTCTTTTTCCAGGTGAATCATCAAAATAAGTGGTCCTCTAACTGTCAATCAATCTGGTGATATGTTTCCATAAGGCCGTTCTACGTACTCATCCCCTGTTAGCTATCTTTTTCTGCGCTTGCGCACTTTCAGGCCTATAGCTGTGGTGAGCTACGCTGTAAGACACTCATTGAAGCTCACCTTTCTCACGGCGGGTTCTTTGAAAATGGCCAATGGTCGTAAGAGTGGAAAAAATCTTCTTTTGTATAGTAAGCTTGTATAAGTAATGCAAACAACGACTTTTAAACAGACCGTGCACGAGGAGAAATGGGCTTGTGCACGCTCTAACACACATTTAATGGGCGTTCCTGCATGTGCATTTTTTTTAAATGGAGGGGCGTGTCTTTTCAAAAATTAGGGAGAATCCTCCACTATACCCTTTAAACTAAATTCTCTTTTACAATCAGCACTGGATGCTTGAAATATAGCACAAATATCTACAACCTGTGAGATCTCCTTTAGCTCCTCACATCTAAGTTCTACAGCCATCTTTTCTGAGAATGTGCCAACTGAGCCCGTTAATGTTTCTGCTTCATGTACATAAATTTATCACAAAAGAGAAAAGAAAGAAGCATCACACTGGATACAAGATAGATTTTCTAATGTGCTGAGATCATTTTGCTGATGACACAAACTGTAGAAGTCTGAAGGTTTTAAGCTCAGGGCGGCTAAGAGGTGCTAACCTGTGAAGCCGCCGTCGGCGATGTTGAACATGAAGCGCGGCCGCTCAGCCTGAGGCTTCCCATTACCCTTCGTCGTCGGCTCTTCCTTTGCTACTTTGATCCCGGCGTCCTTCTCACCTTTGACCTCTTCTGTTGTGAACAATAAACAGCTAATTAGAGAAACTCCTTCCTTCCATACTTTCTAATTGTTGGACGTCGGTGAGCACCTCTCTTTGGGTCAGACGCCTCGGTTTTATCTCTGGCTTCTGCTGCTTCTGTAGTCGTTCGGGTTTCGTCCCGCTTTTCTTTCTCCTTTTGCTCCCTCTCTCCCTCTGCAAACAGACACCATCTCAGTCACATGGTTTTTCTTTCTGCGTTGGTCTGTCTTGTTTGTGTGTTACCTGGTTTCTTTTCTGTAACTGCAGCTTCTTGTTTCGCCTCCTCCTTACTGTCCTCCTGTGATTTCCTCTCCTCTGGTGCAGCAGCTGAAGGCTCTGTTGACTCTCTCCTGTCCTCCTCCTTGGTGTTGCTCTCGTCTGTCTTCTGTGACGTGTCTTTTGTTCTGGATGAAAGCTACCATAAGATCGACAGGATTATTTTTTATTCGTTATTTTAGAAGCTGTACATTAGCGATTAATGGTTGTAAGTAGATGGGATTATTGATTATTGCATGTTCTACATCACCTCTTTAAAGTATTTTCACATTTTATTTCAATAATACCACAAACTGAATTGGGATTTTGAGTCCCAGACCAACAGAAAATGTCATAAATATGTCGATCAGTATGTTAGAGAACAACTTTTGCTGCAGTTACACCTGGAAGTCTTTTAGATCTTTCCTGTAAAGCTCTGATCTGAGCCTCTAGGGGTATTTCCTAGAGGTCTTTCCTCCCTACTGCATGATGCAGCAACCACCATGTTTCATAATATGAATGACATTTAGGTTTACTTCCTCATCACATGTATTTAGTTTTTTAAATTTGTTATTTTTCCGACCTGTTTCCTCATCCCCATGTTTGCCGTGCCTCCTTCATGACCTGTGCAAATTGTAAACAGAAGCTCTTCCCTTTTTTAGGCTGTTAATCTTTGCTCCTCTTCTATAAAGGTGTGACTTTTGGAGTACACTGATAATATTTGCCATGTCAATAGATTACTCCAGCTAAGCTGAGGATTTCTACAGAGTTACCATCGGTCTCTCTTTCCTCAGCTTAAGCACATTTTGGTATTTATGTAGCTGTGTCCTGTTCTTTGGTCTTCATGGAGATATTTGCAAGCTGATGTTCTCTAAAAAGCCTCAACAGAACAAACAACATATACTCTTCTCCTTCCACTTTACAAATATAAACTACTTTGTCTTTTTTTTTCTGTCAATGCAACTAAAAACAAACTGAATTTTGGGTTTGTAACCTGCAAAAAAAGTGAAATTCTTGTTCTATGTCTCATGTTATAGTATGTAGTTTAAAGAGTCGATATTTGAGGGTTAAAGAACCAAAGTGCAGTTTGTGATGTAGCACTTTAGCTTTACGTTTACCTTCTCTGACACTAGCCTATAGTTAGATTTAAGGGCCTCTGCTTTAGTTGCTTTAATGGAGGAAGACAGCAGAAACGTTTTCTGCGATTGTGGGATGAGCTGCAGCTGACATATTGGGGTTTTGATGACTTTGTTTTACCTCTTCAGTGTCGCCACTTTTGTTCCCATCCACCTCTTTCTGTTGCTCCTTAACTTTCTCCTTTTCCAAGGACTCTGCCTCCCCCTTTTCCTTCTCCTCCTCCTTTTCCCCCTCCTTTCCGTTCTTTTCCAGCTTCTCTGAAGGAGCTGGGGTTGCTGTGTGTGTTAAAATAAAGAAATATGCACAATAAGTCCAACACTAGTTTTCTTTGCAGGTGTTCTTTAGTTTGCAGCGCCCCCTGCTGGACTTAAAGTAAATTAAAAGGGTTACCTGGTTTGGACGTGCATGGGGTGTTGTTGAAACTGGCGTCAGGTGTGGGAGTAGCGGTTTTTGCAGCAGGGGAGGAACCACGGGAGGAGGATTTGTCAATGCTGACCTCAGGTTTGAGCTCCGGGAGGCTCCACCGTCCGTTTATGTGCTCAAACTCTTGGATCTGAAAGCAAGAAAGCCAAAAAACTAAGCAGATTTTGAACAAAATAAAAAATAAAAACCTTGCACGTGGGTAGTTTTGCTACTACGGCTCATCTAAACACTCCTACGGTATGCCGCGGGGAGTTGGCAGCGTATTCGGTATTCCCTTTGTCGCACGCAGCAAATCAGAACGGGCTGCAGGTTTAAACAGGTTGGACTGAAAACTAACTTGAATATGTTTAAAAGAAACTAAATAAACTTGGACGATCAACGTGCAGAAATCAAAAACAGCAATCTGGAGGCTTTGCAAGGAATCTCTAAGTAGTATTAGAGATTAGAGTCACACACACACCAACCCAAAACAACTGTAGTAAATGACATAATGCAATAAAATAGCTGTAATCCAATACTACTACCTATTATTTGACTGTAGAACAAAACAAAGTTTAGTTCAAGTTCTTCTCAGCCTAAGGAGGTCTGCTTCAGATTATTGATTTATTGCTTTTAAAGACATGTTAATCCCAGCTATATATTTATATTGTCTTTAGTATTTTTCAGGTCTCTAAAACTTCTTGATGAGCAGCTCTAGTCTGTTGTTAGTGATCAGAAAAGGCTTTGTTCCTTTGGGCAGAGTTAGACTAAACACGGTCCCGATGTGTTGCACGAGAATTAGGAAACACAAGAGGAAGAAAAAAGGAAAGACTAAATAGTCTGCAGCGTTTGTCAGCCTGTTTAGAACTACGTGTTCTTTCAGAGAAACTATTTTCACTACTTTGGTGTTGTTTTTTGGCATCATCGACATAACCAGCTGAAGTCTAAAAGCCGTGATTAGAAGTCTATAAACTCTATAAACTGTGTTGCTCTCCTTATGTTTGGCCTGTTTTAGATCCCCTTCGTTGTCTGACCTTCTTCTTGACGAGAGACATGACGCCAATACGCGTCAGGACGAGCTGCCGGCACAGGCCTTCCCTCGGGACGCCATCGGCAAATGTCTCGGCCCCGTCGGCCACCGGCTCGCACAGGTGGCGCATGAAGAGAGATACGTAAGCTCTGGTGAGGATAAAAATGAGACAGATTTATTTAAACAATATCAATCAGTCAAAAAAAAGAACATTTATTTCATCCTTGCTGTTTCTTTTTCGGGATTTTCTTTTTGTTTGTTTTTTTACTCACTTGAATTCCTTCTCAGTTTTTCCCCTGAGGTCCCTAACCAGCCACTGGGAGGAGAAAGCGTCCTGAGACGGCATACCCCAACGCATCACCGCGTTTAGGAAAGCTTTGCGCTGCCGTGTGTTAAATCCCAGAACCTAATGGGGGAATATGAAGCATTTCAGCTTTCTATAATAGAAACCAGTAAAGCAAAAAAAAAAAAAAAAGTGGAAATGACCCAAAACGCATCTAAATTTCACTTTTTGAACTACAAACTTCAAATATTTCTACACAGACTGGATAAATACAGGTGCTGGTCATAAAATTAGAATATCATGAAAAAGTAGATTGATTTCAGTAATTCCATTTAAAAAGTGAAACTTGTATATTATATTCATACATTACATACAAACTCATATATTTCAGATGTTTATTTTGTTTAATTTTGATGATTACAAATGACAACAAATGAAAATCTCAAATTCATCATATCAGAAAATTAGAATATTGTGAAAAGGTTCAAAATTGATGGCCCCTGGTGCCACACTCTAATCAGCTAATTAACTCAAACCACCTGCAAAAGCCTTTAAATGGTCTTTCAGTCTAGTTCTATAGGCTACACAATCATGGGGAAGACTGCTGACTTGACAGTTGTCCAAAAGACGACCATCGACACCTTGCACAAGGAGGGCAAGACACAAAAGGTCATCGCTAAAGAGGCTGGCTGTTCACAGAGCTCAGTGTCCAAGCACATTAATAGAGAGGCGAAGGGAAGGAAAAGATGTGGTCGAAAAAAGTGTACAAGCAAGAGAGATAACCGCACCCTGGAGAGGATTGTGAAACAAAACCCATTCAAAAATGTGGGGGAGATTCACAAAGAGTGGACTGCAGCTGGAGTGAGTGCTTCAAGAACCACCACACACAGACGTATGAAAGACATGGGTTTCTGCTGTCGCATTCCTTGTGTCAAGCCACTCTTGAACCACAGACAGCGTCAGAAGCGTCTTGCCTGGGCTAAAGAGAAACAGGACTGGACTGCTGGTGAGTGGTCCAAAGTCATGTTCTCTGATGAAAGTAAATTTTGCATTTCCTTTGGAAATCAAGGTCCCAGAGTCTGGAGGAAAAGAAGAGAGGCACTTCATCCACGTTGCTTGAAGTCCAGTGTAAAGTTTCCACAGTCAGTGATGGTTTGGGGTGCCATGTCATCTGCTGGTGTTGGTCCATTGTGTTTTCTGAGGTCCAGGGTCAACGCAGCCACATACCAGGAAGTTTTAGAGCACTTCATGCTTCCTGCAGCTGACCAACTTTTTGGAGATGCAGATTTCATTTTCCAACAGGACTTGGCACCTGCACACAGTGCCAAAGCTACCAGTACCTGGTTGAAGGACCATGGTATCCCTGTTCTTAATTGGCCAGCAAACTCTCCTGACCTTAACCCCATAGAAAATCTATGGGGTATTGTGAAGAAGAAGATGCAATACACCAGACCCAACAATTCAGAAGAGCTAAAAGCCACTATTAGAGCAACCTGGGCTATCATAACACCTGAGCAGTGCCACAGACTGATCGACTCCATGCCACGCCGCATTGCTGCAGTAATACAGGCCAAAGGAGGCCCAACTAAATACTGAGTGCTGTACATGCTCATACTTTTCATGTTCATACTTTTCAGTTGGCCAACATTTCTATAAATCCTTTGTTTTTATTGGTCTTCAGTAATATTCTAATTTTCTGATATGATGAATTTGAGATTTTCATTTGTTGTCATTTGTAATCATCAAAATTAAACAAAATAAACATCTGAAATATATGAGTTTGTATGTAATGTATGAATATAATATACAAGTTTCACTTTTTAAATGGAATTACTGAAATCAATCTACTTTTTCATGATATTCTAATTTTATGACCAGCACCTGTATAACAACACAAAGTAGGAGAAAATTGTCCCATCAGAGTAAAGGAATTCTTAAGTTTTACTTTTTACATAAAAAAATCTGAAAAATATGTTTTAAGCCCAATTAGCCCAGGAAACAAAAATAATAAAAATATTTTCAGCAATTTTGGCACTAGGAGACACTTCTAAGTGCTTGGATGACGATATGCTTTAGTGCCATTTATATACACAGAATACCGTGTAGAACAATGTTTCTCTCATTTTTATGGTTGCAACAGTCGACATAAAGAGGAGCTACAAGCTAAAACCTGACAGGCATCGACCTTAAAGATTACCTCACTCCAATGCGTTAAAATATAGTTCTGCTATAATGAAAGGCAGCTATAGACATGTAAACTAACATTTAATTGCAGTCGCCATGTTTAAACTCATAGGGGACAGCACTGAGGAGGTTTTTATGGCACATTCTGCAGAAGTATACAATTTTAAATACAAAAAGTCAACATGAAGTAGCCCCCTTAATATCTAACTCATGTGGTTTATCTGCAAAAATAAGTTGATTCAGGTTTTTGTTTATTTGTCAAGAAGTCCTGTTTTCAGTTTACCATTGGATACATAAAAGATAGTGCTGTGATCAAATGAGCAGCAAACATAAACCACATACAAGTCATTAAAGCTATAACACACAGTGGAGGCCACATCATGGTGAGGAGATATTTTTAGGGAATTCAGAAAGAGTTAAGGGGAAAAGGGGCTGAGCTATATGCAGGGTGAAAATTATTAACCAACTACTGTTAATACTAACTTCAACTTAGAGCTGTATTACATATCAATTAAACACCGGCACACTATTAGTCGCTGACTTATCAGCATTTGGTGGTAGTTGTAAAGAAAAACACAGCGTATAGAAAATCTCAACGCCTTGGCACAAAAATGCTTTGTTAGGAACAAAGGATGTATTAAAATGGTCTATTTAAAGTCCAGAGATCTGAGGAAGGACTTTGAAACTGTGCAGATGTGCACAGATGCTCTCCATTCAAACTAAAAAACATCTGGCAAACATTTCAGTCTGCAAAGCTGGGAGAGAAACTACGGAAGAGGATTAGGGCCACTGAAAAAAAAAAAGTTAACTGATTTTTACATTTTATTTCAGTTTAATATGGGAAAAAAGTCAGAATTCTGAGATTAAAGTCAGAATTCTAAGAAAAAAGTCAGAATTCTAAGAAAAAAGTCAGAATTCTGAGATTAAAGTCAGAATTCTGGGAAAAAAAGTCAGAATTCTGAGATTAAAGTAAGAATTCTAAGAAAAAAGTCAGAATTCTGAGATTAAAGTCAGAATTCTAAGAAAAAAGTCAGAATTCTGAGAAAAAAGTCAGAATTCTGAGATTAAAGTCAGAATTCTGAGATTAAAGTAAGAATTCTAAGAAAAAAGTCAGAATTCTGAGATTAAAGTCAGAATTCTAAGAAAAAAGTCAGAATTCTGAGATTAAAGTAAGAATTCTGAGATTAAAGTCAGAATTCTAAGAAAAAAGTCAGAATTCTAAGAAAAAAGTCAGAATTCTGAGAAAAAAGTCAGAATTCTGAGATTAAAGTCAGAATTCTGAGATTAAAGTAAGAATTCTAAGAAAAAAGTCAGAATTCTGAGATTAAAGTCAGAATTCTAAGAAAAAAGTCAGAATTCTGAGAAAAAAGTCAGAATTCTGAGATTAAAGTAAGAATTCTAAGAAAAAAGTCAGAATTCTGAGATTAAAGTCAGAATTCTAAGAAAAAAGTCAGAATTCTGAGAAAAAAGTCAGAATTCTGAGATTAAAGTCAGAATTCTGAGATTAAAGTAAGAATTCTAAGAAAAAAGTCAGAATTCTGAGATTAAAGTCAGAATTCTAAGAAAAAAGTCAGAATTCTGAGAAAAAAGTCAGAATTCTGAGATTAAAGTAAGAATTCTAAGAAAAAAGTCAGAATTCTGAGATTAAAGTCAGAATTCTAAGAAAAAAGTCAGAATTCTGAGAAAAAACTCAGAATTCTGAGAAAAAAGTCAGAATTCTGAGATTAAAGTCAGAATTCTGAGAAAAAAGTCAGAATTCTGAGATTAAAGTCAGAATTCTGAGAAAAAAGTCAGAATTCTGAGATTAAAGTCAGAATTCTAAGAAAAAAGTCAGAATTCTGAGATTAAAGTCAGAATTCTAAGAAAAAAGTCAGAATTCTGAGATTAAAGTCAGAATTCTGAGAAAAAGGTCAGAATTCTGAGATTAAAGTAAGAATTCTAAGAAAAAAGTCAGAATTCTGAGATTAAAGTCAGAATTCTAAGAAAAAAGTCAGAATTCTGAGAAAAAAAATTCTGAGATTAAAGTCAGAATTCTAAGATTAAAGTCAGAATTCTGAGAAAAAAGTCAGAATTCTGAGATTAAAGTCAGAATTCTGAGAAAAAAGTCAGAATTCTGAGATTAAAGTCAGAATTCTAAGAAAAAAAGTCAGAATTCTGAGAAAAAAGTCAGAATTCTGAGATTAAAGTCAGAATTCTGAGAGAAAGGTCAGAATTCTGAGATTAAAGTAAGAATTCTAAGAAAAAAGTCAGAATTCTGAGATTAAAGTCAGAATTCTAAGAAAAAAGTCAGAATTCTGAGAAAAAACTCAGAATTCTGAGATTAAAGTCAGAATTCTGAGATTAAAGTCAGAATTCTGAGATTAAAGTCAGAATTCTAAGAAAAAAGTCAGAATTCTGAGAAAAAAGTCAGAATTCTGAGATTAAAGTCAGAATTCTGAGAAAAAAGTCAGAATTCTGAGATTAAAGTCAGAATTCTAAGAAAAAAGTCAGAATTCTGAGATTAAAGTCAGAATTCTAAGAAAAAAGTCAGAATTCTGAGAAAAAAGTCAGAATTCTGAGATTAAAGTCAGAATTCTGAGAAAAAGGTCAGAATTCTGAGATTAAAGTCAGAATTCTGAGAAAAAAGTCAGAATTCTGAGATTAAAGTCAGAATTCTAAGAAAAAAGTCAGAATTCTGAGAAAAAAGTCAGAATTCTGAGATTAAAGTCAGAATTCTAAGAAAAAAGTCAGAATTCTGAGAAAAAAAATTCTGAGATTAAAGTCAGAATTCTAAGATTAAAGTCAGAATTCTGAGAAAAAAGTCAGAATTCTGAGATTAAAGTCAGAATTCTGAGAAAAAAGTCAGAATTCTGAGATTAAAGTCAGAATTCTGAGATTAAAGTCAGAATTCTGAGAAAAAAGTCAGAATTCTGAGATTAAAGTCAGAATTCTGAGAGAAAGGTCAGAATTCTGAGATTAAAGTAAGAATTCTAAGAAAAAAGTCAGAATTCTGAGATTAAAGTCAGAATTCTAAGAAAAAAGTCAGAATTCTGAGAAAAAAGTCAGAATTCTGAGAAAAAAGTCAGAATTCTGAGAAAAAAGTCAGAATTCTGAGATTAAAGTCAGAATTCTGAGAAAAAGGTCAGAATTCTGAGATTAAAGTAAGAATTCTGAGAAAAAAGTCAGAATTCTGAGATTAAAGTCAGAATTCTGAGAAAAAGGTCAGAATTCTGAGATTAAAGTCAGAATTCTAAGGAAAAAGTCAGAATTCTGAGATTAAAGTCAGAATTCTGAGATTAAAGTCAGAATTCTAAGAAAAAAGTCAGAATTCTGAGAAAAAAGTCAGAATTCTGAGATTAAAGTCAGAATTCTGAGAAAAAAGTCAGAATTCTGAGATTAAAGTCAGAATTCTAAGAAAAAAGTCAGAATTCTGAGAAAAAAGTCAGAATTCTGAGATTAAAGTCAGAATTCTGAGAAAAAGGTCAGAATTCTGAGATTAAAGTAAGAATTCTAAGAAAAAAGTCAGAATTCTGAGATTAAAGTCAGAATTCTAAGAAAAAAGTCAGAATTCTGAGAAAAAAGAATTCTGAGATTAAAGTCAGAATTCTAAGATTAAAGTCAGAATTCTGAGAAAAAAGTCAGAATTCTGAGATTAAAGTCAGAATTCTGAGAAAAAAGTCAGAATTCTGAGAAAAAAGTCAGAATTCTGAGATTAAAGTCAGAATTCTAAGAAAAAAGTCAGAATTCTGAGAAAAAAGTCAGAATTCTGAGATTAAAGTCAGAATTCTGAGAGAAAGGTCAGAATTCTGAGATTAAAGTAAGAATTCTAAGAAAAAAGTCAGAATTCTGAGATTAAAGTCAGAATTCTAAGAAAAAAGTCAGAATTCTGAGAAAAAAGTCAGAATTCTGAGAAAAAAGTCAGAATTCTGAGATTAAAGTCAGAATTCTGAGAAAAAGGTCAGAATTCTGAGATTAAAGTCAGAATTCTGAGAAAAAGGTCAGAATTCTGAGATTAAAGTAAGAATTCTAAGAAAAAAGTCAGAATTCTGAGATTAAAGTCAGAATTCTGAGATTAAAGTAAGAATTCTAAGAAAAAAGTCAGAATTCTGAGATTAAAGTCAGAATTCTGAGATTAAGGTCAGAATTCTGAGAAAAAAGTCAGAATTCTGAGAAAAAGGTCAGAATTCTGAGATTAAAGTCAGAATTCTAAGGAAAAAGTCAGAATTCTGAGATTAAAGTCAGAATTCTGAGATTAAAGTCAGAATTCTAAGAAAAAAGTCAGAATTCTGAGAAAAAAGTCAGAATTCTGAGATTAAAGTCAGAATTCTGAGAAAAAAGTCAGAATTCTGAGATTAAAGTCAGAATTCTAAGAAAAAAGTCAGAATTCTGAGAAAAAAGTCAGAATTCTGAGATTAAAGTCAGAATTCTGAGAAAAAGGTCAGAATTCTGAGATTAAAGTAAGAATTCTAAGAAAAAAGTCAGAATTCTGAGATTAAAGTCAGAATTCTAAGAAAAAAGTCAGAATTCTGAGAAAAAAGAATTCTGAGATTAAAGTCAGAATTCTAAGATTAAAGTCAGAATTCTGAGAAAAAAGTCAGAATTCTGAGATTAAAGTCAGAATTCTGAGAAAAAAGTCAGAATTCTGAGAAAAAAGTCAGAATTCTGAGATTAAAGTCAGAATTCTAAGAAAAAAGTCAGAATTCTGAGAAAAAAGTCAGAATTCTGAGATTAAAGTCAGAATTCTGAGAGAAAGGTCAGAATTCTGAGATTAAAGTAAGAATTCTAAGAAAAAAGTCAGAATTCTGAGATTAAAGTCAGAATTCTAAGAAAAAAGTCAGAATTCTGAGAAAAAAGTCAGAATTCTGAGAAAAAAGTCAGAATTCTGAGATTAAAGTCAGAATTCTGAGAAAAAGGTCAGAATTCTGAGATTAAAGTCAGAATTCTGAGAAAAAGGTCAGAATTCTGAGATTAAAGTAAGAATTCTAAGAAAAAAGTCAGAATTCTGAGATTAAAGTCAGAATTCTGAGATTAAAGTAAGAATTCTAAGAAAAAAGTCAGAATTCTGAGATTAAAGTCAGAATTCTGAGATTAAGGTCAGAATTCTGAGAAAAAAGTCAGAATTCTGAGATTAAAGTCAGAATTCTGACTTTTTTCCCATGTTAAACTGAATAAAAATTTAAAAATCAGTTAACTTTTTTTTTTTTTCAGTGGCCCTAATCCTCTTCCATAGAGAAACCCACAGAAGACGGGGCGATAAACACAATCACACTCCACACTTTTTAGATTAGCATTCATAAAAACTAAACTAAAAATACAACTTACATTCTTTTGCAATTATTGCATTGATTCCAAACTAAAAAGATTAATCAATACCATTTACAGTTGTATTCTACTGTAGCAAAATCTGTGAAAGTTATTTTTCTCTCTACAGGATGATCCAAGCAAATGTTATTTTTAATCAACAAAGGGCTTTCCTATGGGAGGTTCATTAATTTGGTCTTAGCAAAATAAACTTTGCCACAAACCTAATAAAACAACACTGATACCATGATGACTGGGAAGAAGCATAACTTTGCTATAACTGGATTTACTGAACTCTTATTCAGTAAGCTTATCAAAATAAGCTTTATATTCATTTCTAAAGCAATCATGATCAGACAGGTTAATTCACGTTGAAACGGCACACAGACCTCAAGGTTTCCTCCCACTCTGGCCAGAAGAGGAGGCAGCGGTTTATCCTTTTCATTCCTCAGCTGACGACGCGACTGTCTCCGACCTGCGCATGAGAGCAGCCGACAGAAAAAGCCACAGAGGAATAATAGCTTTGATGAGAATTCATCCAGATGATGTTATCCCAAGATTTAACTCCAGTGGATGTCAAGGAATAAAAAAAAGAAACAGTTTGGATTCGCTTGCAGCCATTTTTTTTCTCCCTCTCATATCTCTGTTGTAGGATAATGGTTGGAGTTCTTGGCAGTCTAACTCATGCAGTTCTGTCAGAAAAGCCTAACAGCTAAAGCAAAGATAAACTGTGATGAAACACAGACCTCAGTACAGCTGATATCTCTTTCTTATCTCTCCTCACCTTCTGGCCGATCGTCGAAGTCCTCGTCTTCCTCCTCGGAGCCCACCGAATATTCGGACTGGTTATCTGAAATGTCAGCATGCCACTCTGAAACAGCACATGGTGCTTTGTCAATAGGCCAGGCTCATTCCCCTCCACTATTTACACTATTTTAGATTTATTCTTTTAATCTTCCAGATCAGGATTTCTTTCATAAACCCAAAGCTTATAATGTGAGCAGTTTCTCTGAGCGTCCAAAGAGGCTCATTACCTTGGTCTTCCTGCGCGGCGTCGTTGTAGTTGACAGGCTTGCGGTTCCTCTTCCCTTTGCCCAGTTTGCTGGCCAGGTCCTCCTGCTGCTGCTCGTAGTGATGCCGCAGCAGCTTCTCCCAGTAATCCGGATCCACGTTCTCCTCCTGTTTGATGATCTCACGTTCGATCTCCTCGATCTGCACGCAAGTTGGAGAGGAAAAATGATGCCGACTTACTGGAATATCGTATTGTGTGCAGGAGAAGGTATCCTGCTTACAATATGATACTTTAAACGGTGTTTTATCTTATCAAATCTGAGAGAAAATCCCTCTTTTCTTCACTAGTTTTTATTAAGGTCGTCTCCAAAGTGGACAAAGACCGCCGCTCTGCCAGACTATTAATCGTCCACCTGAACAGTGACTCTAAATACACAAGCAAAGCTATAATAGAAAGGCTAAACCTGAGACTCTATCACAAGACTTGACTAATGTTTCCGGAAAGGTTTAAATTGTGTTTTTTGTTTTATTTTCAATTCTATTTTAGTTTTAATTTGTTTTCAGTATTCGTTAGTTGGTTTAGGTTAGTTTTCATTGGGTTCAGGTATAGTTTTAGTCTTTAATATAACTTGACTTACATGGCAAGATGGAAAAGAAACAACAAAAAAAAACTTTTGTAGTTTTGCCAATATTAACATTGAATAAAATCCAGAAAGGACAGGCCTGCCATCTCCTGGCATAATGCAGTACAACAACAACAAAAAATTGAAAACAGCAACCGGAAAATAGACAAAAATGAAAACTAAGCTTTTTTGCTTCAAATTTGGTTGGTTTTCATTTGTTTTGTAAACTGTTATTAGTTAATTTGTTTAGTTTAGCTTTCTTTTTGTTTAGTTTTTTTTGCAAGCTCTAGTTTCTATTTTACGGAAGAGGATTAGGGCCACTGAAAAAAAAAAAAGTTAACTGATTTTTAATTTTTTTTTTTTCAGTTTAGTATGGGAAAAAAGTCAGAATTCTGACTTTAATCTCAGAATTCTGACTTTTTTTCTCAGAATTCTGACTTTAATCTCAGAATTCTGACTTTTTTCTCAGAATTCTGACTTTAATCTCAGAATTCTGACTTTTTTCTCAGAATTCTGAGATTAAAGTCAGAATTCTGACTTTAATCTCAGAATTCTGACTTTTTTCTCAGAATCTGACTTTTTTCTCAGAATTCTGACTTTAATCTCAGAATTCTGACTTTTTTCTCAGAATTCTGACTTTAATCTCAGAATTCTGACTTTTTTCTCAGAATTCTGACTTTAATCTCAGAATTCTGACTTTTTTCTCAGAATTCTGACTTTAATCTCAGAATTCTGACTTTTTTCTCAGAATTCTGACTTTAATCTCAGAATTCTGAGAAAAAAGTCAGAACGCTGAGAAAAAAGTCAGAATTCTGACTTTAATCTCAGAATTCTGAGAAAAAAGTCAGAATTCTGAGATTAAAGTCAGAATTCTGAGAAAAAAGTCAGAATTCTTAGATTAAAGTCAGAATTCTGAGAAAAAAGTCAGAATTCTGAGATTAAAGTCAGAATTCTGAGATTAAAGTCAGAATTCTGAGAAAAAAGTCAGAATTCTGAGATTAAAGTCAGAATTCTGAGAAAAAAGTCAGAATTCTGAGATTAAAGTCAGAATTCTGAGAAAAAAGTCAGAATTCTGAGATTAAAGTCAGAATTCTGAGAAAAAAGTCAGAATTCTGAGAAAAAAGTCAGAATTCTGAGATTAAAGTCAGAATTCTGAGAAAAAAGTCAGAATTCTGAGATTAAAGTCAGAATTCTGACTTTTTTCCCGTACTATTTTTATTTCAGTTAAAAAGTAAAATTTTGATTCCAGTTTTTGCCCTTTTGCTGGTTTTAGTTAAAAGTTAAAGTGGAGGATGATCTTTTTCCGGGTGGATCATCTAAATAAGTGGTACATACTGGTGATGTGTTTACGTAACGCCGTCGTAATGCTTGTCCCCATTTTCACTTGCCGGTGGTGAGTTTGACATAGTGGAAAAATTACAAATCTTTTTTTGTAAAGTAAGTTTGCATGAGTGATGCAAACAGCAACTATTAAACAGCAGTATGAGGAGAAATGGGCTTGTGGATCCTCTCGAAACACATTTAATTTAGGCTGAAGAAACTAAAGAACAATTTTCCCTCCTTGTAACCAGCGTGTTTCTTGTTTTAAAGCAATCATTCATTTTATGAACAAGAGATCGACCCATACAGGTTATAATAAATCCGAGTATTATGACATCAGCCTAACCCATCCCCAATATGTGCTGCCGATTTTTTGGGGCCAATTTTTGCAGCTGAAATTGGTTTGTCTGTCTCCATTTGTCAGTGATCGGCTTTATGTGATCTTAAAGCAGGGCTTTAAATGCATGTTGCATGCTCGGATTATATGATAAAACATCAGTCCATCTCTAGAACAAGCTATATATCGTTGGCTTTCAGCACAGCTCTGCCAGGAGCTCCATCATTTTGATCCCCGTTTCCATCTCACCTTGTCCTCCTCTCGGACCATGTACTGGGCAACCTTAAAGGAGCTCAGATACTCGTTCATGTTCTGGACGTCCGTGTCGTCTGTGGCGTCCTGGCTGCGGTCCAGCAGCCTCTCGATGGCAGCACTATCGTAATGAATGACACTGCCCTCATCCTCAACTTTGTCTCCAGCGTTGTTCTTCATGCCTGATGACAGAAGAGTTTTTTTTACAAACCTGTTCATGTGAATGAGAGCTTCTGATTTTTTCCTACATTTCCTCACCTTCTCCTTCGTCCTTGAAAAGCTCCTCCGTCCCAAACTTGAGGATATCATCTAGCTCCTGCTTGGTCATGGAGCCGGCCTTGGATCCCAGACCCGGCCGCACCACCAGATGGGTCAGCATCATCTTCCTCTTGGCTACCTGAGTGATGCGCTCCTCGACGCTGGCTCGCGTCACAAAGCGGTAGATCATCACCTTGTTGGCTTGCCCGATGCGATGAGCTCTGCTGAACGCCTGAAGGGGAACGGCTCGCTTTCAGAGACGCAAACAGGGCCGAAGCTGGAAAAAAAGGTTGCTTTTAAATTGAAGCGCACCTGTATGTCGTTGTGGGGGTTCCAGTCGGAGTCGAAGATGATGACGGTGTCAGCAGTGGCCAGGTTTATGCCTAAGCCTCCAGCTCGGGTGGAGAGCAAGAAGCAAAACTGGCAAGCCCCAGGAGCTGCAGAGCGTTAAAGGGTGGAGAGAAGGCAGAGGAATACTGAATGGATCGAATTAACTAAAGGGTTAACCACACAAAAGGTGTGAAGACTTAAACTGTCACTAAAGTTTTTTATTTTGCCATTACAGTTTAAAGTAAAGATAGGCATTTATCATTAATTAGATAGATTTCACATCTGATTTAAATGATGAATCTCAATGAATATTTATTTTTTTCTCCTTTGTCTGTTGTTTTTTTTTTTATCATTTTCCATCGGAAGTTTGACGTATTTAAAGAATATGATTAAATTGAGTAATTTTGGGATATTTAGTGATATAAATCATGCTTCTTTATGTAATTGTTTTGCTGAAGGAGCCTATTTTAAATTCATATAAAGGGTTTATACGGGAATGATTGACTCTAATTTAATGCTTTTTAATTTTAATGCCATCAACAAAGACCCATGACAATCATATATACACGGCACATTCCTTCATCTTTTCCATTGGCAGGCTGCAATTCCTCAATTTCTGGCCACTTTTGTTAAAATTAGCATTTTCCCATTCTCTAGCCTTTTCTCCAGAGCGAGCTTCTTTTCCGAACATAGGACTTTACGATCAACCTGAAGCAGTCCAGCGTAAATATATCGCAATATATTTGCAAATATATATATTGTTTAGTAAATTTTTATAAACTTTTTTTTCTAAATAAAGCATTTTAAATGCCAAGATCATCACATTCAATTAATTTTAATGCCAAATCAGACCTTAAAAAAATTTTATTTAATGACTTTTAATGATTTTTAATGATCCGCGGAAACACTGATATAGTTCTCAACAAATCTTTTTTTTTTTTTTATTTAAATGTAAAAAAAAATATACACAAAAGAACACATTTTTTGATT
The DNA here is from genome assembly GCA_030533445.1 of Cyprinodon diabolis. Lineage (NCBI taxonomy): Eukaryota > Metazoa > Chordata > Actinopteri > Cyprinodontiformes > Cyprinodontidae > Cyprinodon > Cyprinodon diabolis. The sequence goes on along the minus strand of CM060075.1, from coordinate 20,295,291 downwards.
CATAATGAAGGATGCTTATAAGGTCTTCTCTTATAAGCATCTTGGTTCAGTTTGATGTTGGTATAATTGCCTCACATTAAAAGACAAGAACCATCTGAATCGTGTTGTTAAAATCTGTCCTAAAATCAGGAGTGGACCAGATGCACTTTTTTTTTGTAAAGACCAAACTGCAGAAAAGGCTGTGATCCTCTCTTCATCTGGACATCCCAGACTGTAAAACAAACCTGTGTGAAAAATCTTTTATTCCAGAAAACTATCTGCAGTAGGTCTGCTTTGAAGCTGTGTTGCATTTGTCTATTATTTTTACAATTGATCACCAAGTTTCTCGTCATATTATTTCATACTTTATGTTTTTTTTCCCCCCGATAATTGTCTTCTTTGCAGCTCAAACAAATTGTGGGAATTAATAAGGTGATCTAAGTAATACAGTGACCTGAGAAAGAGTGAAGAAGGAATGATAGTTTTTTCATCCTCACTTTAATGTTTATTTTGATTCTACCACCAAATATGATAAGATTTTCAGTCCATATCTTCTTAGTCTAAAGTGTGTGAACAGGCCTTTGAAAGGAAAAGTTGAAAGTATCAAGACCTGCTGCATGAGTGCAGAGTGAAGGGATGGCAGTCATGGTTGTTCCCAGTCAAGGTCGGTTGTCGAGGGTTCCCTGCCCAGTCTGTATGGAGAATGTTCACAGCCATTGGATTGGGAGGGAGGGAAAGAAAGGTTGCAGCTCGCAGGATGGGGGAGGCAGCGGAAAAGGCCTCATGCGTGGCTCTACCAACACGGGCTGCTGCCAAGGCTCACATGGTTACTGACTGTGTATGAAGCCCCAATGACAAGCGTGGAAGGGATGGAGAGGAAAGTCAATAAGTATCTCCGGAAGTGGCTGGGGATTCCTCCAAGCTTCACGTCAGTAGGCCTGTACATAAGATCAGGACAACTTCAACTTCCTCTGACATCCGTGGTGGAGGAGTTTAAAGTTGCTAAGTGCAGAGTCGTCATGACCTACAGAGACTCCCCGATGACCAAGTCAGACACGCAGGGATCGTCACGAGATCCGGCCGTAAGTGGGGAGCTGAGCCAACGGTCACACAGACGGAAAGCATGCTGAAGTTCCGTGACATCATTGGGGCACCATGCACAGGAAGACAGGGTCTTGGAACTTCCCATTTCCAACAGTGGAGCAAGGCAGGAACTAGGGAAAGAAAAATTATGATTCAGGAGGAGGTTAGAAGTTTGGAGGAGGAAGGGCGAAGGTCAAAGGCTGTGGCACTATCTTCCCAAGGAGCCTGGACCAAGTGGGACTTCCCCAAGCCTAAGATTACTTGGGCATAGCTTTGGAGGCTGGAGCCGTTTCGTATCTCCTTCTTACTGCGATCAGTGTATGACACACTCCCGACCCCAGCAAATTTGCACAGGTGGGGGCTATCTGAGAGCCCACTGTGCAAGCTCTGCGGGGAGAAAGGGACCATGGCGCATATCCTGTCTGGGTGTAAAGTTGCACTTGCCCAAGGAAGATATAGGTGGCGCCATGACAAGGTGCTCATGACACTTGCCAACACCCTAGAGGTGGAGAGGAAGAAGAAACTGCAGAAACATCCAAAGGCAACATCAATCCAGTTTGTAAGGGAAGGGGAAAAGCCACCAACCGCAGTTACAGCAAAACCCAGTCTACTGCAAAAGGCCCAATCCTGGGAAATGAAGGTTGACCTGGGCAGAAGGTTGAAGTTCCCACAGTTTGTCCAGACATCCCTGAGGCCAGATGTGGTACTGTGGTCAGAAGAAGCGAAGAAGATAATCCTTATTGAACTGACTGTCCTATGGGAAGAGGGGTGTGAACAGGCCTTTGAAAGGAAAAGTGGAAAGTATCAAGACCTGCTGCATGAGTGCAGAGAGAAGGGATGGCGTCATGGTTGTTCCCAGTCCAGGTCGGTTGTCGAGGGTTCCCTGCCCAGTCTGTATGGAGAATGTTCACAGCCATTGGATTGGGAGGGAGGGAAAGAAAGGTTGCAGCTCGCAGGATGGGGGAGGCAGCGGAAAAAGCCTCATGCTGGTTATGGAGTAGGAGGGAGGAGGTTAGCTGGAAGCCAGGAGGAGGAGATGGGCAGTGACTTGGCCACCACTGCCGACCCACCACCGTGAGGCTGTTGTGGTTCAGGGTCGAAACAGCCAGTGAACGGTGGATGCCACCTGATGACATTGATTCCTCCTGGCCAAGGCTACATTCGCTCAGGCTGAATGAAGGAGAAGCATCTTCGGATGTATATGTATCGTTTTGTTAATGTAAATTAATATTATAATATTGCTTTTTTTTTTTTTACATTTATTTTTCTTTTTTAACCCTTTAAAGGGTACTCAGGGAAAATCAAAATTTAAAGCCAATAGTGTTATTGGAATCCAGGAAAAGACCTCATTACCTTTTTAACATAAAAAAATATGGACATTTTGATGGAAAAAATTTATGTCGATGTAATAACATTATATAATAATAAGAAACACCAACTTTCCTGAATTTATTAAGAAAAATACTAAAAGTGCTTCTATAAGAAATTCATGAAAAATTGAAAAATTCATGAAGAAACACATTTTTTTTTGTACAACATAACCATAGAGGCGTTAATGCTGATACTGGCACTTACATTTTATTAGTTTCTAAACTTACATATAATTGTTAACTAGGTTTATTAACTTTTCAATTAGCTTTTTACCTTTTTTATTGATTTTTTTTTATTTTTTACTTTTTTTCAAACTTAGTTTACAGAAGGTAATATATCATTCAAGGGCTCATTAATTGGTCAAATGCCAAAATAAGCCATGTAGCAGGATCTTTGCTGTTGCCTGGATATAGATCTTGTGCTTCTAAACCTCACTGAGGAACATCATATTTTGCATTTTTGCTTTAATTGGCAACATTTTAGGGAGTTTCACATTTAAGGAAGCAATCAGTAAGAAAAATAATTGTAGGATTAAATCTAGGATGGAGGTAACTTTCCCTTTAAACAGTCCTCTCCATCAACCGTGTCTTAGTCAAGTTTTTCTCCTTTCAAACCTCAGAGATAAGGTGCTAAACTACTGCAGTGCAGCGTGTAGCTCATGATTACATTTATGAGCCAATCATATCAGAGTTGCCAGGACAACTAAAGCAGGATGTTCTGCTGCATTCAGTATTTGATGCTGACAAAAAGAGCAGCAGCTTGAAAAATGAAGGGAAGTAAGAGAAGCAGAGCTTAAACAGTCTCAACAAAGCCTCAGTAACCTTCAAAAGTATTAAAACACCAGGTGTCCTTATCACTTTTTGCCCCTTTAATTGAAGGATGCCTACCTGTAGCTAGTAGGGAGATGCAGCAAGTATCTATATACTTGGTACTCTATGCAAAAACTGATCATTATGTTGGAGTTCATAAAGTTTTATCAAGCATAAAAAAAGATAAAACTGGATGTGATATAAAGTACAGTAAAATACTGTTTAACTCCCCTTTGAAGCATAATTTACAATAATATTTAAAACAACTGAATTAAATTTTTAGGTCTCTTTTCCAAACGTTGTTCATATGTTTAAAACAAACAAGCGGAACAATTTAACTACATCTTTTTAATATCTTTTTTTATTTTCCCCAGATTTATTCTTGACTTTATACAATTTAGACCCTGAGCGTCAGAAATAGACTTTTAAGGTTTCCTGAGAAGCATCAGGCATTCCTCTTAGTATGTGGTCTGATGTTGATCTGGCAGTATCCAGACTGATACGTGTAGGACTGGGTTGAGTTCTACGTTATAAATCGGGGACGGCTGCGTTCAGTCTATCCGTGTAAAAGAGGGACATTTGGTACAATACTTCAAGCTGATTGGGTGACGTGCCAGCTGGTACCCGCCTTCCATAATATGCTTTCAGCCAATGGCTTTCATGCAACTTGGTCGTCCATGAGAGTCACCAACGGAGACACAATGATAATAAGATTCGTCTGAGCTTCTTGAGTGTTTTCACAACTAGCTGAGTAAGCTGATAAATGAAAGTTTTTTCCAAACCCTGTCAAAAGCACAGACATCTTTCCCATCTACAAATACAATAAGTGCTTCTCTTTGCTCCTTTTTAAATGAGATATTGTCACTATTTTAGCTAAAACCAATTCAATTACAGTATCGATAGGCGAGTCTTCCAGCGCAGCCATGTTTGTTATGCCCCAGCAAGGCCCTTCTGACTGTCGCCTTTCCTACATGTCCCGCACCCAAAAACACGGCTGGCATGTCATTGGTCCGACTCGCTGGTCGTTATGAGACGGACGTATTAGTGGGAGTCTTTCAAGATGGATTTTCTGTGAAACTTAAAAGTCAGATCTCTCAACAATCCAGCTTGCAGCGAACGGTTAAACTGATGGTTTTTATTATCAAAAAAAAGCTTCACCTTCATTTCTACCTTTGTTTTTATTTGATTAAAGATAAAATTTAAAACCAAAACTAAAATGGAAATGGTTTGATGATTCTGTGATGCAGTCTCTTTCAGAGAATTAATTTTATCTCCGGCTTTCATCGGGTTCATTTCAAATAGTTCATTCCTGGGCTTTCATGATAACTTTTGCAAAAATTACTAAACTTCTTGATTTTGCTTAATACATTCTGCACTGTTACTTATAAATCTTTGTGTTTCAGCACCGACAGGAAACATTACAGTAAGTACCTGAGTCTGTTTATCGCACCAAAGCTGGCATCTGATTTGCTGAATGTAGCTAAAAATCCAAAAAACTTCAACCAAACCAAACTTATTATGAATTATTTCACACTGCTTGCATATTGTTTAAAACGTGACTTGACCCAGTCAGCCTCAGCAGATGGCGGCTCACACTGAGTCTGGTTCTGCTGGAGGTTTCTTCCTATTAAAAGGGAGTATTTCCTCTCCACTGTCGCTACAGGCATGCTTAGTGAAAGGGATTGTATTTGAGTCAATGAGTTGATGCAATCAACTGGTTTTCCTTAGATACAAAACTTTGAATCAATCTGACTGTATGATCTGGTTGAACTGTAAAGTGCCTTGAGATTACATGTGTTGTGAATTGGCGCTATAGAAATAAACTGAACTGAACTGAACTTGATAAACATTAATCATCATGGAGAAATTCATGATGAAGGACAGTGAAGTTAGGATATGATGTGGAGCATCAGTACAGGGATATTTTACTTTATTCTAAATTATCTATACTGTATTATCTCTAATTCAGAATAAAAAAAAACAGCAATTAGCCCAAGAGTGGATTATCCTCTTAAATCTGAACGGATGTTTGTTAAAAAACTGCCTCTAAAACATGTATTATAATTAGCTTTTTGGTATTAGACTCTCCTTAGATTGAGTCCTGCTTGAAACGTGTAGGACTCAGAACAGATTGTGATAAAAAAAAGACTAATTTGTGTTTACAAAATAATGTTTGGATATCATCTTGTTTCCATCCTTATCCTACGATCACGCATGTCCTTGTAGACTGAGTGGACATTTCCATCCCTACCGTGTGATGAAGACCCTCCATTCTTACCATTGAATCTGTCTATGGCTTCTTGTCTCAGTGCGCCTGTGATGCCCCCGTCGATTCTCTCATATTTGTAACCCTCATAGTCCAGAAAATCTTCTAATAAATCCAGCATTTTTGTCATCTAAAAAAAACAAAGAAAATTTTATTGTCAAACAGTTGATTGTGTTTTTTCTTTATGTTTATCACCAGGTCTGTGTGTGTGCTACCTGTGAGAAGACCAGCACTCTGTGGCCTTGTTCTTTCAGCTTTCTCAGCATCTTCTGCAGCAGCGTCAGTTTCCCAGAAGCCTTTGTGAGGGCTGATCCCTCATACGCTCCGCTGGGGGTTTTCTGGGCTTCCTGCAGACACAAGTATGAAGTTATTATATGATTTTCAGATGTGTCTAAAAAGTTAAGTTTAACTTTTATGTTTGGAGCCAGATGGATAAAAATCCTCATAAAGACACACAATCAATAATATAGAATATTATGTTTAGTTAAAAAAGGCAAGAAAAGAGAAACTAAATACCCACTGTTCTAACTCAACTTAGAAAGAAACAGTAACATATATAACCACCAGATGTTCCTGTGGAGCCATTAACAGGTTTATTAGTTATTTTAACAAGCAGCTTTAACCTTCTAGTTTCTAGGAGGGGTGAACAGCTTGGATTTAGGATAAATTCCTCTCATGTTTGTTTGTGTTTGTCTCTGCGCTCACCATGGAGGCGACGGGGAAGAGGTACGGGTGGTTGCAGCACTTCTTCAGGTCCATCATGATGTTGAGCAGAGACACCTGGTTTCCTCCTCCTTTGGAGTTCAAAGCCTCAAAGTTCTTGGTCAGAATCAGCTTGTAGTACTTCCTGTGTTTAAAAGCATGATGACAAGGCCATTATTTGGAAAATAATCACAAAATAAATAAGACAAATGCCAAATGATTGGTATATTTTCAGTTTTAAAGTGGAAAAGAAAAAAGAATAACCATCAATGTTAGTGAGGAAGGCTGTAGGGTGAGAGGACTTATTTTGTACTAAACCGCTTTACATTTAAAAACATATAAAATAAAGAATCAAGTTGCAAGTAAATAATGCCCTTTGAGAACCTTGTTTTTCCTACAAAATAATAACAATATATTGTTTGTTTTTACTGAAAAATATCTCTAAAATAGTATTTTTATTTGACCCTTTATGACTAAAACATTGTTTGATGAGCAGATTGACATCTCAGTAGTTCAGCACCTATTAGTTCAACACCTATTTTCAGTAATTTACTTCAGGTTAGAAGATACAGCGCTACCATTTCTGCAGATGTAACGTCAAGCACATCCATGTGAAATGGATCTGACCTTGCAAACAATTAAAGCATTAATCAAGATAAAGGTAAATAAAATTAAAAAAACCTTGTCAGGTAAGCGCACTACTAGAACAAGCAGAAGACTGTTTTGTGTTCTGTCCATAGGATGTTGGGTCAACCGCGGTCAATAGCTTTGGCAACCCTAACCGCTGAAATGTGTATGCTAGTACAGGCAGTGAACTGTGAAAGTTAAGTCTTACAGAAACTTGTTCAGAGGTTTTAAGCCTTAAGAGACGTACACAAATATGACAGGTGCGCTTTGTGCTATGTTTGGTTGTTATAAGCGTAAAGTATGGCAAAAAACACCATTGCAAGGCTCCAGAGTCCAACCAACCAGTCCAACTTGCACACATTTATTTTTATGTTCAATATCGTGAAACCACCCTGAATTCTAAAGTGGTTCATTTGTCCTTTTCACGCATATATGTCTGCAGTATTGCCCATCATGCCTGTCAAAATTCAACTGAATTACAACGTGTCAGAAGTTCTTGAAGTAGTGCTTTAGATCCCTTTACAGGGCAGTAATGATCACCTTTCATAATATTAACATTAACATTGACAGCACTTTTTATATTTTATGGGAATGGTTCAGTAAAACGCTGTTTTGACAGTATCTCCCTCCTTTTTCCTTTATACCAGCAGTAGTTTCTGTACTGATGCAGCATATAAAAGGGCAGCCGGTTTCTGTCTATTGTCAGTACACAATCCTGGTTGTAACAGGCAATCCATGGTGACTAAAAAAAATGCTACAAATCATCAGCTTTGCAGCAGCTGAAATGGTCCAGATCATAATCTCTTCATTGCTTTCCAATAAAAGAAAAATTTTTAAAAATCCACTGGACTTTGTTTCTTGGTAGCCAAAACATTTGCAATACCCATAATGCACGGCGCTGTCTGCAATGTGCAATTCACTTATTCCATTAGGCTCTCGTTATCTATTATAAAATAACGGAGCCCCACCCACTCTTTTCCAGTTTGCCAGTTGGAAATGCCTGCCTTTCAGCAAGGACACTAATGCCCCATTTACATTACCCTTTTGAAATGGTACCGAAAACGGTCCAAGCACCGTAAGCGAGATAACTGTGGAGTGTAAATAGATTGCAACTGAATTGGACCATGCCAGATGCAACTGAACCGCGCTAAATCTAGTACTAGTTCAACAGTAGTCCTCCGAAAACTGATCAGTGCCGAGATCGGACCGAGTTTGGATCAGTTAACGGTGCCAAGCTCAGTTCCTTATGACTGTTTACACATCCCCAAGTACGGTTTCTCGCCTCCTAGTGACGATCTACGGTACTACTTTGTGATCCTGTTTTGTTCCGTCCAACATTGCCTGGATAGCGTCCTCCACCCATTGTTTACAGCTCTTCTTCTTCTGTTTTGTGGCGGTTAGCAAGCAACTGGAAGCTGCCTGTAAATAGGAGAGGACTCGGTCTGCTCATGCGCTTTTTGTTATCTGAGAACCGTGCCGAGCCCTATTGATGAACTAGTACCAGTTTAGAGCGGTTCAGTTGGGTCTGATACTGTCTGGTTCAGTTTTTGCGTGCAATTTACACTCAACAGTTATCTCGGTTGCTGGGACCGATCTCGGCACAGTTTCAAAAAGGTAGTGTAAATGGGCTCCGCACGGTTCAGTGGTGGCTCGGTTCTCTGATAACAAAGAGCGCATAAGCAGACCGCATCATCTCCTATTTACATACAGCTCACTCATTACGCAGGTTTTCGCCGTGTCTGCTTTGTAATTCACAGATCTTTTCACCCTGTCAGACTTCTTCTCCGCCTATTAACAATAAATGGCATCAAAAGAGCGTGGTGCTACCTGGCACGATGCTAAGACTGAGGCTCTCGATGAAAATTGGGTGGAGGACGCTATCCATGCGCATAAGTTCCTGAATGTTATGGGCGCCACCATTTTTGTTTGTGTGATTCCCGCCTTGAGAGCTGTAGTATGGTGGACGGCCGATAGGAGGCAAGCAACCGTGCTAGTGATGTGTGAATGGTTGTAAGAACCAAGCTTGGCATGGTTAAATGAACTAAGCTCTGTCCAAACTCAGATCATTTCCTAGGGTTAGTGTAAATGGGGCAATAATAAATAATGTAAATTTCTTGCCATAACCTCTAGTTATGTCTTATTCATCGTCCATCACCGTTGAATAAAAAAAACTATCCACTTTTGCATTAGTTTGGTGTGAAGTGTGTTGCACAATGACTGCTGCAACTGATTATTTTTCTAACCGATTAATCAGTCGATTATTTTTTCCATTAATTGGACCGCAAAAGGTTCCTTAAAAAATATTTTTTACGGAATTACACCAGGTGATACTAAATTTTTCCACTTGAGTAGTTCTTGGTAGCTCTAACTTGATTTTCCTGTCAGCTAAAGGCACGTTTTAGAGCCTCTATACTCCAGTTAATGATTATTCGATTACTAAATTAGTTGAGGATTATTTCGAGAATTTATTAATAATTGTTTCAGCCATAGTTGTATTACTTCTAAAAAGCTCATAACAACCTGTGTACTCTCCTGTTATTGATATATCATTTATCTGACTGCTTGTACCTGTGAGCGACTTCAGTTCTGTAAATGCTTGGTGCTGTTACACCCCTTTGCATTTAATAAGTTAACTGGGTTTTCTGGCGCATACTTCTGCATGGGACTCAGCTCCACTCTGACGATCAGCTCGGTCTTAGCGGGCATGTTCTTGAAGACGTCGGCCTTGAGTCTCCGTAGCATGTGAGGACCCAGGAGGTCATGAAGTTTTTTGATCTGGTCCTCTTTGGAGATGTCGGCGAACTCTTCCAGGAAGCCCTCAAGGTTGCTGCATAGAGGAAACGCTTCACCGTGTAAAAGAGGCAATCATATCTCACTTTATGAAATGTCTGATAGGGAAAGAAATGAATGAACCAAAGAAGTCATACTTAAAGCGATTGGGTGTGAGGAAGTTGAGCAGGTGGAACAACTCCTCCAGATTGTTCTGTAGAGGAGTTCCTGTCAGCAGCAGCTTGTAGTCAATTTTGTAGTCATTTAGACGCCTGAAAAACTACAAAAGACAAACATATGTTATTATTTTGCAGTGAATGACAGCGGAAGAAACAATACTTCTTTATAACTTGTGGATTATTACAGACCGCCCCTACAGGGACAAACTGAGGGCTGGTACCTTGGACTGGTTGTTCTTCAGGCGATGAGCCTCATCCACCACCAAACACGCCCAGTCGATGGACTTCAGTGCCGTTTGATCTATAGTCACCAACTCATAGGAGGTGAGAAGGACGTGAAATTTAATGGGAGCCTCGCGCTGCAGCAAGGGAAACAACAGAAGAAGAATGAACATGTGGTTCGCTGAAAGACGTCGCCGTTGTTAGGGGGTTTTTAACGCCTTCCCACCTTCAGCTTGAAGGCTTTCTTTCCTGCTTTGATGGAGTCATCGAATGTGAACTCGTTCTCTCTGATGATAGCTCGGCTGTCTTTGTCTCCAGTGTACGTCACCACGTAAAAATCGGGAGCCCACATCTCAAACTCTCTCTCCCAGTTTATGATAGTGGAAAGGGGCGCACTGACCAGGAAAGGACCCTTAGTGTGACCCTGAAGAAACACAGAGCACGGCGTTAGTGTCCTACGGTACCGCTAAGGTGCTAGGATAGCTGATCATCTGTACCTCTTTAAACAGCGAGTAGAGAAAGACGATTGTCTGGATGGTTTTGCCGAGGCCCATTTCATCTGCCAGGATGGTGTCTGTGCCCTGGGCCCAGGAGAACCGAAGCCAGTTGAGCCCCTCCAGCTGGTAGAGATGCAAGGTGCCGCCTGTCGCTGTCACAAAGTCAGGCTGCTCCTCATATTTGATGGTTGGCTGGAGCCGATAAAAACATTGAGTCAATTCAACTACAATATTTAACCAAGTATTCATTTGGCTTTAAATCAGTCGGTGAGGCTCCTAATATTATTATAATCTGTTTATAAAAGGCTTGTTTGCATTAAGTGATGGCAACTAAGAGACGCTTAGAGAACAGCCATGTTTTAGGGACACTAAACAGATGGCAGACTTACATCTGTGAGTGGGGAAGGAGGAGACTCCTCTTCACCGTCTCCCTCTTTGCTCGTCATCTTCCTGGGTTTATCAGGGTCCTCTTTCATGATGCTGTCCCTGTTGAACCAAAACAACAGGCCGTAGAAATGTGCGTTGATGTAGCATTGGCAGTGCGTGTTCAGCATGATTCCTACCTGTGTCTCCAGTAGTTGGCTTTGTGGAGTTCAAACTCAGGTATATCCATGTCATCTCTTTCCCAGGTACACTGGTCATAGGTCAGATCTTTCCACTTTACCAGGTAGTGATACATCCCCTTTTTGTCCACACTGATACGAGGGACACATGCAGGGCAGTGAGCATTTGTTCCACAAAGAGATACACAGCCGTCTCACAGGCTTTAATGACTCATACCTGTGGTTTATGATGCGATGAATCATCATCCATTCCGGTTTGATGCCGTATTTGTAGTACTTCTCCTCTAGCAGGGCGTACTGGGGATCTTTGGCCCGTCTCTTCTCGCTCTTACCCCCTCCGTTCTCGTCCTCTGCCCCCGACCCATAATCCAGGCTTGGGGGTTCGTCCATATCCGTCTTCCTCTGGTAGTTTCTGTACATCACTGAGTGGAAGATCTCCAGCTGAAGGATGAAAGGTAATAAAAATAAGAAATAAAAAAATCCTGATAAATGTGTGTCTCTTAAAGGTGTTTTTAGGGTTATATTACCTGCAGCTCAGTGATCCAGGTGCAGTGCCAGTATGATTGGTTGGTCAGCTTAACGAAAAACTCCCTCTCAGCTCTGCCCTTCATGGGCGGAGGCGGAGGTGCATCAGGAGGAGCGTCTGGAGGCGGTGGGACAGGAATGGGAGGAGGTGGTTCGCCCCATTTCCAGTGGAGGATCTTCTGAACCCTTCCTTTGATAGGAGGACACTACAAGGATAAAATAATCAGACAAATCAGATCTAAATGCTGTTTTTCCCCCCCGCTAACAATTCCTCAGATTTGTGCTGTAAATAAATTGATTAAAAAAAACCTAATTTAATGCAGAGTGGACAGACCGTGCATCGTGGACAGAGCCACTCGCCGTTGGGGATCTCGGGCAGCGGAGGGTTCAGACAGTGAATGTGGTAAGAGGACGTGCACGTGTCGCAGCACAGCAGTTCTCCGCCGTCCTTACACACCCGACAGAACTCCATGTGGTCGTCCTCCTCTTCCTCTGTGCTGGTGGGGACCCCTATGCTGACCTCGGATATCACTCTGTCCTCGCTGTCCTCCTCAAAATCCTCAAAGTCGTCATCTTTTGCCTCCCACTGGATTCCTTCTTTTTCCTGCATGAACAATCAAAAACATCATACATAGTTGGGGTCATTTGGTGTCAGGGGGAGTGTTGACCTAGTGGTTAGAGCAGAGCGTTTGTGCCCCTCAGTCTCCACTCTAGTTACCTGGGCAAAAACCCTTAACCCCACACTGCTCCCTGGGCGACACACAATGGCAGCTTCCCAAGGGGATGGGTTAACCTCTTAAGTGGGGGTAATAACTCAGAATGTATAAAATTCCAGCAGGTGGAGCCATTGCGTTCAGCTCCAAGCTGACACCAAAAGTTCCAATCCCCACAGATCTGGAACTGTTATAGCTAGAGGTCTGACATTTTCTGCATTTGTGGTTGACATGATGTAGAACAAATATAATACAATAAAACCTGCTTTTTCTCAAGAATGTATTTATTACTGCTGTTCAAAAAAGACCTATCATTTCCGAGAATAAGAAAAAACAACTTTGAGTCATGTTTGAACTGATGCAGGTTGGTCTGTGTTTTATTCACCCTATTTTAATTTATATATTAGGAAACTGGAGGGTGTTAGCTTTCAAATAATGTATTGCACATGTAATTTGGGCCTACAGTTTTTAAGTTATTTGCTTTTCCATTTGATTATGTAAAATAGGCGAGGATTACCCAAAATGAGGTGGATGTTAAGAGGTAATTTTCCCACTGTGGGACAATCAAGGTATTTACATATATTTCTTTATCTTGGCAGCAGAGACGGTAGGACCCTTGCGGCTAAATAAAGGTGTAAATTTGAGCAGTATTCAGTGGATCCTCACTGTAGCATTTAAGACTCTGCAAGGAGCTCAGGAAAAATAGATCAGTGCTTCATGTCAAACCATCCTGGATGCTCAACAAATAAATAAAAACACCACCTGCCTTCTGCAACCCTAAGCCAGAGGACATGTGCATGGTTCTCCTCAATACAAATATGTATCCATGTGGTTAAACTGGGCCAATTGAGTCTAAAATCTCATGCTACACTCTTACTGTAGTAAACTTTACATGTTTTCCAACACACATAACCACAGTAAGTAGTTTATTATCCCTGCAGTTTCCTTAAAACTCAACTGTTTGATTTTGACATAAGCACCATCATACAATCTACATCCAGCTGCGTGTTTCAGCATATTCTGAGCTTCAGGCTGTGATGATGCCATGCTAAAAGATGCATGCATATGCAAAATTGTTAAAATAGAATTAGAATAAATATCAAATGATGCCGATATTTTTCAGCCACTTTGCAAAACGGGAAAAACAAGAAAACATATTTAAGTCAAATTAATGTACAAGAAAAAGGCTACTATATATATATATATATATATATATATATATATATATATATATATATATATATATATATATATATATATATATATATATATATATATATATATATATATATATAAATAATTATAAAACAGTATCACCAGGATACTGTTGCTGCAAAAGATGGCTTTATCTATTTTGCATATCTTTTTTTTTTGTGCCGTATACCAGAGTTGGTTAAGCAACAATAATTTAAAGTCTCCTCCTATCTACTTTCCTTATTCAATGGAAATTAACTTAGAGGTGGAAAAAAAATACCAAAGCAGAATCCTGCATAGAGAATAAAGACAGATGATCCTCTCTGCAAGTTGTACTCACACAATGCGGGCAGCTCCACTTGCCCTCGGGAGCCTTGTCCAATTCTGGCTCAAGGCATACAAGGTGGTACGCTCTGGGACAGGTGTCACACAGGATGATCTCACCGCCCTGCTGACACACCTCACAGTAGTCCTGGTGATCGGTCTCATAGCCGTCACCTTCCTCCTCACCTGGAACTGGAAACAGAAAAACAAACCATATTATTAGAATTCATTTAGACACACCTGAAAATCAACATATTATGGTGTTTTAACACAGAGGTTGTTCCTTTATTTAGTCTTCTCAATAGGTGGACCTCATTTTTAAAATCCTCCTCAATTTGATTTTCTAACTGATTATTCACCAGTGCTTGTGTTAAAATGAATCCATAATAAATAAAGCCCTGAAAAACCCTTTTATTTCTCCCATACCTCTTTTTAGATCAAGCGTGAAAGAAAATGGCAAGAAAAGGACTTTTTAACAGAAACATTTGGTAAAAACACAAAGGAAACAAACCACGGATTGACAGGCAATTAGTAAAAAAAATAAAAACATAGAAAACGTTAACATATGAGCGAATAAAGCACCCATTGATGGTTGAAATAATGTTGAACTTGGAAGAATTCAAGCACTTAAATGTCCAAATTATTTCAATGAAAATAAAATATAGTAATTCTGCAAAGATAAGCTCTCTATTTTTTCTACTAGTCACTGATGAACAAAATCAGGATTTATACAGGAATGAATAAGTCTAACTTAATGCTTTTTAATGCTCTTTTAATGCTCTTAGAAATCATTTTAATGCCACCAACAGGGAAGGCAAGGCAAATTCATTTGTATAGCACAATTCGATACAAAGACAATGCAAAGTGCTTTACATCACTAAAAAATTATTAAAATAAAACAGAATCAAAGCAAGTAGGAAAAAAAAATAACTAAATAAATAAATGAAAGGTACCCATCGACAGGCTGCAGGCATGTCTCGAATTCCTCGTTTTCCAGCCACTTTTGTTGAAATTGGCACATTTCCCCCTATTCTCTAGCTTTTTCTGAACATACGGCTTTGCTATCAACTTGAAGCAGTTCCACACAAATATATCGTGATATAATATGCTTGACGAAATTGTTTTTATAAACAATTTTTTTTAAAGAAAGCATTTAAAATGCCACAATAAACACATTTAATGAATTTTAATGCCAATTAATTTAAAAAAAGAATAATTTAATGACATTTAATGATTTTTAATAACCCGCAGATAGCCTGAAAAGAATATAATCATTAAAAGTTTACAGATCCAAATAGAGGCAACGAGGGCATAAAAACTGTGACTGCTGAAAAAACAGTGAAAAGTACTTTCGTGCCAAGATGCAGGCAGAATACATTGTTTTTTGATCCCAATAATACAAAGTTTAACAAATTCAAGAAATGTTAAAAGCAATTCACTTTCCTCCATCTTCAGAGGTGGTCTTTAGCAATTGTTTCAGCAAAAGTCTGGCGATTTGAATGCAGTCTGTACAGGCAAACATTAAAAGGATCAGCCATCAGGTACGTGTGACTCCCCTGAAGGGTAGCCCCGCCCACACAGAGATAAAAACAATGTCATTCAGAATCAATTTGGAAGAAATGAGCGGCCAGGGGAGTGTATGCAGCACCACTGAAGATGCTGTAGTGTGTATGCCGGCTCCACAGGTGGTGCTGTGAGAATGCCACGGAAATACACAGAAAAAAACCCAAAAAGCTCCATGCATCCACTGTCATTACCGGATCCGTACCGGAAGCACCATCCATACCATCAGCTCATTTGTGCATTCGCAACCAGTTATACCACCAAGTCGCCCTCCATTTTATTTTGCAAAACAAACCTAAATTGTGTTCTTCCCTCCCAAAAATAGTAAGCGTACTAAACTGTAATGTCTATTCAGAGAAAATAAATGCATTAAAATCCTTTCTGTTTTATCACTCGTCTCTGCCCGATCTGTACAGGAAATGTGATCCTACGCTACTTCTAGGAGCTAACTTTTTCGGCTTTGGATTTAAACATAAATCTTGTCATTTTGAGTTAGATTTTTTACTTTCGTGTTACACTTACGGTATATAGTGTGTAATCTAAAGAAAGAAAATCTAAAGAAACAAAAAAAAATAAAATAAATATGGTTTAGTCATATTTTGCCAGACTACTCTGAGCATGTCTGATAATGACGTCAGACAAGCAATTTGACGAAGAAAATGTAAAAAGTACTAAAATTGTATCAGAAAGTCATCAATGTTTTAAAGATGTGTATTAGCATTCATAAGTGAGTTAAGGTTAAAAATAAGTACTTTTAGTGCAATGATTATATTAGTTATGGCAACCTGGATGAATATCTGGTTGCTCATGCGTAAATGAGCTGATGGTACAGATCGGGCTTCAAGAACAGATTGGGTAGTGACATCTACAGATAACTAATTTGAGGTATATCTGGCAACATGGCAGCGTAGAGGATGTGGGCTATAAAGAGAAATGCCGCTATGACAGGATCGTAAAAGAAAAGATCACATGTTCATACGGGAAATCTTTCCACTCTGGTTTTCATTTCCCAGACAATGCTGTTTTATTCGCAGGTACCCCCAATCGTATCACTCTGTGGACAGGATCTAATTTTATTCTTTGTTTTTTTTTTTTTGGTTATCACGATTTTGAAAAGAAAACTTCTACTATGAACAAATTCTTTTTAAATTTGGAGCCTGACATTGATGGAGACAATTCAACAAAGATTCCACTCCAATAAATCTAAATAGTAAAATTCTCCAAATCAATTAATCTATCCAGGATATTATAGGAACACCTGGAGACCTGATGATCTGCTGTTGGATTCTGAACTGGAACGCCCCACCAAAAAGTCCAAATTATAAGTTGGAAAGTCAAGGCAACACGACTATCCCTAACTTCTGCAATCCAGATGGAAGTTACTCAAATCAGAAGTAGAAATACTTTAACAGTTTGCTGGGCAGTTGTACACCAACTACTTCTTAGTCTGCTTAAGAAAACATGTTTCAGTGCTGTTGATATGCAGAAAATAGCACATAGAACTGCTTCTTTGTTATTGTCAATGTTGTAACTGTGGTGTAGCGGCCATTTACACACAATGTCTGATCAAAGATTATACCAGCCCGACTTCCCAGATCCCACTTCTGCAGGTTATTAAACACAGAATCACTCTTTGATGTGAGATGTCCTTTTTGGCTGTCCTTTTTTATACATTCAGATCAGTAAAAATTGATGATTACGGCAGTTCTGAACCAGGACTGAAAAAATTAATCTGATTAATTATGATTAATCGATAATTAAAATAAATGTCAACTAATTTATTAATCACTTAATTATTAGCTGGAGTATAGAGACTCTAAAACATGCCTTTAGCTAACAGAGCCACACTTAGAGCAGTAATTACATCAAAATTGTACAAAATATATATAAACATTTCGCATTTAACATAAAAAAAAATGTTTTCATCCGTCAATATGCTCCATTCAGAACCCTTCCAGTGGAAAAGTTTTAGGCTCTCCTGGTTTAATTCTGCAAAACATCTGCTTTAATATTCTTTTGCTTTCCGATAATTAATCAATTAATCAAAAAATAGTTAGTTAGTTGCAACCCTAGTCTAAACAGAACCTTGGTCTGTCTCATCCTGTATACAGCTCAGCCTGTGTGAGACTGTCACTGTGCTTAAACTGAAATTAATACCTCCACGAATACCAATACATTTTTTTTTAAAGAGATGCACTTTTTTCTTCGACTTTTACTGCGGTTGTTTTTGAGGGTGCACTCTTTTTGATTACATTTTTTGTAACTAAGTGACTGTCAGTGCATATAATTTTATATTTGAAAAATACTGGACTTCAAAAATACCTCTGCAGTTAAACCATAGATCAGTTCAATAATTAATTTTTAAGGGATGCTCTTTATTTTATAATTGAATGGAATTGTCTTTAGCTGCTGTTAATTAAAGCAAGAAACCACTGTTTTCTGTTATAAATTTACTAAATCATTTGTTTTTCATAGCTGTATCCACCACAAGCCCCAGATTATGCAAAGATTATACTAAATATGGACTTATTGTGATCGGTGAAAAGCAGAAAATTAACGGTTATCAATTTTTTTTTTTCTAGCGTTTTATTCTCATCACACTGTTACAAGTACAGAGCAACAAAATTCACTCCCTGCACTTAACCCATCCCCTTTGGGAGCAGTTTGGGGGTTAAGAGTCTTGCTCTGGGACCACAAGCGGCAGTCCGTGGGAGTGGGGCTTGAACTAAATACCAGTGTCATGTTTTCAATGTTTTTACAGAAAAAATGTAGAAAATAATGTTTAACACAATCAAACTGTTTGCATTTAAAACAGAAAACGAAAAAAAATGATTCCAGAAGCTATAGTGTTGGGATTGTTGGGGTTAGAATATGAAGTACCATTATATGGAAAATATTTGTATTATTTTGTTTTGATAACATGAATTTAAGCAAACATATCAGTAAAAAATGATGCTATTTTTACTGAATTTTAAAGTTTCGTAGGTCTTTGCTTTTGATTGAGTAGCATCAGTTTAGCAGCTGTTAGCTTTAAGCCGGTGAGGTCCAGCTGGTGTAGCTAGCCTGCAGTCTGCTTCTTTACAGTAACGCTACTCATATCAAGCCTTTGGAGTTGGTAGCATCGCCTCAAAATGTAATGACAGAATGAAGCTCCTTTTGTTACTGTCAGTGTTTTTTTTTTTTTTTTTACTAACAGTAATTTTTTCAATTTCTCTTCCTTTTTAGCAAAGGGAAAAGTTTAGCTTTCTGACAGCTAGCTACTTAGCAGCAGAGCCATGGAAACAGGAGGCACCACCCGAATACCAAGCAGATTAGGATGCTTCCAATAGTTCAGTCCTATGAAAATACAGTCAGATATGTAAGATATGTGATACATTTGGTAATTATTTCACAAAACACAACCATTAAGAAAAAGGTTACTAATTAAGAGGTGGTACCCTCTATATTTCTGATGTCAGCCATGTAAGATGTCTTTATTTAATCTAGAGCCTGTTTTACTCATATTCAATTAACTATTATGTTTAATTATACATGTTAAAGCTTTATTTACATGATCAAAGACGAGTAGAGCAACATAAATATCTTTTTCTACTAACATAATGGACAGTAAGTATAAGTAGATGTAGTCCTGCAAATTCTTACATCTTTACATTCGTATTTATTGTATGTGTTGTATTGTGCATAACTAGTGAATTGTTTAATCCAACTAAAACATATTCTTTAATATTCTTACTTCAGGCTAGGTAGAAGCAGAGAGCAGGATGTGATATGGATGATTTGTTTTTGTTTCTCCTTTAGTAACTAAGTGTTGTTTATGTAGCCTGCAGCAATTTCTTCAGCACTTTAGCAATAGTAGCATGACTGGCTAACTTCCCTTAAAAGGGAATGCTGTTTTTTTTTTTTTACATTTGGCCCTTGATTTTACGTTATTCCATCATGTTCTACTCACCAATGTGAGTTTTGTGTCATTTAGAGCTGTTCTGAAGATATTCCGTTTTGTTATATCCAAGTAACGTCTTCCTATGGGCGATCGATTTGAAGGCACAAACTGAACTGTTCATCGTTTATCATTTATGGTAAGCCAGCATTCATAACATGTAGGCAAATCACTGTCCCCCAGACATCCGCGGTTATTTTTTTAATATTTATATCTTTTAAAAACGAAGCGGCGCTTGTATGACGTCATCCGCACACTGGCTACCATTCATTCTTCCAGTCCGCTGAACTGCTGCTAGTTTTACTCACATGCCTGGAAGATGTCTAGTGCTACTACTACAGATGATCTCTCTCTAGAAATGAAATTGAATGATTCAGATTAGCTAGCCAAATGGATAGAAGGGGTAGAGCGTAGCCGCCTGTGGCCAGGGCTTCTTGTTACGACTCCAGTACGGCGCGTGGATGACGTCATACATGCGCCGCTTTGTTTTAAAAAAATATAAATATAAAAAATATAACCGTGGATGTCTTGGGGACAGTGATTCGCCTTCATGTTATGAATGCTGGCGTACCATAAATGATAAATCATGAACAGTTCAGTTTGTGCCTTCAAATCGATCGCCCATAGGAAGACGTTACTTGGATATAACCTAACGGAATATCTTCAGAACAGCTCCAAATGACACAAAACTTATATGGGTGAGTAGAACATGATGTAATAATGTAAAATCAAGGGGCCAATGTAAAAAAAACAGCATTCCCTTTTAAACTATTTAAGTTCAGTGCGTCGCCATTGTTCTTTGAAATGTTGCCCATTTTAGCCAGTGGAGTTGTCAGAACTTCCTTTTCTCTAGAGCTCTGCTTAGTCGGGCACAGCAACAGGTGGGGGAGAGGCACTGCTGTGTCCCTCTGCTATCTTATTAGCAGGGCTGTAGGAAACTGTAGCAAGACTAAAAACTACAGAGAAACCTTTAGATGAGCGTGGACCTTGAGGAGAATTAGTTATAATATCACAGATTGCATAAAATCCCTGACAACTCATCATACCTAAAACATTTTATATGTTTAACAAAATCTGTTTTGTTCTTACTTTTCTTCTTCTTCTTGGCGGGCCGTCCCCGTTTGTTTTTTTTTACCCTTCCGGAGCTGTCGGAACGAACAGAGGAGCTGTGAACGCTGGAGTCCTCCTGCTCAGACTCGTCCTCATCGATGTCCTCGCTCTGACAGAGCAGGTGAAAACAACAAGAGGCCAAGCGATGAGGTTATTAATACACTAAGGGAATATATATCATCACTCAAGCAGAATATAAACACGGTACTCACAGAGCAGCTCTTCTTCCTCTTCCCAGCTATAGGTAATAGTTTAATACGAATGGGGGCCATCTTTTTAGCCTTAGCAATGGCTTTCTTCTTGTCGGGCACTCGAGGACTTTTACTACGCTTTTTATATCCAGGACCTGCACGGATAATAAGACCACCCACAATGGGATAAATGTAATAAATGCAATGCAACACAACACTAGATTATTTCTTTACTTCTAAACATTTTACACAATAGAAGCAACACTTCAGACTAAAGAAGATCTAAGCTATAGCTGACCTTTGCCCTCTTTCGTCTTGGCCTTTCTAATGGGTGGCGGCTGAGGCGGTGGTTCGGGCGAGGCGGTCGCTGCAGAGACCTGCTCGGCAACAGCAATGGCGGCGGCGGCAGCTGCGGCTGCGACGGCAGCGGCGTTGCCTTTGAAGGGGTTGTTAGAGCTGAACTCCCTCCACTTGGCCCCGAGGATGGTCATCATCTTCGACATGGGGATTTTCGGGTTCTTTTTGGCTATCATTGGCCTGGGGTTTAAAAAAAAAAGAAAGAGAGAGAAAAACACCATTAAGATGCAGCAACTCAAACCATATGGATTCTAGTTCTGTGGCTCTATGCTGGTTTATCCATTTGGCTGGGTAAAATTCCAACTAGCTAGAGAAAAAAACAAAAGAATCCCCATCATATCTGGGTTGTCACACTTTCATGAATCAATCTAATTTTGAATGTTTGGTATGACTGCCATGTGCCGCCACAAAACAAAGCAATCAAAGTATCCAAGCCATGTCATGTGACCCTGACCAAACTAACAAGATCACACAGTTTCTATAAAGAGGACAAGCGGTCAATCAGAATATAAGCACAGCTCTTATTTGGCCACATTGTGATCAGTGATGCTTTGTAATTAGACTAAATATATTAATATAACCCCTTCCTGCAAAGTCAGAGCAGTTATTTTTAGTAAATTTATACATAGAGCCGAGCAACCGCCTGCTGGGCTCAGAGCTGCTAAGATATATTTAGCAGATATATTTAAACACACTGACTGACGTTATTTCCTATGAGCAGATATTTGCAAACACCACTGTTCCTGAATTATATAATTTGTTTTTTGTTTTGTTTTTTAGGATTTTTTTATTATTAATTTTGTCATTTTTTATTATTTTCTTTCTTTTTTTTTTTTTGAAATACTTTACATCATTCAAGTTATTAGCTCTGAATTTATAGGCTGCTGTTTGATGCAGGCATTTTTGAGTATTTTAGTCTACCTTAATAAGTCACCCATTAACAGGTGCATGGAAAGACACATTGTCTTAGTAGTTAATGTTTTTTCCTTTACCACGTATACAGAACGATTTGATTGGAGATCATTAGAAACAGGTGAGGTGAACTTTTTGTGGCGTTCCCAGAGTAGAGGACTTTTGCGAAGGAAGGGGGCACTGACGCATGCGCACAATTCAACAGCACACAAACAGCCATTGGACACATCTTCCACCACAGAATCCTCTTTCATGCTTTTGAGCAGTGATTATCATTTATTCGGATGGAAAAAATTCTAATCTAATAAACCATTCATGTAGAAAATGTATTTTAAATTGATTAATTGTTTGCATACACACATTTGTGCAGTTTAGAACCCCCTGGTTACGGCTGGTTTATGCAAGGTTTATACCCGCCCATGAGATATTAATTCGAATTGAGTCATTTCAACTTCCCTACCCCTCTGTGTGGCTTTAACTAGGACCTGATCTTCCTGCATTGCCCACCTTGAAAATTTCTAACTACCTGGACAGTTCCATGTGGAAAAACACGGCAGATGAGCAAAAGCTCCTACCGGGGAAGGTAGACATCTTCAGACATCTCCTGGTTACCACCACCACAGTCAACAGCTTCTGAACAACTACTGAAATGTTGGAACCAACTGGGTTTTTCTTCATCTATGTGTAATGTAGGGCTGTGAATCTTTGGGATTCA
Organism: Cyprinodon diabolis; assembly: GCA_030533445.1. Taxonomy (NCBI): domain Eukaryota; kingdom Metazoa; phylum Chordata; class Actinopteri; order Cyprinodontiformes; family Cyprinodontidae; genus Cyprinodon; species Cyprinodon diabolis. Next base: position 20,272,683 of record CM060075.1, on the reverse strand, counting down.
CACGATTTAGAATCGATTCTTGGGGTTAAAATTCGATTTCTTTCCGATTCTTTTAAATCCAAACGATTCGATTCAGAAACAATTCATTTATGATCCAAAACGATTCTCAGGATCTATTCCAGTCTGCTGGCATGAAAGAAGACTACATTTATAAAGACTTTATAATTGTTAATGTTTTATTTACCTATTGCAATAATGTAAACACCGAAAGGTAAATTATACCAAGAACTTTGGGTGATGTCTTTTGTGATGAAAACTGGGATTTGAAGTACTCCTGAAATACTTAATTTTGCCGTTGCAATCTCTACAAATCGCATGAGTCATGTCAAGCCCTTTCTTACCCGGGCCGGGTTGAAGGTAAAATCCAAAGTGTTTCCAAATAGTTGCTTTTAAAGACCGCGGAGGCGGTTGAATTTCTTTTTCTTCATCCTCCATACTTTTGCAGCAACAAACACAGTAGCTCACACAACACTTCACACCACTCTGTAGCCTGCTAGGCTAACGCTTGCATGCCTGTGCATAGCTCACGCTGCTCATTGGTTTCACCAAACACTCCGGTGCCTGATAAGGCACATCCACACCCACAAAAAAAATCTTTTTTAAAGAAAATGAGAATCGATTCTGAATCTTTAAATATTAGAAACGCGATTTGAGCTTAAATTGATTTTTTTCTTCACGCCTAGTGTAATGGTGTTATAAGCTTGCGATCGGTGCTTTACACTTCTCCCTAAACTAGGCCAGAATACTGGGTACAGTGGGGATAAGCTGCATAGAGTATATAATGCTGCAAAACCTTTGCTGACAATGTCTCAGTTATGCTTAGACCAGGGGTCTTCAAAGTTTTCCAGGCCAAGGACCCCCAAACGGACGGTGAGATGGAGCGGGGACCCCCTAATTATATATGTATGAAATAGTGTTCTATCAAACTGATCCTATAGTCACTGTATTACATATGGAGTAATGTAATGAAAGTAATTTCTCTGGGGATTATTAAAGTATTTCTGATTCTGATTCCTGGTTGATGGGACAGGTGTTGTGAATGAAACGGTGACCAGCTTGAAAGAGCTCCTGTGTGTCGCTGAATGTGTGAATTGATGACTGAAAGACATCTTCTGCCTCCATTTTTCTGTTCACTACAGTGTGTTGAATTCATGTTAATGTGTATTTAAAGTTATTTCGATTACTGGAAGAAAATGCAAGGGGGAATATTAAAAAAAAGTCTAATCAACCAAAACTTTCGCGACTTTCGTGGACCCCCTAGGGGCTTAGACAGTAGATATGTCAAGCATAAATCTGTCTTAATAGTCATCATTTCAGACTGTAGAAGGAAGCTGGAGGACACATGGACCAAAAGTATAAAAGTTTTGTCAAACCGTGTGCTGAAGTCAGAGAAATGAAAAAGTTGCTTGTGATGATGTTACACAGGTTTGCTTAAGTTTAACTAGCGTTAAAACTAGAGCAGTAAGGGCTTTGGGGCATGTAATCTACATTGATTCGCATGAGATGGAGTTTAAAAAAAGTGTTAAAAAGTTAATACCATGACAGAGCTGGAATAACACACTTATTATATATGCTTCAACACTTATATAGGGCGAAATAGTTAAACATTAGTGCATAGTGGCTAGCCACAGCGTAGCCACAGCTAGATTGGGGCACACTTACAGACGCTGCTCTCAGTTGAAAGGTTTCAACTTTGATTTTACTATAGCGGCTTTTAAAGATTCAATAGTCAATATTGATAGACAGGAAGCTTTTTTTAACCTATATTTATTAAATTAAAAGCTATGAATATTATAGGAAACGCTTTCCTAGCAATGCAATACAACTCATGGAGTTAATTTGAGATACATTTCAGGACGATGAAATCAGGAGCGAGAGGTGTTGAGGTTTAAGCAGTTTAAATGATCAACAAACATAACTGAGAAAGCATATTGTATAACTCCCTCAAAGCACAGCCGCTACTCTTGATGTCACACACAGTTGCAACCATAAGCTTAGAGTTAATCCATACCTCATAAACTGGCTGAAGGCTTTATAGTTTGTGAGCTCCCTGTAGTCGTCCTCTGTGAAGGTATGATCAACATCCTCCAGACCCCACTCCTTTGCCAGCTGGGCAGACGTTTTCTGCTCTATCGGCTGCTGAGGAGTGACCACCAATCAGGGGAGGAATTATTTCTCTCTTTCCGAGGACAAATCACCGACGGACAGAGAGGCGAAGAGCATCTTTTACCTTTGTCGTTTCCTCCTGGCTGCTGTCTCGGTCCCCGTCATCCTTTTTCTTTTTCTTGGTTTTCTTCTCCTTCCTTTCTTTGTGTTTCTTCTTTTTCTTTTTCTCACCAGAGCCATAGTCGCTGGCCACGCTGTCTGAGTTTTCCCCATAGTCTCTTTCTCTGTCAGAAATTCGTTCTACATCGCTGTCCTGAGGGATAGATGGGGAAATAAAAAAAAAGATCAAACAGGTCATCGAAAAGGAAGAAAAAAAACCCCATACATGTCACCTGTGAAACTTACGACCTTCTTGCGTTTCTTTGTTTTGATTGGCTTTCCCTCCTTTTCTTTCTTCTTTGCGTCCTTCTTTTTCTTGGGCCGGCCCTTCTTCTTGCACGGGACCTCTCTGTCTGATATCTCTGGGTCGTCGTCTGGGTTTGATAGGGCGTTAAAAGGAACGACACTTATTAGGACTGAGCCGGTAATCTTGTCAAAACGCATCCCAAACAAACCACTTAATCCCATATGAACATAATTACTCCCAACAAAAGACTGAATACAGCCCACAGAGGCCCCCCGTGACCTCTGACCTTATCTGAACTGTGACACTTGCTGAATTAGTGTGGAAAAGGAGCTTTAAGGAGATCTGACAGGTGGTATCAGATACAACAAGCCAGGATACTATCAGTGGTAATCACCTTTACGGTGCATTACAAAATAACCAGAAAACACAACTCTATTTGACAGAACATGTCATGCATATTGTAAAGTTACCAAAATTACATACATCACTGCATTTATTATTAAAAAATATATAGATTTGAGGAGGATGCAGTGTATTCAGCCCATTCAGCTCAATATCAATTGGTGATATCAAGTGCAAGCAACAACATTCACCTATTAAAAAGACACCAATATTTACCTAAGAGTGGCAAAAAAATATATTGCTTTACCAGTAGCCATGTAGATGACAGAAGCCCTAAAAAACAAGGTGCCTACCTCAAAAGTTAACGCTTTTGGTCGGCATGTAAAATGCTAGTGTCAGAAAACTAACATGCCTAATCCCTCAGAATAAACCACGAGCAATGTGAAGCATAGTGGTGGCAGCATCATGTTGTGAGAATGTTTTTCTTCAGCAATTCCATTGGGGAGATGCTAATGGATGTAAATATAGAGTAATCTAGGGAATAAACAGTATTAAGAGCATATCTATGTGTTAGAATAACTCTCTGAAAGTCTAGACCAACCCAAAAAACCTTCCCTCCATTAAAAACATTTCAACCCAGGGCTGCATATCCCTGCTGCCCTCTGGGAAGAGGCTTTGCAGCATCCGCTGCAGGCCCAGCAGGTTCTGCAACAGCTTTTTCCTCTCTACCATCAAACTGTTGAACTTTTAAAACTCTAAATCAAGACTGAAAGCATCATATACTTCCAACATGGCTGATATATATTTTTTTCATAATCCCTTTAAATAAAACAAAAAAATCTTCTACTGCATTTTGCACCATATTTATTTATTTTGCACCGCAGTGAACCTTTCCATAGCAACACCTTTTACACCACAACTTTTAAAGTTTTTTGTTCTTTTTTCCTACACTGTTTATATTCTTGATCACTGCAGCACTTTATAAATGGTTTATTTAATTTCATTATTGTAAGCTGCTAATCTATTGTTTTGTTTTGTTTTGTGTACACTCTGTGCATACAAAATGACAATAAAGTTTGTCTATGAGGATCTTTGTGGAGAATGACTGAGCTTGGGCTATTTTTGCACTAATTTTTGGGCACAGTTTGTTATTTTTTTGTATTTATCTATTTATATTGATTAGTAAAAAACGGAATCTGGCCTAACTGGAGCCATCAAACTTTGTTTAGGAAGGAAATTCTCATTAAAAACTAACATTTGTGTGTAGCATAATTTGGAAATTACATGACAAGATATCTTCTTTACTCTTTCAAGGAGTAAATGATGATAAAGTCTCTCTATCCTGCCCACATACACTATATTGCCAAAAGTATTTGCTCACCTGCCTTGACTCACATATGAGCTTAAGTGACATCCCGTTCCTAATCCATAGGGTTCAATATGACGTCGGTCCACCCTTTGCAGCTAGAACAGCTTCAACTCTTCTGGGAAGGCTGTCCACAAGGTTTAGGAGTGTGTTTATGGGAATTTTTGACCATTCTTCCAGAAGCGCATTTGTGAGGTCGCACACTGATGTTGGACGAGAAGGCCTGGCTCTCAGTCTCCGCTCTAATTCATCCCAAAGGTGTTCTATCGGGTTGAGGTCAGGACTCTGTGCAGGCCAGTCAAGTTCATCCACACCAGACTCTGTCATCCATGTCTTTATGGACCTTGCTTTGTGCACTGGTGCACAGTCATGTTGGAAGAGGAAGGGGCCAGCTCCAAACTGTTCCCACAAAGTTGGGAGCATGGAATTGTCCAAAATGTCTTGGTATGCTGAAGCATTCAGAGTTCCTTTCACTGGAACTAAGGGGCCAAGCCCAGCTCCTGAAAAACAACCCCACACCATAATCCCCCCTCCACCAAACTTTACACTTGGCACAATGCAGTCAGACAAGTACCGTTCTCCTGGCAACCGCCAAACCCAGACCCGTCCATCAGATTGCCAGATGGAGAAGCGCGATTCGTCACTCCAGAGAACGCGTCTCCACTGCTCTAGAGTCCAGTGGCGGCGTGCTTTACACCACCGCATCCGACGCTTTGCATTGCACTTGGTTATGTATGGCTTGGATGCAGCTGCTCGACCATGGAAACCCATTCCATGAAGCTCTCTGCGCACTGTTCTTGAGCTAATCTGAAGGCCACATGAAGTTTGGAGGTCTGTAGTGATTGACTCTGCAGAAAGTTGGCGACCTCTTCGCACTATGCGCTTCAGCATCCGCTGACCCCGCTCCGTCAGTTTACGTGGCCTACCACTTCGTGGCTGAGTTGCTGTCGTTCCCAAACACTTCCATTTTCTTATAATACAGCTGACAGTTGACTGTGGAATATTTAGGAGCGAGGAAATTTCACGACTGGATTTGTTGCACAGGTGGCATCCTATCACAGTTCCACGCTGGAATTCACTGAGCTCCTGAGAGCGACCCATTCTTTCACAAATGTTTGTAAAAACAGTCTGCATGCCTAGGTGCTTGAATTTATACACCTGTGGCCATGGAAGTGATTGGAACACCTGATTCCAATAATTTGGATGGGTGAGCAAATACTTTTGGCAATATAGTGTATCTATGATCCCACCACTCACAGTTTATACTTGCAAACCGACCTGGGTTTATTTCTGCAGGAAGAAAAGATGGAGATAGCTGCCTCTGTTTGAAAAGGAAACCAGCAAAGCGTTGAAGCGCAGCCACAATTTGATAAGCTAGGTTTCTGTCTGATTTTATTGTCTCCCCCGCCTTTGTTAGTGCGCAGCAGCAGCCTCCCTCCTCCACCTCCTCACTCCCCTCCACCCCCAAGCCTCCACACTTCTCGCCCAGACGTGCAGCAGCGCGGGCCGCCGAAGGAACGCCTGGGGGCGGCCGCTGCACGCACGCGGGCCTCGGTGATTGAGAGAGGCCCACCGGTGCAGTGAACTAGAACGACTCCTGTATTCCCAAAGGGGGATTCTGTTGATGGTAGAGAGACCGAGACCACCGCTGCGGCCGCTGAAAGGTCGTCAGCGGGTTAAAGTCTTTGAAACGAGCAATCATTTATCCGTCTGACACGGTTCAACGGCGATAAAGACAAAAGCAATGGAGGACCGCTCCGTTATATTCATTCATGAAATTAGAGCCAACCGGCTGCATTCCTTCTCCTAACGTGTTGTTTTTTTTTCATCCAAACTTACATATATTTATTCAAATAAAGTAATATTTTATTCTCAAGTTTTTTTCTCCCCAATTTCTTTAGATAGCGACCGTTAGTTGACGTTCAGTGCAAAGTGCAAGTTAACAGGAGAAAGTTCCAGAATGATCAGGTTCCATCCGTCAATCACAGCCTGTCAGACACAAGCTGCGTTAGTCGTTAATTCAAACGGCTAAATGGAGTTAGGCAGCATATAAACAGAAGGATAGCCTTATTTTGAGCTGTTAATAACAGGATATTGTGGCTTAGTTTCTTCCTCGTTTGACTGCACTACAAAAACCAGCTTCTCGGGTATCAAATACATAGCCTCCGGCGGGGGAGTCCATGTTTGTTATGTGTTTCTTTATTCTGCTTGACTGGTGTGCAGCTTCAGGACCTTATTATCCCTCCGGTCTTCATTTGCATGTGTCCCCCCTCTCTCTCTCTCTCTCATGTCAGAAAGCCGCTGTCATGCGAAAGAGGTGGCGGTTGTGGTGAGAAGAGATGTAACTGTAACTTTCCGGAGGATGGATGCGAGAGCTCGCTGTGGCGAGTTCGGTTAAAACTTTACAGGGAGGTGAAAAGGTGAGGAGGAAGTGGATGGAGAGAACCGGAGTTCTACCGTCCCTCCTCTTCTTCTTTATAAGCAGCTGCAAATATGGCACCCAGTTTGACATGTAGGTGCTTCAAACTATCTCGTGTTGCGTTTTACTAGTGTGTGTGTGTGTGTGCGCGCAAGCGTGCGCGCAGCCGAGCTACTCTACTGTACAGTCCTGGACATGGATAGAGATAGCTCAGATAACGGGTTACTTCTGTAAATTACAATAGAGGGGAACTATATCCCGCACTGAAAGTGATTTTTTTTATTAATCCGTATGCATTAATAGCGGGTTAATAGTTCGGCTGTCTTTTATCGCCCCCACTCTTTCTTTTTTTTTTTTTTTTAGCAGCTAGTCTACCGTACCTGGCGCGGCTGGTGGTGTTGCAGTTTCCCGAGGTGCCGCCGGCGAGTTTATGTCGCTTGCGTTCTCGTCCAGCTCCCCGTCGTCCTCATCGTCTTCATCAAAATCTCCTCCCTCGGAATTAACCACCATGCCCTCGTCTTCCTCGCAAGAGCGGAGAGGAGAGGACATTATTATATTCCTGCCGTCATTGGCGCCTCCGTCCTTGTGTGCAGTGTTTAAATAAAAAACATAAAAAAAAATTAATAAGACAAAAAGCTGTAATTCTTGCAGCGGATGGAGTGTTATTTATTTAATATTCAAATCGGCACGGGAGAAAAGTAGGGGGGCGTTTTGGAATATTTTACACTAAGGCAGAGCAACAAAGATGGCCGCCCTCTTATATTTATTTTTTAACAACCCCCCCAATAAGAAAAAAAAATCCCCTTACATAAAAAATGGCTGACTATATTATTTCAGAACGCACCCCCCTCCCTTTTTCTCTATCTCTCTCCCTCTCTCTCTTCCCCTCCGCGTCCCCCCCCCCCCCCCCCCCCCCCCCCTCTTTAAAAAACGTACACATTGTTACAAGAAAAAAAGGGGTGTGTGAGTGCATGTAAGTTACATTGTTACTTGTTTGTTTCTTCTCGGTCTAACCCCCCCTCTCCCTGCCTAATTTCTCACTCCCAGGTCCGGATCAGTCACGAATCCGGATCCAAGATCTCACGCCGGCTGCATTGCAGAGCCCGACACCAATAAATCACACATATTCTCCTTTAGCACCGCTGGATATGATAAAATATATTTTGGAGGAGCGGGCGCGTGCATGTGCGCGCGCTCGATTATATGAGTGAGTGCTGGGGAGGGATCCAAAGAGAGAGAGAGAGAAAGGGGAGGGAGGGTTGGAAAAAAATCTGCCGCAGCCATGCCCAGACTTACATCAGATTGTATTGCTTAAAAATTAACCACTTGTGGTGGGGATTGAAGTGTTTTGATGAGAAGCATAACTCCTGTTTTCCCTCTGACCCAGGGCCGCAGTGAGCATGGCGGGGTGCTAAAATGTGAGGTAATGCAGAGGTCTGACACAGACATGGTTTCTGAGCTGTAAATCTGAACTCTCATTAGCAGAGGGACGTGTCAGCTGGATGGCAGTAAGGCCATGGGAATCCCTCCCCACACAGCACCCCCCCCCCCTTCAGTGGCTGTTGCCCAAGGCGTTTTTTTTTCTTTTCTTATTAATAAAATATTGTTTTTGACTTCCCATGCAAGAAAAGCATGTCTGGATGTTGAACCTAAGTGGATTTATAGAGCTTTATCTTTTTTCTTCCTTTTCCAGTGTTTCATTGTCATTACACTGTAACAAGTACAGAGCAATAAAATGCATGTTACCCATCCCCTTGGGGAGCAGTGGGCTGCCATTGTGTGGTGCCCAGGGAGCAGTGTGTGGTTAAGGGTCTTGCTCAGGGACCCAGAGTTCAGGCTGTGGGGATTGAACCTGGTACTTGCAACCTTCTCAGAGCACAAGCTGCTCTAACCACTAGGCCAACACCTCACTTCAAAAAGTAGTATAGCCTTTACACTTCAGAGGCACCTCTAGCTGCAGCTGCAGCTTCAAATCTTTGTACATAGAGACCTGTATTTGTCCACTGTTCATTGCAAACAAGCTTAAACTCTGACAGATTGAATAGAAATTGTCCATAAACACATTTTCAAGACTTCTCACACATTGATTTAAGTCTTGACTTAAATAAATACCTCTAAAGCAGAGGTCTTCAACTGGCGTCCTCAACCTCAAGGGGGTCCTCAGGTACTGCATGGGGGTCCAGAAAGTTTTGGTTGATTAAACTTTTTATATTCCTCCCTACAATTTTTTCCAATAATTGAAATGTCTTTAAATACACATTAACATGAATTCAACACACTGCAGTAAACAGATAAATGGAGGCAGAAGAAGTCTTTCAGTCATCAATGCACACATTCAGCGACACAAAGGAGCTCTTTCAAGCTGGGCACCGTTTCATCCACAACACCTGTTCCATCAACCAGGAATCAGAATCAGAAATACTTTAATAATCCCAGGGAGAAATTACTTTCGTTACACGACTCCATATGTAATAGAGTGACTATAGGACCAGTTTGATATAACACAATTTCATAATATATATTTAATTGGGGGTCCCTGCTCCAGCTCGTCATCAGTTTGGGGGTCCTTAGCCTGGAAAATATTGAAGACCCCTGCTCTAAATGTATAGCTCCATGTCACATTCAAATGATCAATATTTTGCTGGAAGGTTAACCTTTGTTTTATGTCAAATGTTCTTCAGCCTCTTACCTATTTTATTTCTGATATAAAGCTCCATCCATTCTACCACAAACTCCAAGCATCTCTGAAAAAAAAAAATCCCTCTGCACATATGATACTGCCACCACCATGTCTCACAGCTCGTCTAGAGTTACTATGGGCATCTCCCACGGATCCAAGATCTCTGATTTAACAGTAAGATTAAAATACATTTTTCAACTGAAGACAGCAACGAAAAAGCTTATGCTCTGTCACAAAAATGGAAAATCCTATTTTTTTCCTTGTTTAAAAAAGCAGAATAAATAAATTTTTTATTTGAATAATTATACTATAAAAGGTGAGTTTTTGACAGTTTAAACAGGCCTAAAACGGAATGATCAAGGGGTAATGTTAAAATAACCACAATCTGCTTTGAAACATTTTGTCTGAACGATCTAATTGCAAATTCCATATCTCTTAGATCTGTTTCCAGGTGAATGTGCAGTGAATCTCACTGCAGAGTTCCCTAACATCTGTCAAAAGCCAGAAACCCGAGGTCACATGGGGTCAATAATCTATCAAAGGCCAAAAACCTTGATGTAGGTAAGCAGTTGGCCTGAGGTCCCCTGGGTAGTTTAAACAGGAGCAGGAATGCTGAGATGTGACCCTAAGACCTTTCCACCATCCATCCAAAGCCAGCTGCTCCGGCATCCAGAAGACAACCTGCTCATTTCCGCCTGGTGTGCAGCAACAGGTGCCTGAGACGCTCTGACTGGGCTGCAGCAAACGAGAGGGGAGGAATTTTGTCTGTGCTTGATCCAAGCCCAACATCTGCCAAGACAGCGAGAAATGTGCACAGCGAGAGACACTAGGAGAGCAGTGTACATGTGACGTGGGGGCCTCGCACACAGAGGCCCTGGCCGCTGAGGTGTCAGCGAGTGCCAGACTGAGAGGCTGACGAGACAACCTCGCTTAGTGTGCAGCTTGTACACCCTCACCCACATTATCTGCAGTCATAACTGTGCATGTGTCCCGCTATGTGACTGGAGAATAAAAAGAGAGGGGAGATGAAACCAGCCAGGAAGCTGAGAGCCACAGGCCTCCTCCTCCTCTTCCAATGCCTCCCTTGTCCATTTGGCAGGAGGACGTGTCAGGGATGAGAGAGAGAAAGTGGCTCCCCTGGGTGCTGCGCTCCAGCTAACCCAGATTTTATGCAGTGTGACACAGAGGAAGACGCCGGCTCCTGTACTCCGCTCAGAGCTGTCTGTCTGAACCCAGGCAGCCCTGCCAGCAGATAGAGCTTAAATAACAGCCAGGGAAAGAATGGAGAGCAAGTCGGAGGGGGAACTCCTTACCTGAAAACCTTTCAGTGAGGCGAATCACAGCATATTGGTTTTAGCTGTGACCCTTTCTGAATGAGGAATTAGATCAGTGGTCTAATTTAATAAAATAGAGCACTCTCATTCAGCCGGGGGTGAGCAAGAGAGTCACAAAAGAGTGATAAAAAAAAGGTAAATATTTGGATATGTATTCATTTCTTTCTTCAAAGTCAGAAGTTTACATATTTTTTGTTTTCATTGTCATCAACAGTTTCTCAAATTTTAGGCCAATTCCTAAATGGGTCGGGTTTGTAGGCCACGTTTTCTATCACACACACCATCTAAACCGGGATTTCTTAACCCTGCTCCCCATGTTTCAGACACATCTCCACTCAAGCACACCTGATTCAAATGATTTCATTACCTCCTCGACAGCCATCAAATGCTCCCAAAAGCCTGTTGATCCGCTTTTTATGGAGTGAATTTTCTGCCAAAATGTTGCATATAAATAAAGCATGTTGCACACACATAAAGCATGTTGCACAAACATAAAGCAGGTTACACACACATAAAGCATGTTGCACACACATAAAGCAGGTTACACACACATAAAGCATGTTGTACATACACATAAAGCATGTTGCACACACATAAAGCAGGTTACACACACATAAAGCATGTTGTACATACACATAAAGCATGTTGCATACAAATAAAGCATGTTGCACACACATAAAGCAGGTTACACACACATAAAGCATGTTGCATACAAATAAAGCATGTTGCACACACATAAAGCAGGTTACACACACATAAAGCATGTTGTACATACACATAAAGCATGTTGCACAAACATAAAGCAGGTTACACACACATAAAGCATGTTGCACACACATAAAGCAGGTTACACACACATAAAGCATGTTGTACATACACATAAAGCATGTTGCACACACATAAAGCAGGTTACACACACATAAAGCATGTTGTACATACACATAAAGCATTTTGCACAAACATAAAGCAGGTTACACACACATAAAGCATGTTGCACACACATAAAGCAGGTTACACACACATAAAGCATGTTGTACATACACATAAAGCATGTTGCACACACATAAAGCATGTTGCACAAACAGAAAGCAGGTTACACACACATAAAGCATGTTGCACACACATAAAGCAGGTTACACACACAAAGCATGTTGTACATACACATAAAGCATGTTGCACACACATAAAGCATGTTGCACACACACATAAAGTAAGTTGCATACAAATAAAGCATGTTGCACACACACATAAAGTAAGTTGCATACAAATAAAGCACATTGCACACACACATAAAGCATGTTGCACACACACATAAAGTAAGTTGCATACAAATAAAGCACGTTGCACACACACATAAAGCATGTTGCACACACATAAAGCACGTTGCACACACACATAAAGTAAGTTGCATACAAATAAAGCACGTTGCACACACACATAAAGCATGTTGCACACACACATAAAGTAAGTTGCATACAAATAAAGCACGTTGCACACACACATAAAGCATGCTGCACACACATAAAGCACGTTGCACACATATTGCTTACAAATAAAGCATATTGCACACATACATAAAGCATATTGCACACATACATAAACCATATTGCACAAACATAAAGCAAGTTGCATACAAATAAAGCATATTGCACACATACATAAACCATATTGCACAAACATAAAGCAAGTTGCATACAAATATAGCATATTGCACACATACATAAACCATACTGCACACACATAAAGCATGCTGCACACATAAAGCATGTTGCACACACACATAAAGCATGTTGCACACATAAAGCATGTTGCACATATACATAAAGCATATTGCTAACACATAAAGCGTGTTGCACACAAAAGATGTTGCGCACACACATAAAGCATGTTGCACCCATAAAGCATGTTGCTCACATACATAAAGCATATTGCTAACACATAAAGCGTGTTGCACACAAAAGATGTTGCACACACATATTGCATACAAATAAAGCATATTGCACACATACATAAAGCATATTGCACACACATAAAGCGTGTTGCACACAAAAGATGTTGCGCACACACATAAAGAGTGTTGCACTCCACACTTCACCTTTAGGTCAGGTGTGTGGAGGCGGGAAACAGATAAAATATGTAGGATAGTGGACCCTTGGGACCAAGGTTAAGGAGCCCTGATCTAAACTCTGTTCTCTAAACTTTCCTTGGTTACACAGTGGCACAGGTGGTTTGGATGTTCTCCACCTGTTTTATGGCTTCTCTCTGGGTGTTCTAGCTTCCTCCCACAGTCCAGAAACATCACTTTTTGTTGATAGATGACTCTAAATCGTCACTGTGTGTTTGTAGTGTTTCCCTGAAATGGATTCCTGACCCCTCCAGGGTTTTATCTCACTTTTTGCCCAAAGATTTCTAGAGATAGGTATCAACCCCAACATGTCCCTGACAACCAGCAGTAGAAGATGGATGGCTGTTCTGTCCTCATCATGAAATCTACTTAGTGCATCAAAACACCCTATAAAAGAATGCTGCCACTACTGCACTGAGGCTTGCAGACTTTTTCTATTTGTCCCTTTCAGTAGTATACCAAGCTGCTTCACTTTTGATGAAAAAATAAAATCTGTTTTTGTCCTTGAGAGTGTTTGGAAATGTTTAATTTTGGCTTTACTTTGTTGCTCTTTATTTTGTCTTTGAGGGGCCTGTCAGCACATACAGTCTTAGGGCTCATTTCTCTCTGGAAAATAAAGCTTTATTTCCAAGCAAAGCAGGTATTTTTACAAGGTCTTTTCCTTTCTTTGCTGCAGGGTTAATATACTTAAAAAAACAAACAAAAGACATTTGTGTCTCTGAAGTCTGGAATTAAAACAATAATAAGAAAAAACAATACCCATAAGCAATTAATTAACAAATATAATTATTTTTTGTTTAGCTTGTTTCTTATATTGCTTCATTGAGAGGGAATCTTATTTGAATCATATATCTGCTTTTGAAGAGGAAATGGGTGTTTACGGTTTATTTCTTGTCAGCTGATCAGAGAAAATAAAAATATGGCTGAAGGGCACTAGTGTGGAGTTTGGGAAGATTTCAGTTAAAAACAAACTGTAAGTTAGACACTAAAGCTATTATCACAGCTCACATGTGCTACACCATAGATTCCCAAATGTTTCAGCTTCTGTCCCAAATAATGATACCACTTTGACATAAGTGTATTATTACATTTTAATAACCAAATCAGTTTGTATCGTCAGTATTGAAGATGTGCTTTCTTTTCTTTAATTACTTTATCATAAATGATCATTGCTTCTTTTACGTGCTCCAGTGGATCCTAAGACCCCATGCTGCTTGATCAAGGACTCTAAGTGGGATCAATGAGAAATATTAGAAAATTTTTTCTGACAGAGGAAATTATGCAATTACAAAATAAAAGTAAATAACAGTATAAAACACGAAACAAAAGATTTTGTGAACAAATCTCAAGATGTTCGAAAGAGCAGGAAGAAGCATTATCTTACCCAGTTCTGCCCCTGTATAATTATACAAGTTCTTAATTTAAACCAGTTAAATTAGAAGCTATACTTGGGCATGTTTGTGTATACACAGGCACGTGTGGCTACAATATCAACACATATATTCCAATAGAGATAGAATTATTTTAGATTTCTCTATACTCTATTACTTTGGTAATATTTTATATTTAAAAAAGAACTTAAAAACAAGTTAGGGGTTATTATTAGTTTTTTCTTTTCATTCTGACTTGGATTGACGTGAGATCCACTGCATTGTTAAACTGCTTTATTTGAATTAGCACGCCCCCTAGAGGAATATAATGGAATCAGACACTTTAAATTATAGTTATCACATTGTTTTGTTTTGTAAAGAAATCTGACAAACTAGTTTATTTTGATTAAAGTAAATACCGACCTTAAAAGACTACATAAGTTGATGATTTCTTCTATGATTATAGTCAAATAATACACAAGAATATCTCCCTCTGTGTATGATAAATCAGGAATAACATGAAAAATGCTGAGTTTTTACAAATGGCATTTCCTATCAGACCAGGAGATGGGGCTTCAGAGTCAATGATTGTCTACTGGTGATTGATATCTGTATATTAAAAACTTACAGAAAAAAATGTTTATCTCATTGAACTAATGTGTTTTTGCAGTTCAAATGGCAGTGATGGATTTTAATGGCTTTTAACCGTGTCAAACATCCATCCATCTTGGGCCGCAAATAACAATTATTTTGCTAATTGATTAATCTGTTGATTATTTTTTCGATTAATCTATTAATAATTGAATGGCCAAAGGTTTTTGTTAATTAAATTAAACCAGGTGAAACTCAAACATTTCCATTTGAGGAGTCCTGGTGAGCATATTGACATTTTTTTTTTTAATCTTAAATGCTTAATATTTACATATTGTTTTTACAATTTGATATTTATTACTGCTCTAAGTGGTTTTCTCAGTAAGCTAAAAGCATGTCACTATACTTCAGTTAACAATTGATTATTAAACGTATTCAATTCAATTCAGTTTATTTATATAGTGCCAATTAACAACACATGTCATCTCAAGGCACTTTACAGTTCACCAGATCATCCAGTCAAATTGATTCAAAGTTTTATATCTAAGGAAAACCAGTTGATTGCATCGACTCATTGACTGGAATGCAATCCCTCACACTAAGCATGCTTTAGTGACTGTAGAGAGGAAAAACTCCCTTTTAACACGAAGAAACCTCCAGCAGAACCCGGAATCAGTGTGAGCAGCCATCTGCTGAGGCCGGCTGAGGTTCAAGGAGACAGAAGCAGAGATAGAAAAAGCAACTGTAAAAGGCGGCCCATCCAGGAAACACAGAGCCAGGCAGATGAGCTCTGAGCCAGCTCCCATGTGTGAGGATGAAGAGAGCACATCCAGCCAGTCACAGTCAGAGAAACAGGACTACACTGGATGATTATTTCAATAATCGATTAATCACGATTAGATCCATCCATCCATCCATCCATCCATCCATCCATCCATCCATCCATCCATCCTTTAATCTGAAAATACGTCTAACATAAATCTCTTATCATTTCCGGTTTCGCCTCTACGTCAGCGGAAGGGCTCCCTGAGCAACAGCATCAGGAGGAAAAAAACCCCACAATGATTGAAGAAAACGGTCCTTCTGCACATGTAGGTGTCTCTCTCTCTCATATTTTTTTGAGTCGTTTATTCTAAATCCAAAGCGTAAAGTCTGAGAAAAAATATATTTGATTTAAAAAATCCAGCTTTATTAAGGGTCCAGGTCGAGATAAACATTAGCTTGCGGCTAACATATTAGCTCGTTCATTTGTTTTGTTTACTGTAACAATCTCGTGGGTCTTAGTTTAGATTTACTAAAACTGTCGAAATCTCAATACAATGATTACTAAGAGTTTTTGGTCACGTGCTGCTCCTACTAATTGTAATCATTTAATATTTTAAAGTTCGATTTGCTGATATTGAAGATTGAAGTAGGTTATATAATAACGATGAAGCCTATTTCTGCCTCTGTGGTGGAATAAAAATAAATCTTCATCTCATATTCATAATTATTACCTCATAAAGGCTTGCAGGGTCACAGTAAACACATGAGATGCTGTCATTATTAGAGATAAACAAGATACTTAGTTGTCCTTATAATGTATGTTATCATTTATAGGTATCTTGTTTACTACTTTAATCATAAATATGTTACTATTTCTCTTTTTGAGACACTGTCATAATAATTTAGAAATTTCTTATTAAGATATACTGTCATTATGATTTTAATATACTCCATGATTTACCCACTTATTATTTATTAACAGTTATTATTCACAGATATAACATAATTATATTTTACTATTTTATTATGTTGTTATTCTATAGTATTTCACAAATATTACAGATAATCAAAAATACCTTTTGTTTTGATATACTATAACTATATTAATATATATTCATGGGGGAGTGGTTCTCATACAGAATCAGTGTGATCTGAAACCTCTGCTGTCCTCTCATCCAGGAGCAGTCTGAAGTGTCCCCCTCGTCCCAGGCCAGGCAGAAGCTGGAGGGGCTCTTGAACAAGAACATGAGGATCCGCATGACGGATGGACGGACCCTGGTGGGGCTCTTCCTCTGCACAGACCGGGACTGCAATGTAATTCTAGGCTCGGCTCAGGAGTTCCTCAAATCCTCAGGTAGGACAGGAGGGGAAGGAGAGCAATAGATCAGTTTACTACTCCTATTTTTTTATTTATATATGTATATTATATATGTATGTGTATATATATATATATATATATATATATATATATTAAAAAAAAGGATAATAAGAAACATCAAAGAGAATAAGTTTAAAATGGAAATTTAAAGACACGGACCACTGGCTTTTAAAGCTAAAGTTTTCAGGCCGCTGTAAAAAAAAAAAAAAAAATCTTTTTATGATATAAGAAATATAGGGATGATTTATCAAAATAATTTTTTTTTTCAACAATCAGTGCCACAAATAAATCTGTCAGGGAAGATATGTGAACAAAACAAAAAAGCTCTCATTACCTGGTTGCATAATTAAGCACAACCTTCCTCCTCATCTCTTACCATCGAGTCTTCTTGAGTTCACGCCTGCTCTTAATTATACCTTAATCTGATTAACCTTTAAAACCTTTTTTGTATCTTTTAGCTAAGGTTGTATTTTGCAGAAAGAAATTAAAGAATCAATCAGTCTACGATGAGGAGCAAAACTTTTTAAAGTTTCATAAACACAGTGTGGTACATTTATTTTAGTAAATAAAAAAAACTTTGGGACGTTACAAAAAGATGTATTTCCAGCTGGTAGTGGTCGTGTTCTACATGGGGAAAACCATCCCATCTATTCTCTATTTCAGCTGGACAAGGAGTGAAATTATATTCTTCTAATGAAAACATTTAAGCTGGGTTCAAAATGGCTGAAAATATCCGGTGTTTATCTACAGAGAGCGATATGTGGAGGAAAGATGATCTCACAACCTAAGAGGCTTTATTGGCATCAGCAGATGGACTGCTACTAAAGAAAACTGAAGTTAACAGAAACTTCAATGGAGGACAAGTCTAGGGCTGAAACAATTAATAAAATTTATGAATACTTGTAAACTAATTTAGAAATCAAATTGTTACCTAAAGTAATAATACACAGACTCTAAAACATGTCAGCCGCTGAAAGAAGAAACCTGCTTACAGCTGTAATTAAGGCAAAACGACAAGATATTTAATCTTGAAAGTTTCCAAGATTAATATATATATTATATATATATATGGATATGTGCCTTTAGTCAATGTTTTTTTTTTTTTTTTGGACATTTACAATTCACTTAAAATGTACAATATATGCTTTTTTTTAAATCTGCAAACATTTATTTACCAATGCAAAGTTAAAAAAAGTATCTCTTTTTAGATTTATCTATTACTAAAATAATGGATAGACGAGTTAAGGGTGTATAAACCTTTATTGTATCTGTTATTCTTTTACTTCTAGCATATTAGTTTGTTTTTCACCTGAGGGTTTAAAACATGCTTGTTAAATAACTAATGGTGGAAGGTGATTAATCAAATACTTGATTAAATACTCTTGGCTCTAACTGACTTTCCAAAAGAGGAGAGAAGTTATTAGGTGTTTTAGCCAGCTGTTTCTTATTTGTCTATTTTCCATCATAAGATGCTGAGATCTACCTCAGCTGAAGATTCTACAACATTCTTTAATTGGTAGAGCTGTATTTGTGGGTTAAAGGTAAAAGCAAGTTGGTCTGTGTTTCTGAAGCGGATTGTTTTTCTGTCCTCAGACACTTTTTCCCAGGGTGAACCCAGAGTCCTGGGTTTGGCCATGATCCCCGGACACCACGTGGTTTCCATAGAGGTGGAGGCTGACAGTCTGGAGGAGGCTGAGGGGTTTGGATTCACCCACTGATGACAGAGCGCCGCCCCAGGTTTTTGTTCCTGAGACTGTTTCCTGTTGAGGCCCGTGTTCAGACGAGAAGAGGAGTTTGGACCCAGAACCTCTAGATTTTTCTCTTTCCTCTGACGATGAAAAGAAAAGTCCATTGGCAGCAATTATGGAAGCCTCCTCTTCAGACTGAGATCTTTTAGGACACCATTTGTTCAAGGATCTTAAAATAAATGGATCAATTTCACCTTTTTAAATCACTGATTCAAAATGCCACATTGTTTTCTTAATTAAAACTTTAGGAAAACTGATTTATCAATTTAAACCTTTACTGTATGCGCTGCAAATGCTTAAAATGTTCTGCTTTTCTGTGAAGCACTAAAAAACAATTCGTTTTTTACATCTGATAAGCATCGTGGAGTCCTCTGACCCCTCGCAGCAGTTAGCAGTGCATATATCGCAATATAAAATATTTCTTAATAGAAAACAGCAGGTTTGACAAAACTAAGTGTTTTCTGTTGGATTAAGGATTGAGTTGAATTATTGTTGGATTAAAGGCATATTTAATCAAACTGATCTATGATCCCTGGTATGTCATAAATAGCCTGTATGAGAAACATCCCCATATAATGATGCGTGCACCTCCATGCTTTGGTGTTCTTTGGTTTAAAATCAGTATCTGGGGTAATATTCCACACTTTCTGTTGCTTTTAAACACATTTCTGTGGAACACTCTAGAATGTGGACCAGAGGAGGAAGAATGAGTTCAGTCTGGATGTTTTTTGTCCTTTAATAAACTCCAACGTTTCCACTGAGTCAGTTCGGCAGCAGAAGAAAAAGGATGGCACAATCAAAACCCTCCTAAAATAAATCTCACTGTTCCTTTCACCTATAAATACGACGACCTCGTCACATTTTGGTTCACAAAACAAGCAGCTACAGTCAGTCTGTCTTTAAGATGAGTTGGTAACAAAATAACTTAAGCGGTGCAAAAATAAGCAAAATAAACAAAATCTGGCTGCAGACAAAATAAAATCACAAACCTGTCCTGCAACAATTTAATTTCACTTTTAGATAAATATCTAAATGATCCGAACAATAAGTGCACTGAAATTGATGCTCCGGCTTTGGCCGAGGTTTTTTACTTATAAATAAGGCTAGCTGATAGCCAATGAAGCTTGAGAGTCAAAAGACTTAAAGTAAATTAAAGGAGAGGAGAAGCTGTGGAGTGTTTTTGCCCTCTTTCCAATCCGAAAAAAAAAAAGCAGAAAAGTAAAAATACACACCAGATTTAATTACTTCCTGCTTTCATTCATCAATTTTTCTATCTTCTGTATATATACATCTCCAAACCTACACAGGAACCCCGTAGAAGAACCATTAGCTTAAAGCAAGATAGAAAATCCAAAGGAATTCAGTGTTTCACCGTTAATCCAGGAGCTCAAAGTGCTTTTCATTTCATCGACTAGAAAAAGTCTTGATTCTCAATTGTAGAGAAGCTTCATCCCAGTGGGACGTTGACTGAAGTTAGGAAAGCTGGGATTCCTTTAAAGAATACTGCAGGCGAGAATAAAAAGCGACACGTTGACCTTCTTCTTCCATACGAGGCCCAGAGATTGGCACGAAGAAAGAAACATGAGCAGAGACATCTACAGTTTTCATCCAAAAACCTTTTAACTTCCTTCATCCACCTTTAAAGCAGGTGAAAAACGTTGAAATTCATCCCGAGGTTCCTTAGTAATAAAACAAGTTTATGTGACTAAAAGAGCAGATTAGTCTGAACATGCGGCTCCAGTCCTGCTCCTTAGTTGTACTCGAACTTAAAGTGGTAGCTGCCGCCGGACTCGAAGGGGTTAAAGTGGAACGGCCAGGCCCTCTGTCCGCCGCCGCCGTCCTGCTGGCTCTCTGGGTCCAGAGGATCCTCGCCCTCATCGAACTTCTGCCTCATCTCTATGCAGTTTGTGGGATAGATATAAAAAACAAAAGTTAGCAAGACTGAAAAAGAAAAGAGAAAATTAAATCCCAGAAACAGTTTTTTTATTTTCATTTTCATACATTTAAAAAGATTTCTAGAAAAGCAGGAAGTGATGTGTGCATCAAACCATCTCCTTACCCGGGTCTGTCAGGACTTCCTTAGCAGAAGCGATGTCGATAAACTTCTTTTCCGCCTCCTTCTTCTCTGCTTCCGACTTGAAGTTGTCAGGATGAAACTGCTGAGCCAGCTTCCTGTACGCCTTGATGATCTCCTGCTTATTAGCATTCCTGAGGGAACGGCGGGACGGACGCCTCATTAAAGAGCTGAACAATTCCAGTTAAAGCAGTTGGAGATGGATCTAGATGGACACTACACCTGCTAACTCCCAGGATCTTGTAGTAGTCTCTTTTACGAGAGATTTTCAGCAGCTTCTGCGCTCGTTCCAGACCATCTTTGATGGCGATGCTGTCGCCGTCGAACTCTCTCGCCTCCTGATAGTCTTCGACAGCTAAAGGATGAAAAAAACACATAAATCTGATATCTGTTTAACACCAAACACTTGTTCATGCGACACTTTTCATGCTAACTCGCTAGATCTAACTGAGGCTTTTAGAGCAACCGTTAAGTTTTTCTGTTACCTGAATGGTTTAGTTCTACAACGAGCAACTTCAGTGAGTTTCAGAAGCAGGAATCAGGCGCCAAGTCTGGATTTCCTGAATCATATTCTAGTTTAAACACAGCTGCTGAGAAATCTACAATTTTTGCAGCAACTGGCAACTTTGTGGTTCATCTTTTTTCATCTTGAGCGCTCTTCTTATGACTGGTTATTGACAGACAGCCTGTAGTATGTTGACTCCTGCTTTATTCCAAGATCTCAAAGTTAATCTGCTTTATTTACTATAATCCGAGTGTGTTTTTTGGGATTACTGTCCTGTTGGCAGAACCCAGACTTGTCGGACTTGGTCTTTCTACCTTTCTCGTAGTCCTGGTTGAGGATGTAGGCCTCTGCTCGGTCTCGGAGGACGTTGGCGTTGCGAGGGTCTCTCTGATGGGCCTCTGAACAAACATCGATGGCCTCGGCTGCCAACTGAAGCTGCATTAGCGTGAAGAGCAACAAGTATTAGAGACTAAATGACGACTAAAATATGATAAAGTCCCCAATGTGGCAGACGTCTTTTTTTTTTCCTCACCTTGACTAAACAGAAGCAGATCCTCTCTTTAGCCCGGTTGATATAGGACTGGACGTTTGGCTCCGTCTTCATTACTGATTCATATTTATCGATAGCTTCTTGGTACCTGATTGAGGAGAGAGAGTAATAAACAAAACAAAAAACTGATGTCACATCATCTTGCAGCTTTCTACACAAAGTGTGAGGGCAACATGATCTAATCATCTGGAAACTGTTGATGAAAAAAAAAAAAAAAAACAGTGAGCAGTCATCTCAATGATCCTTTATTATGATTAATGTCATTAATATGTAATGTTGTGACACACGGAAACAGAGAGAACTATTTTACAATAAAAAACATGTAATGCAGGTTAAAAAAAAAAAAAAAAAGGTTTAAATGTGCGTTTTTGGTAGCATAATAACACGATTAATGTTCCCTCTAATTTGCCATGTGTCTGGAGAAAAAACAAGCCTCCCGAGTACACTGAGGCTCTGTAAGAGCACAAACCAAATATATCCAGTTCATTTTTATAATCATTTTATTTAATGCGGTTTTGTAAGGTCGCCCTTTCTCCATATTATGTATAGAATAATCAAGGTGCACCGACCTGTCCTCATTAATGAGCTCCTCTGCAGAATCCAGCTGCTTGCTGAGCTTCTTCACCTGCTTGTAGTGGCTGAAACACTCTTTGTCGTCCTGGTCGAGCTTCAGACACTCCCTGATGTGGCTGTGAGCAAAACAAGGCGACAGACGGGGAGTCAGGGAACTTGGAGGCCAACCAAATTAGCAGAGGAGTAGGGAGGTGAAATGCTTGGATTTGCATGACCAAGAGCGCAGCAGGCTCACTTGAGGGACTCGTGGTGCTCTCCCAGGCTGTAATGCAGCTTGCTAAGCTTCAGGAAGGCTGCTCGGTTATCGTTGCGCAATCTAGCAGCAGGGGTGAGATCCTGGATGGCTTTCTGCGGATCCCCCATCCGCATGTAGCAATCGGCACGAAGCTCCCTTGACTCTGGATCCCAGGGAGAGATCTGAGATACAAAATGACATTAAAGAGATAAAACAACATTTCCAACAGTTAAAACACTTCAAATCCTAAAAGTAACGCTTTCCACATACAAAGAAAACGGTCAGTATAGCCACACCCACCTCTATAACCCTCTCCATTGCGTTGATGGTGCCGCTGTAGTCCCCCTGGTGGTACGCGGCGTGGGCTTCCTCCTGCAGGTCCTCCAGCTCGTTCGTCTTCATCAGCTGCTCCTGAGCTTCACTGTGGTCGGCAGAACCCCGCAGCTGGGAAAGAAAAAAACAGGTGGATGCTGATCTCCGTCGGGGGAAAGCATTACATGCATCATTTCACTGCTTCAGATGTGTTTAGGGCACGTTTCTTATTCTTTACTACAAACATGCAGTTTGATTATTCTGATTAACCTGAATGTTGCTTGGCAGTGAAAGTTCCTGTTTTATAAAAACTGGTAAAAAAAAAAAAAAAACATTTTGGCTCATTTAAGGCATAAAACTGATCATTTAAGAGAAGAAACCCTTTAAATAGAGGCTTAAACAATCCACTGGTTTTATGAAATGATGTTTTAACAAAATTTGTTATTTAAAAAACGAAAGTTTTTTCTGCAGTATTTTATTTTTATTAAAAGAAAACCCCAAAGGAAAACGAAAGTTACGTATGTAACTACGGTTCTATGAATCCCGGATGACCGCCAGAGGGCGGTGCTGAAAGCACTGAATGTTCCCTTCGGGCATGCGCAGTTCGAGTAATTATACCAACAGAGTCACACCTGTGACACCGGATGACCACTCAGAAGCTATATAGCCTGGTGTCATCCTTTGCTCTGCTCCTACAGAATCTTCTCGCAAAAGCAAGGATTCTGAGTGACAGAGAAGCTCTGGCGGTCATCCGGGATTCATAGAACCGAATCGTTCTATTTGATCCCTACTGACCGCCAGAGGGCGGTGCTGAAAGCACTGAATGACTAATGCCAACGATGTCACAAGGAATCCTGAGCGCATACCTCACAGAGGAGGCCCAGCAGAACCTTGTAAAAGGACCTGACCCAGGGGATGAGGGGCAGCCACGTTGACACTGTAGAACCTGGTGAAGGTGGTTGGGGAAGCCCATGAAGCAGCAGCACATATTGCTTCCAGCGGAACCCCTCTCAAAGCAGCCCAGGAAGCGGTGACGCTCCTGGTGGAATGTGCTCTCACACCGACTGGCAGGGAGCAGTGACCTGCAGCGTAGGCGTGGCAGATGACACTCACAATCCAATGGGACAGACGCTGTTTAGAAAGAGGACAGCCTAACCTTGGACCCCCATAGCATAGGAAAAGCTGGTCCGAGCGTCTCAGATTGGCAGTGGCTGCAATGTATGCCTCCAACGCTCTTACTGGGCACAACAACTCAGACTCATTCTCAGTTGTACCAGATTGAGGCTGAAATCGAGCCAGGCGCAATGGCTGGCTACGGTGAAAAGGAGACAACACCTTAGGCACAAACGCAGTATTAGGCCACAGGGTAACACCAGAGCCATCTGGATTCCACCTGATACACCTAGGGCTGACAGAAAGAGCATGTAGCTCGCTGACCCTCTTAGCTGAGACGATAGCCATCAGGAAAGCAGTCTTGCAGGAAAGCCACTTGAGTTCTGCTTGTGCCAAAGGCTCGAATGGAGGGTGGCACAGAGCTGTGAGAACCAACGGCAGATCCCAATCTGGGGCTCGTGGAGCGGGCCGCTGGCACAACCTACGAGCACCACGCAGAAAAAGTGAAACCAGTTCATGGCGCCCCACTGTACGGTTGTCAACAGATTGGTGAAGACATGAAATTGCTGCAACATACACTTTAAGGGTCGAAGGAGAGCGGCCCTTATCAAGGAGAGACTGGAGGAACTCCAAGATAGTGGGCACCGAGCAGGAAACCGGGTTCTCATTGTGGGCAGAGCACCACTGAGAAAAGAGGCGCCATCTGTTAGCATACTGCAGCCGAGTGGAGGAAGCCCTAGCACTCAATATGGTGTGTCTCACAGTGTCTGAACACCCAGTCAGCCTCCCAGGGGCCCTGCCCACAGCTGGAGACGTTGAGGGTTGGGGTGCCACATCTGTCCCCCCAACTGAGACAGCAGATCCCTCCTTGCTGGAAGACGCCATGGAGTACCGTGACACAGACTCCAAAGCAGCGGAACCACGGCTGCGCTGGCCAGAACGGAGCTACCAGCAACACTCTGTGGCCCTGCTCGAGAACCCTCCGTAGAGTCGGCCAAATCAGTGAGAGGGGTGGAAAGGCATACAGGAGAACCTGCGGCCATGGATGAGCCTGTGCGTCCTGGCCCAGTGCGCCCGCCACCCCGGGTAGGGAATACCATAGGGAGCAATGGGTCGACTCCTCTGTGGCGAACAGATCTACCTCTGCCTGCCCAAAGAGGTTCCAGATTATGCGCACTATGTCACGGTGAAGAGACCACTCTCCCGGAGCAGGTGCCTGTCGGGATAGAGAGTCCGCAACCTGGTTCTGCCGTCCTGGCAGATACGCTGCACGCAGGGTACACAGACGGGGAAACGCCCATTCCAGGAGATCCCTTGACACCTTCAAGAGACGCGCTGACCTGGTGCCCCCTTGGTGGTTTATATGATATACAACAGAGGTGTTGTCCGTCCGAATCAGCACATGCCTTCCCTCTAGGTGGGGCAAAAGGCACAGGAGGGCCATGTGCACAGCCCGCAGCTCCAGCACATTTATGTGTTCGGTGCGCTCCCTTGGGTCCCAGAGACCCCGAACAGCTCTGTGTTGCCACACGGCACCCCAGCCCATGAGGCTGGCATCCGTGGTGACCACCTCCCTTCGACACACTACTAGCCCCATTGGAACACCACTGGACAAAAGGGTCCCCTCTCGCCAAGGAGCTAGGGCATGGAGGCAGCTCCTGGTCACCATCAGCCTGCGATGCCTGTGCAGCCTGGCATCTAGGCGAAAGCTGTTGAGCCATCGCTGCAAAGGACGCAGAAGGAGCAGCCCTAAGGGCACGACACGAGTGACTGATGTCAGTTTGCCCAGCATTCGCAGGAAGATTATGTAGGGAAACTCCCTGCCCAGTCTGAATCGACGGACAAGCTGGAGTATGTCGTCCACCCTGTGAACAGATGGACGGGCCATCATGGTAGCGGAGTCCAGATGCATCCCAAGAAAGGTGGTTGTCTGAGATGGAACCAGACAACTCTTTGCCAAGTTGACTTTGAGGCCTAACAGTGACACATGAAGAAGAAGCTGGGACGTATCCCGAGAGGCAGCTACCTGAGAGGGAGCACAAAGAAGCCAATCGTCCAGGTATGGCAGAATCCTGACTCCGGAGGCCTGTAGAGGAGAGAGGGCTGCTTTCACGCATCGAGTAAACACCCTCGGGGAAAGGGAGAGCCCGAATGGGAGCACCCGGAATTGCCAATGGCGCCCCTGATAGGCGAACCTGAGAAAACGGCGATGTTCTGCCGCAATAGGCACGTGAAAGTAGGCGTCTGTCAGATCTATTGATGTAAACCAATCTCCCGCCACAATGGTCTGAAGGACCTCTGTTATGGTGAGCATGTGGAAGGGAAGGACCTTCAGGTACCGATTCAGTCCCCTTAGATCTAAAATGGGGCGAAAACCACCGGTCTTCTTGGCCACAAGGAAGTATGTTGAGTAGTAGCCTCTGGGTTGCCGCAGAGGATCTACAGACTCGATTGCCCCCTTGCCCAGGAGGGCAGAAAGCTCCTGGTCTAGTGCCTGAGATTTCACCGGGTCTGTGATGACAGTCATTTTGACCCGGTGTGAGAGGGGGGGCCGCCGTCGGAACTGGAGCCTGTAGCCATTGGTTAAGGTGGCAACCACCCATGGATCTACGGCATGAGCAGCCCAGAAATTCAGCTGCTGATGGGAAAAATGTCAGACGGCTGGCCCGGTGGCATCATCTTCTATCCCCATGGCCCCTGGGGGCTCTGGGGGGAGGGCGTCCAGGATTTGAGGCCCGGGTCTGTCTAACAGGGCGGCAGACTGGCTCACGAAAGTCCCTTCTCGGTCTCTGCCGCACATCATGGGGATAGGAACCAACAGGTCTGCCACCAGTCTGAGGTCGGGGCTGAACGCTGGTGGTAGTGGCAGGGCGGCCCGAACGCTGGGGAAAGGCAGGTATGCTCCTGCGAAGGCCGGAAAGCTGCTGGCTAGTCTGACGTGCCTGAGCAGTCCGTTCCAGCGCCTCCAAGGCAGCTGATCCAAACAGCTCCCCTGGTACAACCGGGACACCCCTGAGGGTCCTACGGCATGCTTCAGTCAGAGGAGACTGTGCCAACCAGACCTGTCTACGAGCTTGGACAAGGAAAGACATGACTCGTCCAAGCTCTCTGATCATCAGCGCGAAGGCCTGCAGCGCTCCGTCACTATAACCAACCGCCGCACTTGCACCACCAGTGTCCTGAACAGATGCAGACAGGGCAAACATGAGGTGCGCCAGGGAATTGCCAAGGCGGCCAGCACGCGCTCCTGCATTGTACGCCTTACAGAGGAGGTCATCTGTAACCCGACATTGAGTCCGCGGGCACCGGACATCAGGACGCAGGGCTTCATCTGGTGACACAATCAGTGAAGCAACAGCGGGTTCAATTGCTGGCATACGGTCCAGGCCGGCCTTCACCGACTCATGCATGGCAGCTAATACGCGACCATCCGAGGAGAGACGCGACAGCGCTCTCGGTTCCCGCCAACAGGCGTGTAACTCCTTCAGGTACTCCTCTGATGGAGGTACAGAAAAGGGAGTAGGAGCCCTTCCACGTCTGAAAAAAGCACTCCCGGAGCTGGATGCCTCTCCTTGTGGGAGTTCCAGCTGAAGCTGCTTCAGGGCCATAGACATGACCTCCCGCATGGAACCGTCACCGGCCTCTCCAACCGCACTCTGAGATGAACATGAACCAGCCTCAGAGGCTTGAGAGGACCCTGCCTCCTCCTCATCTCTAAAATGGGAAGCGGAAGCAGCCAGAGAGATAACGTCATCCTCTACAACCAGCTCAGGCATTGGTGGGGAAGAGAGCCCAACCACTGGGAGCGAGGGATCAGATTGCCGTGTCTGCAACAAGGACTTCATCTCTGCCAGCTCTGCAGACAACTGCTCCACCCTTGTGGACAGGCCCTGGTCAGGTTTGGCCCGCTTCGTCCGGGGGAGGGGCACAGATGCTGTGGTCCCACCACGGCGCTTAGAACACTTGGGGGGAACCACCTGCCCAGAGGGCGGAAGGTCCGAGCCCTCCTGGGGGCACAACTGGGCCAACCGAGCCACCCTCACTGCCTGGGGCATAAAGCTGCAGTTCATGCAGGGGTTCTCAGACAGCGCCTCCAAAAGGTGCTCATGTCCAAGGCAGGTAGGGCACAGGTCGTGGCCATCCTCTGCCTGCAGGGCAGCCCCACAATCCATGCAGCTGTGAGAGCCATCCATGTCTAAGGCCGACAAGGCTCAAAGAACAGAAAGTATCGAAAATCGGGAGAGGGGGCGCAAACGCAGCCGTCACCAATTACAGCAGAGAAACGAAAGAGGCTGCGAGCACAAGGCAGCCGATACTGGGAGAGGGGGCGAGAACCGCTACCGTCACCAGGAATAAAACCAATAAACCAAAAAAGCTAACAACGTTAGCTGTAGGGAAACTTAAGTTGGGAGTAGGAGCGAACAACGCTGCCGTCACCAATTATAGCGGATAAAACAAGAGAGGCTGCGGACACAAGGCGGCCGATACTGGGAGAGGGGGCGAGAACCGCTACCGTCACCAGGAATAAAACCAAAAAAGCTAACAACGTTAGCTGTAGGGAAACTTAAGTTGGGAGTATGAGCGAACAGCGCTAACGTCTCCAATTATAGCGGATAAAGCAAGAGAGGCTGCGGACACAAGGCGGCCGATACTGGGAGAGGGGGCGAGAACCGCTACCGTCACCAGGAATAAAACCAATAAACCAAAAAAGCTAACAACGTTAGCTGTAGGGAAACTTAAGTTGGGAGTAGGAGCGATAAACGCTGCCGTCACCAATTAAGAGAGCAGACCAAGGAAAAGACTGCCAAAAAGGTTGATATTGGGAGAGGGGGCGAAAAACGCTGCCGTCACCATTTATAACAAAGCAGACCGAGGAAGAAGGCTGCAAAAGTAGGAAATATACTGGGAGAGGGGGTCGAAAACCGCTGCCGTCACCATTTATAACAAAGCAGACCGAGGAAGAAGGCTGCAAAAGTAGGAAATATACTGGGAGAGGGGACGAAAACCGCTGCCGTCACCAGGTATAACACCAACAAACTAAAGAAGCTAACTACGTTAGCCGTATATAACTTCGGCAGTGAAGTTATTCACACTGGGAGTAGGGGCGAAATCGCTGCTGTCACCAGTTCGAAACAAAACAGCACGAAGCTGTAGGTAAAAAGCTAAAGCCGTGAGCCGGGAGAGGGGGCGCGGACGCTACCATCACCAGCAAACAACTCACTTACCTTCCGTAATCCTCAGAATCGACCCGTTGCAGCCCTGGGAGGGCGGAAAATAACCGCAACTCCAGTCAAGAGACAGGGGCTTCAGACAACGGGGAAGTTAGCGAACCGCTTGCGAGAAGAAAAAAGGAGCAGAGCAAAGGATGACACCAGGCTATATAGCTTCTGAGTGGTCATCCGGTGTCACAGGTGTGACTCTGTTGGTATAATTACTCGAACTGCGCATGCCCGAAGGGAACATTCAGTGCTTTCAGCACCGCCCTCTGGCGGTCAGTAGGGATGAAATAGAACCAACACTGTTCCATGCTTCCATAATTTTGCATTTGAACCCTGATTCTTGCTCAGCAGCATAAATACCAAACACACCCCTAGAGCTGCAACTAATGGCTATGTTGCTAATCGATTAATTTGTACATTATTTTTTCAATAATTCGATTAGGGAAGATTTTTTTATCAGAATTTAAACTAGGAGAAACTGGCACGAAAAATATTGATGGACAGGAAAAAAGTTTTCATCTTAAATGCTAAATGTTTCTCATTTTTTTATGATTTTGTTTTCTGAGTGGGTTGCTCTACTAGTTCTAGAGTCTCTATACTCCGGTTACGATTAATTGATGGTTAAATTAGTCGCCGATCATTTCAATAATGGATTCATTGTTTCAGGCCTACATACCACCATCTCAAAGTCCTCCCTGGCCTCCTGTGTGTTTCCCTGCTTCAGCAGGATGTTTCCTCTCTGCAACCGGGCCTGAAGCAAAAGCAGGACACTGTGAGAAAGATCGTCACGTCGCCGTTTTAAAAAAGCCTCGGAGAACGACTTACAGGCAGGAAGTCAGGCTTCAGCTGGATAGCGTGGGTCAGATCGGGCAGTGCTGACCTGGACCTCCCCATGGCCAGGAACACAGCGGCTCTCTTATAGTAGGTCAGGTAGTTCTCAGAGTCTCCCTCTGGAAAATGAAGGAAATTTACTTTTTGGCAAACATTTTGACAAAAAAGAAAAAAGAAGAAAAAAAGATGTGTACAATACAGAAGATTTAAGCCTGAATGAAGACATTTAAGAGAGCCTGGATGTTTAAGACTCCTTGAATGCTCTGTGTAACCTTACCCACGGCTGAGTGGTAGTGGGACAGAGCTTCGGCGAGCTGACCGGCCGCCAGGAGCTTACGGCCCATCTCTAAGTGATGCTCGATCTCGGCTTGAGTCGCCCCAAGGACGCCTGTAACACAAAACCAAGCTTAAATCACACTGGAACTATGACCAATGACCTGTTCTCACAATAATCTGGTGACAAAACAAATCACTGACTGGCGGCTGCCTAAAAGCTCCACCTGGGTCGGTTAGATGTTTAAACTGCATTATCGTGCCGTTATCTGCTAAGCAGTATCAGCCGTGCTGCCGCATCTTGTTTTATCCTGCTGCCCACCTGGCGTGTAGCACTACACATTCTGCATGACCACAGAATGATCATGGCAGCAGCGGCAGGGTCTGAGAAAATAACCTGCAATGGTCCGGTCCTGCACACTCAACTCTACGGAGCCCCTAAAGGGACATGGAGGGGAAAAAAAAACTTTTGAGAGATCCCGCAATAGTTTTGCAAGATCTCGCAAAACTATTGCAGGATCTCGCAAAAGTTCTTTTTTTCCCCTCTATGTCCATTTAGGGGCTCTGTACAACTCTGACTAATTCTGCTCTTCTAGCTGTACAGAAATGCGTCTTTGCGTGTGCTTAGCTCAGAGTCTGCATTTCATGCTCCACTCTGATGGTTCGCTCTCAGCCGTCTGGCTCTTACTGCTCTTTGCTACTTAATAAACTATGTGGTTGATCATCCTCTGCAAAGCGTGAAAAAAATCCCTGTGCCCAAGTATCAAGATTTTGTTTCTTCTTCTTGCTCACAAGAGGTGATACTAAACCTTCTTTAATTTATACCCAAAAGGTATATATTATACCCAATGAAAATATTTCATTGCATTCTGTATATTTTTGGGTAAAGAGCCAGGTGAAAAGGTACTTGGATATGTAATGTAAATGTTTCCTTGTATTGTCATTAAAATGTTTTCTCTGTTGCCTTTAAATATTTCTACATTTTAGTTAGCATATTCATTCAACTTAGGTCCAGATTACTGTGGCATTACAAGGCAATTATGTAGGTTCTCTCTGTATTTAAAAAAAAAATAAAATAAAAAAATCAAACCCCTGTGAATTTAAATCTACTTTGACCAATAAGCAGCAGTAACCAAGGGGCAAATTGAAGAAATACCGAAACTGCCAAAATAGAAAGAAGAATGTTTTTGTTCTTTGCTTTATTGGAACAATGAAGATTTTATTTATCTGTATGTAATGCATAATTCATAGTACATCAGGAAGTGTTTGCTTTATGATGTCTAAAACCATTCCTTTATTGTATATTATGTTAGCTTGTCTGTATGTTATATTAACCAATATGATGCATTGAACTAAACCTGCCATTTTCACAGCTTTTGAGACACATTTTTTTTTTTTTTTTTACAAAGTAGGGCATTAATTGATAAAAAAGTTTATTTGAATTCTATAAATCAAAGTTTTCTGTCCAACACCAATGATGAACTGCATGGCAGAATTCTATACCGATTGTAGCATCTAGGCAAGAGCTGTCAGTCTGGTGAAGAATCTGGTTGTTATTCGAAATTGTAAAGGTTTTTTGGCAACATAAAACTGACTAACAATAGACTAAAATCTTTAAAAGTTTTAGTCGACTAAAACCAACTAAATCTATCACATACCATAATGACTATGATGCGACTAAGACTAATAATAGTTTTTTTATCCTGAAGACTAAGATTAAATCTTAGATGGTTGTGAAAAAAACACTGCTCATATGCATTATTTAGTTTTATTCTAACAGAATCCTTTCAATAAATCGAATGTATAAAAAAACCTCATAGTTAAACATATGAACTTTACTTTTTCCTTATTTTTCCCCAAAACAAGTAGATAGCAAATCTTTCAGACAGCTTTGAAGGTACAGATATACTGATTTACAATTTTAAGTCTGACTAATCTATTTTTCCCCCCCTAACTTCTATAAGACATAAATGACAAAACAATGCTGCAGACTCTATGTCAGAAATACAGAAACAATACAGCTCACTTACTGTATGCATCAGAGTAAATGTTTAAAACCTTTATCTGATTTTTATTAGACTAATAAACTGGATCATTGGCTGGCTCATTAATGGATAAAAAAAATTGTTGTAATCAGATGAATACTTGTAACAAATGTTTTTTTCAAGCATTTGACCAGGAGATGACTGATCATTCACACAGACTGATTATTACATCTTTATAAATAGGGGAAATTATAGGATAGGATCAGTGAAATACATGCATTTCTGATTTAGCCATTTTATTAAAACACTATTTAGCAAATATTTGCAGAGAAAGCTGCAGATCTATACTACAGTTAATGTTTTAAATTTAAACACTTAGGTTTCCATTTCTCAAGTTTCTTAAACGTTTGGTTTCGTTTCAAGACTTTGTTGTGTTGTATTCTAGATAGATAGATAGATAGATAGAAAGAAAGAAATGGTTTTTGAAAGCTACATAAGCCGTGGTGCGGTCCTCTAATGTCAGGACAAAACGTCCTTCTGTGAGGCAGGTGGAAACTTTGGAAACCTGACCCTGTAAGTTGTGAGAAGACCGTAACCTGCTATTTTAGTGTATAAATGTTGTTTTTATGTTAGCAGCCCTTCTATTTGTAGCTCTAAGAGCGGTCTCACCGTCTAGCTGGATGTCCAAAAGCACACAGAGCAGAGCCAGGGAGCACAGCAGCCCGCTGGCACCTCCTGCCCGCAGACACCACTCCATCTCTGGGTCGGCTCACACCGGGACACCGGGCAGACGGACTTCACGGCTCTGCTTCCCGCTTTGTTTCATTGGGAACGGCTGGACCCGTTCTGACAGCCCGGACAACAGCCCCGGTGGTATATTTACGGTCCAGGTCCCTCACTCCTCCGGGCGGAACGAAGAGGAGGAATTGAAAAGTTCCTCAGCTGAACCGGTGGTGTGACAGCAGCCCCAAACACCCAAAACATTAAAAAAAAGTTACTTTAAGAAAAATTGGCTTCTTCTGATCAAATCATGTGGGAAACCAACCCACCGACAGTCTGTGTAGTTTAAAAGCGATATCTTTCCGTCTGTTCTCAGCCTCGCTCTCGCTTACTGGCCTACATTTTTCTGATAGGTCCACATGGCTCACATCCGGGTTTGTCTCTAGACGTGGGCTCTTCTGATTGGACAGACTATTTTAACGCCGCTGGCACTCCCTATATATATCACTTCTCAGATAGAGCAAGACTTGATGGGTTGTTACTATTTAGGAAAGAATTGCAATCCATCTTTACCTCTATTTGTCACCAAAACAAAGAAATGAATAAATCCTTAACTTACACATAATACTTGGCAATTACTTTGTTCACAAAAATAAATTCCAAAAAACCAAACATTTCCAGGATTTCATATTTAAGTAAGAAATTATATGCAATCGGCATATTAAAGCTACAGTATGTAACTTTTAGCAACATCTAGCGGTCAGACTGCAGACTGCAGCAACATGAACTTCTCCCCCCCACCGCTTCTCCCCCCCAACAGTACGCCGAGCGTTACGGGACAAAATGTCTTCCACGACGCATCACCTACCTTCTCAAGTGATGAGGTTTGTTTACATAGATAATTTTACAGATAGTATTTCATTAGTCTGTGTAGGGTATAGATTTCATGTAGACTTAAGATAATAAATATAGCCGTTATTTTTTCTACATTGTTGTGACGTTTTGGCGATCTCGCAATCGCTAGTTTGTTGGCTCTGCGCTGCGGTAGCGCAAAGATGTCTGTCTCCATGGCTGCGAGACCCGCTCCTATGTAATTATAAATAACGAATTCTAAGGCAACGCAAATATTAAGGTTAAGAGGTTGAGCTCGTAGATGATGATAAATAACATAGTTATGTATAATATATTACATTTCTGACTGTATATCCCTGTAATTATTACACACTGTAGCTTTAAATGAACTGTAAAAAAATATATTTCAGTACATATATTTCAGAAATTTAAACTACACTCATAATTTCTAAAATGACCTCACTCTACTCTCCATCTTAATACATTTTGGACTTAGACCTCTCCTGATCTTAAATTTTGGATTGTTGTGCCATTCGATACATTTGATACTGAGGAACTTTAAAAATATGAAGGGCTTACTTTCTGTAAATATTATACATACCTTTCATTGTCCATATGTAATTTAACAAAGCACACCCTATGCACAGTCTGCCATACACACACCATGTGGCAACTTTATCACCAGATAAAGAAAGATAGACCTAATAAATGTAGGCTACATATATCTGTTGATATGAAAGCTTAAAAAGCTCCTCTTAAAGAAAAATCCAAATATGTATTTTACAAGTTGGGGAGGAAGAGAAAGAGACACATACAAGCCACTTGTATCTTCCCTTTAAACGGTGAGGTAAAATATTAGCATCCATACTTGAGAATCGCACCCAAATCAACATAGAACCACTTTTAAAGTAGAACCTCCACATTAAACCAGCAAAGTAATACTGGGTGAAGGATAATCACAGAAAAACTCTATACGTTTCCAATTAAAACCTTAAGAAATTCTAATTCTGACACTTGGTTGGGGAATGTTTTGCTGCCTCTGAGCCTCAGCAGTTTGCACTCTTTCCTGATTTTATGAAACTGTATCTTATCAGATTATAATATGGACAGGAGGCATTGTTCTAAAAATTTGACTATATTAATGTAGGCAGTTGTTTCAGGGATAAACAAAAGATAGTACAGAGAAAAGCTGATACAGTGGGGTTTCAAAGAACATAAGTAAGATTAGTTAAATGGACAGTGATGTTTGTTGGCTTCAAAGCATTTTGACAATACGATTATTTCACACTAAGCTGTGTGCATTATGCTTAATGCTAAATTCACAATTTGTCTTTCAAAAATAGACCATTGAGACTGGTAACCCTTATTACAATTTAGAAGATTGAAGCAGAAAAAGAGAGGAGATCTTTAATTATTCCTTATAGCAAAGCCATCCAGAGTCCTGCATCTTCTCATGGGTTTTATTTTTTTTATGTGGTGATATATGGTTGTAGGTTTTATGCCATTATTCCAATGTAAGACAGACCCACTTACATGTTCTCTGTCCAAATCCACCAGATCTTTATAAACATAATCTTGTAATTTATGGGATTTAGAACAGACTCTATTAAGTTGGAAGGTTTTTTTGGCAAAGTAAGACCCAAAGCATCACAGATCCTCTTCTGTACTTTACAGTGGGCCTGAAGTAATTTTCGCCATTTTCATACAGACCTGTAGTGTTCCATAAAAACTTCATCTAACAAAGCTATCTGCTGCAGTTAACGTTACTGCTCAGATTATTCCTTTCCTTTTTTTGGAGCCTTACATGAGAAATGAGTCTTTTTTGCATTAATAATTAAGAGTAATAGACATTAAATCATATTTAGATATGGTAAAGGACTTTACTTATATAGCACTTTTTCAAGTCAGACAACTTGACCAAAGGACTTAACACTACATTCAGTCATTTTTCCATTCACGCACACACTGATGGTGGCAAGCAACACTGTAGCCAGAGCTGCCCTGGGGCTCACTGATAGAAGCGAGTGCTGCCGTACAGTGGTGCAACCAGTCCCTCCGACCAACATCAGTAGGCAATGCAGTAGGTCCCTTAGTCCCTTTCAGACAGTTTAAAAAGTCCCTTAGTCTAAAAAGCGACTATGGGACTTTTACCACATTATACATACATTTTTAAATAGTAAATATTAATAATGAGGCTTCCAGAGCATGTTTTTGCTGTTCGTGCAGGAAAATTCCTCTCAGGCTTGGCAGAAAGCATGTACCAAAAAAAAAAAAAAGTCTTTATCCAGCCCTCTTCTGGATGAGCTGTTTTGGCTTTCCACGCCCCATCCTACCAAAGGCCGCGCCCCCACAACCTGCAACCATGACAACCAGTCAGAGTTTGTAAATATAGCCAAGGAGCATTGAATGCTACATTAGATAAGGCATAACTTGACTGATGGAAAGCCTATTTCTCCTTATGACATCATAAGGGGAATGATTTTTAAAACAGAGCACTAAATAATAGGTGGGAAAAGGCAAGGATAGAGGTGAAAGGTTTTTTTTCCATCTGTGAACCTAATACACAGGCTCCAGGACACATGACTGTTAAAAAATGTTTATAATATTAATTTAGCATAATATAGGGTGTTTGAATTTGTCCCAACACTCCAGAGTGCTCCTTGGCCCTGCTGCCTTTGTGCTTTCATCCAAACTTTGGCTAAACCAAAGTGTAGATGGTTTTCACCAAAGTATATTACCCACAATTCGCTGCTGGTTATGAAGTTTTGAGCTAAAATATATAAATATGGCAATTTTTTTTGTATTCAAGTATAAACATTGAAATTGTGTATTTTTTACTATGCAGTAATTGCAAACAAAAAAGAAGCAATTGCTTGTTGTTAAAATAATTTTTGCAAAAACAGCGATGGTTCCGCGATTTCTGTTATTGCAAAATTGACCCAGATGCACAAGTTTCGCAGTATGCAATACGTCAGAGAGGCAGTTGATGAAAATGTGCGAACATTTCGCTTTTTCTGGCTGCATCGTATGAAAAGAGCAAGCTTGTAACTTGGTCACTTGAACCCTAATTCACTTCTACCAAGTAAGAAATTCCTATCTGGGCCCACTTCACACATAGGCC
This sequence comes from Cyprinodon diabolis, assembly GCA_030533445.1. Taxonomy (NCBI): domain Eukaryota; kingdom Metazoa; phylum Chordata; class Actinopteri; order Cyprinodontiformes; family Cyprinodontidae; genus Cyprinodon; species Cyprinodon diabolis. The sequence continues at coordinate 20,235,690 of CM060075.1, read as the reverse complement.
CATGTCTGCAAATGAAGGAATTGACTAGCTGCTGCTGCGGTGAGTGAACTTGTTCAATGCTTTAACCCACACAGATCAACCCTCCTAAACAACAGCCTGGAGACTGAGAAAAAGTGAACTCCTATTTGATGTCATTCATGAATTCATAGTTTAAATTAACAGAGAAGCTCCCCTTTTACACTAAAAGATACTCTTCTCTGCTTGCTGGAGAGCTCTGCCTAATCCTCTAGATGGTGCCAACAGCTCACTTTTACCTCAACAGTTTTGTCACTGAAAAAAAGATGTAAAGCATATTGACACAATGCACTAAAACAAACACATGTAAATTTATACACGTTAATTCAATTCAATTCAGTTTATTTATATAGCGCCAAATTCACAACACATGTCATCTCAAGGCACTTTACAGTTCAACCAGATCATACAGTCAAATTGATACAAAGTTTTCTATCTAAGGAAAACCAGTTGATTGCATTGACTCATTGACTCAAATACAATCCCTCACACTAAGCATGCTTGTAGCGACAGTGGAGAGGAAAAACTCCCTTTTAACAGGAAGAAACCTCCAGCAGAACCAGGCTCAGTGTGAGCGGCCATCTGCCGAGGCCGACTGGGGTTCAAGGAGACAGAAGCAGAGATACAAAAAGCAGCTGTAAAAGGCGGCCCCGTCCAGGAAACACACAGCCAGGCAGACGAGCTCCAAGGCAGCTCCCATGCCAGAGGATGAAGAGAGCACATCCACCCAGCCACGGCCAGAGAAACAGGACCACACTGGAAAACAGGCCGATCTCCAACATCTACAAACAAGGGTGTTGATGGAAGCAGCACAGCTGATGTTTCTTTCCTGGATGACGTCACAGCCAAACAGGAACAGACGAGGCAAAGCTACTCTGAGGAAAAGCAGAGAGAGCAGAAGGTTAGAGATTGAACAAACAGATTCTGCAGAATAGGAGAACAGAGAGAGAATGAAGCAGAATGATGAAATGGGGGTCCCTATGTCCTCCAAAAGTCTAAGCCTATAGCAGCATAACTTTAAAGACAGCTCCGGATAACCTGAGCCACCCTAACTATAAGCTTTATCAAAAAGGAAAGTTTTAAGCCTAGTCTTAAAAGTAGACAGAGTGTCTGCCTCACGGACTAAAACTGGTAGTTGGTTCCACAGGAGAGGAGCCTGATAATTAAAAGATCTGCCTCCCATTCTACTTTTAGAAATTCTAGGAACCACTAGTAAACCTGCAGATTGAGAGCGAAGTGCTCTGTTAGGAACATAAGGAACAATCAGATCTCTGATATAAGATGGAGCTTGGCCATTTAAGGCTTTATATGTGAGAAGGAGGATTTTAAATTCTATTCTTGATTTAACAGGAAGCCAATGAAGAGAAGCCAGGATAGGAGAGATATGATCTCTCTTTTTAATTTTCATCAGAACTCTGGCTGCAGCATTTTGGATCAGCTGAAGGCTTTTAACTACAGTTTGTGGACTTCCTGATAGTAAAGAATTACAATAGTCCAGCCTTGAAGTAACAAATGCATGGACTAGTTTCTCAGCAGGAGATTTCTAATTTTTGCAATGTTCCTCAGATGAAAGAAGGAAATTCTAGAAACCTCTTTGATCTGGGATTTAAATGACAGGTCCTAATCAAAAATAACACCAAGATTTTTTACTTTATTATCTGAAATCAGTTTAATCCCATCCAAATGAAGTGACTGGCTAATCAGCTTCTTTTTCAGAGACTCTGGTCCAAAGACTATAACTTCTGTTTTGTCTGCATTCAGAAGCAGAAAGTTAAGAGTCATCCAGGTTTTTATGTCTTCAAGACATGCTTGTAATCTATGTAATGGGTTAGCTTCATCTGGATTTATAGATATAGCTGGGTATCATCAGCATAACAGTGGAAATTAATCCCATGCTGTCTAATAACTCTACCAATTGGGAGCATGTATAAAGTAAAGAGAATTGGTCCTAGCACTGATCCCTGTGGTACTCCACAGGTAACCTTTGAGCGTGTTGAAGATCTATCATTAACATAAACAAACTGAATTCGATCAGATAGATAAGATTTAAACCAGTCTAGTGCTGTTCCTTTAATTCCAACAAAATATTCAAGTCTTTCTAAAAGAATATTATGGTCAACTGTATCAAATGCAGCACTAAGATCCAACAGGACGAGCACCGATTCAAGTCCATTATCTGAGGCCATGAGAATATCATTAGTGACTTTCACCAGAGCTGTTTCAGTGCTATGATGAGCTCTAAAGCCAGACTGAAACTCTTCAAAAAGTTAATTATGGTGTAAGTGGTCGCAAACCTGTTTGGCAACTACTTTCTCAAGAATTTTGGATAAGAAAGGAAGATTGGATATAGGTCTATAATTAACCAAGTCATCTGGGTCAAGAGACGGTTTCTTAAGCAGAGGTTTAATTACAGCAACCTTAAAAGCTTTAGGTACATATCCCTGTAACAGAGATAGATTAATCACATCTAAAATGGAGGAGGAGATCAAAGGGAATACCTCCTTAAATAACCTGGTTGGAATTGGATCTAACATACAAGTTGAAGGCTTAGATGAAGACAATAATTTTGCTAATTCAGAAAGTTCAACTGGATCAAAGCAGTCTAAACCCGGTTCAGATTCCATGACTACCTCAGGTACAATCGCGAATAGAGGAGTGCTTATGATCTTATTTTTAATAAGATCAATCTTATTTATAAAGAATCCCATAAAATCATTGCTGCTAAGAGCAGGTGGAATGGACGGTTCAACAGAGCTATGGCTCTGGGTGAGTTTGGCAACTGTATTAAAAAGAAATCTAGGATTATTCTTATTCTCCTCTATTAATGAGAAGTATGCTGCTCTTGCTTTACAAAGGGTCCTCTTATACAGCAGTAAACCATTTTTCCAGACTAGGAAGGACTCCCGCAGGCCTGTGGAGCGATATTTTCTCTCCAGTTTCCTAGCATTTTGCTTCAAAGTACGCAGCTCTGCATTAAACCAAGGAGCAAGCTTTCTATTTTCAACGGTTTTCATTTTCAAGGGAGCTGCGTTGTCTAAGGCAGTACGCAGAGAACTAGCAACCCCATCAACAAAATCATCAACCTGTGAAGGGGAATAAGCTATGCTTTTGCACTCTGCAGCACTGCTCAGCGACACAGGAGAGAGAAAGTGAAGCAGATTCTTTAAAATGTATAACTGCACTATCTGATAAAGATCTACTAAAATTGAACCTTCTTTCGGGGGAGGAGAACTCTGTTAAAGTAATCCTGAAGGTTATTAGAAAGTGGTCAGAGAGGACAGGGTTGTGAGGAAATACTGTTATTTCTTCACATTCTATGCCGTATGTCAGCACAAGATCCAAAGTATGAAGATGAGAATGTGTGGGACTATTCACATTTTGAACAAAGCCAATAGTGTCTAAGATAGCATTAAAGGCTGCTCTTAAGCTATCGCCTTCAATGTCAGCATGGATGTTAAAATCTCCCACTATGATGACCCTGTCAGTATTTAATACCAAATCAGAAAGGAACTAAAAATTCAGAGTAAGGACCTGGCGGACAATACAAAGTTACAAAAAGAAGAGGTTTTCTTGCCTTGAAATTTGGATGAGGGAAATTAAGGGTTAAATGTTCAAAAGAGTTGTAGGTATTAACTGTTTTGGGAGTAATCAGTAAGTCAGACTGGAAGATTGTTGCTACTCCTCCTCCTCGCCCAGAACTTCTGGGTATGTGAAAATTTAAATAGCTTGAAGGAGTTGCCTCGTTTATGCTCACATAATCCTCTTGCTGCAGCCAGGTTTCTGTAAGGCAAAACAAGTCAATGTGATTATCACAAATCAAGTCATTAACTAGCAGACTTTTAGAGGAAAGCGATCTTATGTTAAACAGACCGCATTTAATTGTTTTAACCTTTTCCCCAATTGGAGTTATTTTGATTTTAATTAGATTATCATGATTTACTCCTTTGGGAATCTTTGCTAATTTATTAGATTTTGGTCGTGGGTAAGACACTGTCTGGATGGAGTAAAGAGTGGGTAACAGTAGAGAAGCTGCAGAGATGTGTGTTAAGAATTTGTCACAGCATCAATTTTGACCTGGATATACTTTGGTACATGTCCACATTTTAAACATCAGTAAGATTTGATTAACTTTTAACTAGAAATACACAAACTTCTAAAAATAGAAATTTGTAATTTTTTCTAGCCATAGATAGCCTGAGTATTACAGCAAGATTAAAATACTTTATTGAGTTGTTGATAAACAACAAAAATCAGCCTTTCAAGGGGTAGCTTGCTCTTAAAACTGTGGTTCTGTGAAAAAGTTGTTGTCATATGGCAATGGGGTTATGATTGAAAACACGTCTCTTTGAATGGTGAATGAAACACAATAAAAAAATCAATTCAAGAAGATTAGAAAGGATCTATATTCTTAACAACTGTTTGCATTACAGCAGCCAAGCAAATTAAACTAAATGATTAGCATTTTGCATGGTTCGTGTCCATTTTCACTGTTTATTTAGCTTTAAGTCTTTGGAGGCTAGAAGGCCGCCTTGCCATTACCCAGACCTATTCTAAAATTGTGCTGTTTAAAGGTATAGTGGAAGAGTTTTTGAAGACCCGCCTTCTACACTTAAAAAAAAGCACATGCACAACCCTGTACCCCAAGAGGGAACGCCTATTAAATGCGTATTAAATGCGTGTGAAAGTGTGCCTGAGCCCATTTCTTCTTGTGCATGCTCTGTTAAAATGTTGCTGTTTGAAACACTCACACAAGCTTACTTTCCAAAAGAAGATTTGCAATTTTTCCACTTTGTCAGACTCACCAAAGGTAAGTGAAAAAGGGGACAAGCACGTAGGAGGGTCTTACATAAACATATCACTGGAATGATTGACAATCAGGAGACCACTTATTTTGATGATCCATCTGGAAAAAGTACATTCCCCACTATACCTTTAAGGTAGCAGTATGTTGGTGTAGCTCCACTAGTCTGATTTTGAAATTCTTTTCTAAAAAAACAAAAAAAACTTTAGTTCCACCACTATGGATCACGTTTTCTCTTTTCGATATTTGTTTTTGCTTTTTTTAATGCTATAAAACTGGTGAGACTTCTTCTTTTCTTTTATGGATATTTTTTTATGATACCTAACCATAGCAACAATGGCAAGTTGTTTTTTTTTGTCCCTGATATAATATAATATAGTACTTCACCTACTTCTGCAAGATGAAAAGGAGGACCTGAGGAAACAGAGCAGGAACAAGCAGAAGAGAGAGGAGTGGGAAATTAAAGGCATCTCTTCTATCAATCATTATGGGCAATGTGAGATCTTTAGGAGTCAGCAGTTGTGGCACACTGCCTTCTATTTCCTTTTTCAATCAGTTTCTTCTAAAACCGTGAAGATGGGAATGAATAATCTTTTCTGTTAAGTTTAGCCAAAATTCCTTCAGTAAACTTAATAACCAAAAGTATGTTGAGTGAATAAATAGTACTAAGTTAATAACTCTCAATATGAGGTACTGTATGTTATGGTTTAAACAATCATTGAATGCTAACATTTGTACTATACACTCACCGGCCACTTTATTAGGTACCCCATGCTAGTAACGGGTTGGACCCCCTTTTGCATTCAGAACTGCCTCAATTCTTCATGGCATAGATTCAACAAGGTGCTGGAAGCATTACTCAGGGAGTTTGGTCCATATTGACATGATGGCATCACACAGTTGCCGCAGATTTGTCGGCTGCACATCCATGATGCGAATCTCCCGTTCCACCACATCCCAAAGATACTCTATTGGATTGAGATCTGGTGACTGTGGAGGCCATTTAAGTACAGTGAACTCATTGTCGTGTTCAAGAAACCAGTCTGAGATGATTCCAGCTTTATGACATGGCGCATTATCCTGCTGAAAGTAGCCATCAGAAGTTGGGTACATTGTGGTCATAAAGGGATGGACATGGTCAGCAACAATACTCAGGTAGGCTGTGGCGTTGCAACAATGCTCAATTGGTACCAAGGGGCCCAAAGAGTGCCAAGAAAATATTCCCCACACTATGACACCACCACCACCAGCCTGAACCGTTGATACAAGGCAGGATGGATCCATGCTTTCATGTTGTAGACGCCAAATTCTGACCCTACCATCCGAATGTCGCAGCAGAAATCGAGACTCATCAGACCAGGCAACGTTTTTCCAATCTTCTATTGTCCAATTTTGATGAGCTTGTGCAAATTGTAGCCTCAGTTTCCTGTTCTTAGCTGAAAGGAGTGGCACCCGGCGTGGTCTTCTGCTGCTGTAGCCCATCTGCCTTGGTTGTAACGTGTCGTTATTTGAGTCACTGTTGCCCTTCTATCAGCTCGAACCAGTCTGGCCATTCTCCTCTGACCTCTGGCATCAACAAGGCATTTCCACCCACAGAACTGCCGCTCACTGGATGTTTTTTCTTTTTCGGACCATTCTCTGTAAACCCAAGAGATGGTTGTGCGTGAAAATCCCAGTAGATTAGAAGTTTCTGAAATACTCAGAATAGCCCTTCTGGCACCAACAATCATGCCATGTTCAAAGTCACTCAAATCACCTTTCTTCCCCATACTGATGCTCGGTTTGAACTGCAGGAGATTGTCTTGACCTTGTCTACATGCCTAAATGCACTGAGTTGCCGCCACGTGATTTGCTGCTTAGAAATTAAGTGTTAAGAGAAACACAATATATATATATATATATATATATATATATATATATATATATATATATATATATATATACATATATAAGAATGCAGACACTTTCTGTAGGCTGCAGACAGTAGACTAATAACTGATGGAAAATACTGACATGGGTGTAGGTTTGCATAGGAACCATAGGGACATGTCCCTACCAGAATTTTGGCTCGACCTACTTGTCCCTACCAATAATTCCATGTGAATTACATGTTTATAATTTACAATACAGTGTTGTTGCAGCAGGCGCCTCTTTTCTCACAACTTGTATATTGAAGTTAATATTTTAAATGCTCAATGTCAGTTCATCTTATAGTTCCCGCGTCCATGTAAATACAATAAATCTATTTGCAGTTCCTTGAATATGTAATTTTGCTTTGTTGTACAATACAGAGAATATCAGCATATCAGATAAAAAATAAGAGTGGGTTTTACCTCTGTTTGCTGCTGCACAATTCTATTTCTTCAAAAGAAAACACCTGATGAATACACATGCAACAGACATATTTAGACTATATTTGGTTAAAAAGGCACATATTTACCTTCTGTCTTAGTCACTGGTAAGTTCAAATGTAACCCTTTTCAAAGTGTTAAGTCTTCCCAATTTTACATTATTCTGAGCCACTGATGCTTGATAAACAGCATATTGTGTCCGTAGTGCTTACAAAATTTGTATAAATGTAGCAAAAAGAGCTGTTTTCTCTTTAACCGAAATGCACCCTGATGCTCACATCAAGCATAAAAAAAATAGGAGCATGCATAATGAGTAGGACCAATGACATCAGACCAATTCAACTTAAGACCAATAGAGTCCCTACTTAAGTTGAGATCAAACCTGCGCCCTTTGATACTGATCAAATAACTCAACACGGTTTAGGTATAAATTCTATTTCTTTCCCTGTCAGGAGTATTAAACCTGGTTATGGTACAGTACATTAACCGTCCCTGTGTTTTGGCTACTTCACTGCTTTTCATTGCAATGTGTTGATTTCAGGCACAAGTTACAGCATAAAAAGGCAAATCTAGCGGGAAGATGAAATGAGAATGGGTGGGATTTATTTTCCTTATTTTTTCTTACAGCTCCCCTTAAAATGATATGTAGCTAGCTTTCTCTATTGCAAAAAAAGGCAGCCCATGTGCCTGTTAACAACTTTAGAGAGAGAGAGTGTGTCTCCTTGCTCTTTTCAAAGGACACAGGCAGAAAAGGCTGAATGTTGCCACCATTTTCATCAACTGCCTCTCTGATAATGCTGATGACGTGCATGAGACGCCCTGCACAGTTCTGCAGATGGAGCCTTTGAAGCAGGTAGAAATAGAAACATTGTCAAAAATGTTAGTTAGTTGTTGTAGGTAAGAAAGAGTGAGTACTTCTACAAGTCAAAGCACATTTCAACAACGCAAGAAATTTCAGACAAAAGAACACAATGAGTAGAAATAGTAAGTAACACCAATGCCTTATCATTCACTGTAGTATTGCTGGGCTGGATAAAATGAAATATTTAGTGATATAAAATAAGGCTGTGGGTCAGTTTATTAATTTAAGACCTTAGTTTTTGTCCAGGCACTGCAGCTTTGTTCTAAAACACAACAAATTTATTCATAAGTATAATTTTAATTGTAACTATTTTTAATCATTAAGTTTTTTTTTATATATTAGAGAATGGAATTGATGAAAATGCTCATATTTTCTTGCACATATCATGTTTTCATATATTGTTTTGGTTGTGATGTAGTGGAGTCACATGTTTCAGCTAGTGTGAACGGGACTAAATCTCCACTCTGAAGCCTCTTCAGGGTCACAGGCTGGAAGTCACGTTTAGCCTCTTTGACCTAAACACATTCTGTTCTTCCCAGCGTTTTGGTTTGTTTTCCGTTATCTTTGTCCATCTTTGTGTTTCCCATTCTTCTTCCAGTGTAAGTTCTCATTGTTTTCCACCCTGTTTTCTCTTTGGCTTTTAGATGTGTTGCCCACGCCCAGCTGTTGGACAAGTTTGTTTGTTTCTGAACTAACTTCCCGATCTCTGGAATGCCTGATAAGATTTTGTCTCCACCATCGACTCCGACTTTCCCCTCTGACTCTTTCTTTAAAATCTGCGTCTCCATTCGGACGTGAAGTTAAACAATTGTCACTTTTACTTCCTCCTTCCCACATCCAGCTGCTGAAAACAAGGAGATGCAGACTGAAGCATGAAATAAAATGGGTTCACATTTAAAAAAACAAGAACAGGAGATTTCTGAACAGATCTGTTTCTAGATCTTTCACATCTAGTCTATCACAATGAATTTTAATACAGGAGCAGTTATTATACCATACATGTATCTAGACTCGTCCAACTCTCCCCCATCCGTTAATCCCTTAACCTTCAAGGTGGGTCCTCGTGGATTAAATCAACACTAAGTAACTTTTCAACCATCACAATATATTTTCTTAACTTTGGTATTAAATTTCAACTTAAAATTAGTGTAATGACACCCCTGTCATGGACCAAGGGGGTCTGTGTTGCTTTCACTGGGACTAAGTAACTTTGAGGATGGTGGCAGCAACACCACAAAACCACTGGAAATGTTCAGACTGCTTTACAGCCTCAGTTAAGGTTCATATTTAGGTAAAAAATAGCCTTTATGGCAGATCAAAGACAAAAAAACACTGCTGAGAAAGAGGAGCATCAAAATTTGCCTCAGTTTTTCCAGAAAATGTCTTGATAATCCCATTTGTGAGAACATTCTGTCAGACTGACAAGACAAAAGTTAAATTTTTATGAAGGTGTGAGTCCAATTACATCTTGTGTAAAAAAACATCACACCATCAATATGTATGGTGGTGGTATAATAAATAATCCTAATGAGGAATATCTGGGGATTGAAGCTACAGTACATCTTGCTATTAAAGTAAACAGGCTTAATTTACATGTTATTGCATCTGTGAAAGGTCTCTGATTCTCATTTCAGTGAAGGGTTCAAGCCCTACATTTGGACTATGGGGCTCCTCTTTCCACCATAAAAGACATTTCATCCCAGCTCTGTGTGTCCCGACTCCGAGCCCATAAGATCATCAGTGGCCCCTCACACCCCCACCATGGACTGTTCTCCCTGCTGCTATCTGGGAAGAGGCTTTGAAGCATTCGATGCAGACAGCTGAACTGTTGAGAAAAACTCTTAATCATGTCACTGACTCTGCCCCACACTGATAACACCAAACCAAAATACTACATATTTGCACCATACATATTTAATGCTTTGAACTTTCATATGAGTGCATTTTTGCACCATGTTTTTTTTTTTTCTCCCAAACTGTTTACTACGGTGGCTGGGAAGTGCAAATCAACAATACAAAATCTGAAACACTTTTAAAAATCTTGAAACAACTTTACATTTGGGAAAACAAATTTACAACAAACAAAACACTTTTACAAATCATAAAACAAATTTACATTTCAGAAAACAAAATTATCACAAACGAAACACTTTTACAAATCATAAAACAAATTTACATTTCAGAAAACACTTTTACAACTGACAAAATCTGACGGAAAGGGAGGGACTGTCTTCGAAGCTTACCCGGAAGTGATAACCGCAGAGTTCATGCAGGATGGAAGCTAATCGAGTTGCGTTTTGCCCGTTCTGCGGCACTCATATGAGCAGTTTAACGCGGTTTTATTTTTCCTGTGGTCGGTCCTTGGAGTTTTTAAATGGTACAGAACAGACGGTAGAACCAGATATGCTGCAGCTGTGCATATATTATTTTATTGAGTGTCACTCGTACGTTGTAATCGTAGACATGATGCCATGTTTACATGGTGTACACATCAGCTTGAGGTCTCTGAAAAACAAACTGAATGATGCCGGTCTTGTGCGAGATTCTGTTTCCCTGTGAAAATCTGTTCCCCCTGTGTCGGGAGCGCTCATTGCAGCCAGAGAGGCGGATCTGACCATTTTCAAGGCGCTCCTGATCATTTTTCTGTGAAAACAGCTCATATAATCATGTCAACTTTGTAACATACAGTTTAATCGTTTACTCTTTTTACAAATTTGTAAAATAAATACATTAACGAGGTCTTCTTAAGCTGTTTTGTGTTGTTTTTTTTTAAACGCCAAGAGAATCGGCATTTCTCTAACTTTTGTCCTTTCAGCCTGACAGAAAAAAAACGGCAGTCACCAAACAGATTTCCAACACGTAGTGTATTTTCTATTTTTCATTGCTGATATAAGAGGATGGAAACTGGCTGATAGCAGGGAACACACATTAGAATTTCTGGTTAGTCCCCTTCTAATGTAAAATACTGAAATAATCCGGCCCCCCCTTTCATTTTTGCAAATAAATAGTAAATATGATCAAATCCACAGGATTTGTTGTTGATGGTGAGAGGAATAAGCACAGTTAAAGACCTGCAGGTACATTTACTTCTTCCCATGTTATGGAGGGGAACAGATTATTTCAGTCAACTGAAACATTCATTCTCGCCTCTCCTCCTCCCCGATCTTTGGGAAATAAAGAGCAACTGTTTCCAATTTCTCTAAAATTGAGATGTGTGATATATTATACTAGAAATGTCCTTATCCAGTAATATTTCATATTTTACATTAGAAGGGGATTAACCAGAAATTCTAATGTGTGTGCCCAGCTATCAGCCAGTTTCCACCCTGGCCTGCTATAATTTGTTCCCCCCTTATAACTTTGAGAAATAAAGGTCTATCACCTCCAAAATTTCAGGGGTTAGTTGTCATTATAAAAGATGCTTATAAGCAAAAAATGGAAAAACTGGGACCTTTTTTGCCTGATTTAGACAGGGGGAACAGATTATAGCAGGTAGCCTGCTATAATCTGTTCCCCCCTTATAACTTTAAGAAATAAAAGTCCATCACCTCTAAAGTTTCAGGAATGAATTGTCATCATAAAAGATGCTTATAAGCAAAAATTGGAAAAACTGGGACCTTTTTTGTCTGTTATAGACAGGGGGAACAGATTACAGCAGGTTTTATTTCAATTGGGATGAAATAAAACGGCTGATGTTAGAACACAAACTGTTTATTAAGGATAGTACAACATAGATAAATTGTAAGTTAACATAAAACACAAATATTTAAGTACTAAATTTCAACTAGGAAAAATTATTTCCTTTTGCATATAGTCTTTAATGATTACACGTGCACTCCATTTTCTATTTCATTTTTATTACAAGTATATGGTTTACAACAGTTTTCAATGGGATGAGAACATTTGGACACTGTGAAACAATGAGAGATTTTTTTAAGGAACGTGTGGAAAAGAACAAGGATCTGTTTGCTTTCAGAGGGAGGAGTAGACACTGCTGTCAGCGACCAGCTTTCAAGCAAACGTTTGTGTTTTATTATTATTTTTAGATCAATATCACTGGCGATATTCTGCTATAACATGTGAAGTAAAGATTAAAACAGTAAAGCTCAACTTTACTTTACTTTCAAATTTCAAGTTCTGCACGTTGGAATTGAAGCGGAGTTAACTCGGGTTGTTCTTCCTACTCCATGCGCGCTCCCGACGAGGGGATACAAATTTTCGCAGGGATAACTACCTTGGCACGACACCGGCATCATTCAGTTTGCTTTTCAGAGACCTCAAGCTGATGTGTACACCATGTAAACATGACATCATGTCTACGATTACAACATACGAGTGACACTCATTAAAATAATATATGCACAGCTGCAGCATATCTGGTTGTACCGTCTGTTCTGTACCATTTAAAAACTCCAAGGACCGACCACAGGAAAAACAAAACCGCGTTAAACTGCTCATATGAGTGCCGCAGAACGGGCAAAACGCAACTCGATTAGCTTCTATCCTGCATGAACTCTCCGGTTATCACTTCCGGGTAAGCTTCGAAGACAGTCCCTCCCTTTCCGTCAGATTTTGTCAGTTGTAAAAGTGTTTTCTGAAATGTAAATTTGTTTTATGATTTGTAAAAGTGTTTCGTTTGTTGTAATTTTGTTTTCTGAAATGTAAATTTGTTTTTTGATTTGTAAAAGTGTTTCGTTTGTTGTAATTTTGTTTTCTGAAATGTAAATTTGTTTTATGATTTGTAAAAGTGTTTCGTTTGTTGTAATTTTGTTTTCTGAAATGTAAATTTGTTTTATGATTTGTAAAAGTGTTTCGTTTTTTGTAATTTTGTTTTCTCAAATGTAAATTTGTTTTATGATTTGTAAAAGTGTTTCTTTTGTTGTAATTTTGTTTTCTGAAATGTAAATTTGTTTTATGATTTGTAAAAGTGTTTCGTTTGTTGTAAATTTGTTTTCTCAAATGTAAAGTTGTTTCAAGATTTTTAAAAGTGTTTCAGATTTTGTATTGTTGATTTGCACTTCCCAGCCACCGTAGTTTACATTTGATCACTGCTGCACTTTAAGGAATCAAAATGCTATGGGAGAGGTACAAAACAAAATGTAGTGTGTACAAAATGACAATAAAAGTTATCTAAGTATAAGTCTAAATGACTAATAGTGTAATTAATAGTCTGTTGTATTGCTTTAAATGTCAGGTGTATGAAACCTTTGGTTTTATCAAATACTTTCTTGCCCATCAAGTTGCAACATCCAACCTTCTCAAGTAAATGAACTGACTGATATTTAAATCCTACTTGATTATACATCATAATACCCAGTTAATTTCAGAAACAGTGCTTATGCCATGACAAAATATAACATTGAAGATGTGATTGCTTTAAAATCTTTAAATAACCATATGTCCAAATCACTGCATGAAAAGTGAGATTTTCGTCCCCGTAAACTCCCGCAGATCTCCCTGATTTTCGTCAGTTTCCGACAATTTGCAACCCGCGCTTGTCCGCGTTTGTCGTGCCACAAATTGTCGGGAACGGACTCTGACGTATGCGGAGAGCGATCAGCTGTACTAATGGCCCTAATTAGCATATGAATGCAGCGAACCCGCGCGGCTGGCCAGGTCTGGCTTGAATAACCCACTCAGTATTGGCTGAAACCACTATTCTCAAACAAGTAAAATCGCTCGTGATTGGCAGCAAAACCACACGTGGCCACGCCAGGCTTTAATTTTCTTACTGAGTATTGGACGGAACCACTTTTTTTTAAACAAGTAAAGTCGCTCGTGATTGGTTGGCATATATATATATATTTACATATAAATTTACATAAATATATATATAAATATTTATTTATTCATTCATATATTTATTTATTCATATGCTGTGTATTTATGTTATCCTACACTACTACACAATCGGTCTCCGCCAGGTGACATCAATTGTTTACCTAGGGCGCGGTGCATCGTGGGAAAACCACCATATTAGGTGGAAAGTCGAGATAACCCACACGCGGCTGTTCTTTCGGCACAATTATTTACCAGAAATGACACGATCGTGTTGTGTGAGAGGCTGCCAGTCCCGGTGTCGTGCCAAGGTAGTTATTCCTGCGAAAATTTGTATCCCCTCGTCGGGAGCGCGCACGGAGTAGGAAGAACAACCCGAGTTAACTCTGCTTTAATTCCAACGTGCAGAACTTGAAATTTGAAAGGTTTTACGTTTATGAAAGTTGAGCTTTACTGTTTTATTCTTTACTTCACGTGTTATAGCAGAATATCGCCAGTGATATTGATTTAAAACTAATAATAAAACACAAATGTTTGCTTGAAAGCTGGTCGCTGACAGCAGTGTCTACTCCTCCCTCTGAAAGCAAACAGATCCTTGTTCTTTTCCACACGTTCCTTAAAAAAATCTCTCATTGTTTCACAGTGTCCAAATGTTCTCATCCCATTGAAAACTGTTGTAAACCATATACTTGTAATAAAAATGAAATAGAAAATGGAGGGCACGTGTAATCATTAAAGACTATATGCAGAAGGAAAATATTTTTTTCCTGGTTGAAATTTAGTACTTAAATCTATATCTGTGTTTATAGTAACGTACAATTTATCTATGTTGTACTATCCTTAATAAACAGTTTTTCTTCTAACATCAGCCGTTTTATTTCATCCCATTTTGCCACAATTGGCAATATGGGATGAAATAAAACCTGCTGTAATCTGTTCCCCCTGTCTAAATCAGGCAAAGAAGGTCCCAGCTTTTTCATTTTTGGCTTATAAGCATCTTTTATGATGACAATTTATTCCTGAAACTTTGGATGTGATGGACCTTTATTTCTTAAAGTTACAAGGAGGGAACAAATTATAGCAGGCCACCTGTTATAATCTGTTCCCCCTGTCTAAATCAGGCAAAAAAGGCCCCAGCTTTTTCATTTTTGGCTTATAAACATCTGTTATGATGACAACTAACCCCTGAAACTTTGGATGTCATTGACCTTCATTTCTTAAAGTTATAAGGGGGGAACAAATTATAGCAGACCACCTGCTATAATCTGTTCCCCCTGTCTAAATCAGGCAAAAAAGGTCCCAGCTTTTTCATTTTTGGCATCATAAAAAATGCTTTCATGTGAGCAGGGGTCAAACTTTCGTGTGACCCCTGGCTCACACCGACTCCGGTCTTACCGTTGCGGTGCGGTGGGTGCGGCGCCGCAGTGATTCCAAGTCATTAAAAAGACGTAAACCTCTCTCACCGGCTGCTGAGCTGTCCGGCTGCGGTTACCGAGACACTCCGGCGCTGCAGAAAATTCAGCAAGAAAGCTATCCTTGCGGCGTGCCGGAGCCCTCCGCAACAAGCTCTCGCAAATATCCTTATTTGGGCCGTGTTATCGCGTGAAGTTATGTGAACTCAAGTGAACTTCTGTTAAATCTCCGGACCTGTTGCCGGAGCCGCAGAGCCGCACCGCACCGTAGTCAATAGGGCGGTGTGAGAGGGGGTGTGCGGGAGTTGCGGTCTCCGTCGGCTCGGTAACCGCACCGGAGCCAGTGTGAGCAAGGGGTGAGCCAGGGGTTAGATTAGGGAATGACAAAGATTCTAGTTATTTAATAATTTTTGCTATTTCTTTATTGTGCATCTATAACCTCTTGTCAACCTTTTTAGGCAATAAAAGGAACCTATATGTGGTACTTTTCAAACCAAACATATATCAGATTGAACCCCCCTTGGGGACATTTATATGGTGTCTTTAATGTCATTTATATATGTAGTTTACCTTCCAACTAAAGTGTCACCACTAACCATGTTGTACTTTTACAGTTTAATTTGTTTTATATCCAGCTTTTCCCAGTAGAAAAGGAAGCATCATGTATGGGAAAAATTATCCAATTCGCACTGTCATTTGGGAAATCTGTAAACAACTAAATGTCAGTTTATGTTGGAAACCTTTACATCTGCTCATACCGACCCTGGGGAGAATTATCCATGTTTTTTTTCCAAAGAAACCCTAGCAATTAAATATCCAATTATATCCACCATGCAATATTTCTACTCTACATAAACGTTACTAGAATTCCCAGTTGCTATGAAGGAAGAGTTATGGTACTCAGTACATAATCGATTTGATTATGTACTGAGACAACTTTTTGTACACATATTGTTAGCAGCAATGTTTTCCTTATGTTTTGTTATAAAAGTACAGAAAGTGGTGTGCTGTGATTTGATAGACCCATGAAGACTTCGTAGGAGTTCTTGTGACGTATGAAATGTACGGATCAGTGAGAACTTTGTTCTTGTACTTTCCATCCTGATGAAAGAAAAAAGGGTATTTGTTCCTTTGGAGTGTTGGCCTTCAAAAGAAATTTTGTATCAACATTTACAACCAACAATCTGAATCACTTTCCTCAGTCCACTGAAGTTTTACTGGATGAACATTTTATTAGGCGATAATAGATGTAACCCAGCAGATGAACACTGCAAGGTTTTCTGGTTTGATAATAGTCTGTGTTAAATTAAATCATATACGGGTGAATTAAATCCTAAATGAGATTAAGAGGAAGTCGTGACTGTGCGACGCAGAGTAGCACCCCTCTGTTAATCAAGGGATGGGTTAAATGCAAAGGTCAAATTTCACTGGAATCTTCAAAGTTGTAAAGACAGTTAAATATTATGTCATGATCTTGGTACTAATGTCTGGTCAACCATCATTTTTCATTTACATAGATCATTTACTTTCATCTGAAAAGGGAACTTTGAACCGCTTGGTCCTTTCTCTCCTTCCATTAGGATGGACACGGCTGACCTCCTTCAGAAATAGCTTGACACAAGGAATGTGTTCTGAATATGTCTGTCATGGCTGCTTCTGCACCATTTTCAGTTCAGTCCTTTCCTTCCCCTCAGCTTTTAACAAATTGGTTTATAAATGGTAAATGGCCTGTACTTATGTAGCGCTTTTTCAAGTCGGAAGACTTGACCAAAGCGCTCTACTGTGACAGTCTCGGCTCTGTTATTGGTCCGATCCACCATTCATCACACCTGCTCCACTGCAATCAGCCCTTACTGGTTCCACCAGTTTTCACCTCATATAAACCCTCTGCAGATCAGCTGCCAGTGCCAGATTGTCTCTAGCCACCCGCACGAGCATTCCAGCATTTCCCCTTGTGATTGCCTGTCTGTTGCCTGACCCGTTTCTGTCCTTGGACCTGCCTACCAGCCTGCTGTGAGTACCGGATTTTCCCCCCAACCCTTGTTAAGTCTCTGAGTCTCCCTGTTAACAGATCTGGACTGGACCTGGACCCCCTCTCTGGAAAAACCCTACCTGTACTGCCGCTGGAAATCAGTCTCTCTGTGTACGGATCCCGGACCTCTCTGGATAACGCCCCTGGATTACCCTAAACGGAGTGCCTGCCTACCTATTGGCTGCACAAACAGTAACCCCCCCAAAGCCCCGGACCAAGTCGGTTCCCCAGATTCAGAAGCCCCATAATCAGGTTAGTGATACAGCTTCTCTTAGTCTAGCCCGTAACCATCAGCTGATCACTAACCTTTCGTCTCTGCCACAGGAGGTTTCCTGCTTTGGAGCGAGCAGCGTGCCCCCTAACCCCCGCTTTAAGTAATTTTTTAAATAAAGCTTGTTTCAAACGTCACTGACCTGTGCTGGTTCGAATTCTGGGTCCAGTCCCTGCCCTTTACATCTACACTACATTCAGTCATTCAGATGGTGGCAAGCTACACTGTAGCCACAGCTGCCCTGTGACTCACTGACAGAAGCGAGGCTGCCGTACACTGGCACCACCGGTCTTTTCGACCATCAGTAGGCGATGTAGGTGAAGTGTCTTGCCAAAGGACACAACATCACTGAAAGCAGGAGGCAGGGCTTGGAACCGATAACCCTCCAGTTAACTAACTCCTTCATCCGATGCCACACAGTGGCGTATAAGTGGCAAAACATACACAGCTTTCGTCATTAGAAACTACTGTCCTTGTGCTGACTGTCAGTTACTGTAACCACTAATCAACTTGATTTTACACACCATAACAAAAACCCTCTGTATTAAATATTATCTTTCATTTAAATTTGATGTTTGAAATAAAAGCTTTTAATAATAGTCGCATCTGTGTTTGTGAGAACTTTCATATAAGAGTCGAATCTATCAGTTTTATGAAGCCAATGTAAAAGAACATGAATAGAAATTTAACTCAAGTAAAGTGATCAAAAGATAGATGATCAAAAAACAAATGTCTATAATACTAGTTGATTGTAATAAATTCAACATGTCAACTCCCTGTGATTATAGCCATATAAATTGAAGCTACAATATCAAACGTTACACTTTTTATTGTCTTAAGTTGTAAAAAACATTCAAATTGAAACAAAAATAATATGTCCCCCATCCTATCTTACTTTACAAAACTGTACAAAACAAAACCAAAAATAAATGTTCATCTTCTCTCCTTTGACCTCAGAAATTTTTGTTCTTATTTTTGCAAATTAAAGCATGATTTACTCTTTCAAGTAAACATCCTCATGTTGATTTTTATCAGGGAAATATGAACAAAAATCGCTGAAAGGACTCAGCATGTGTGGCAGCATGATGGAAAGCAAAAATTCAATAGCTTTGTACAGCATTCACAGTGTTATCAGTCTTATCAATGATCAGGATATTTGTACAGGAAACTCCTCTAGAGATTAGGACTATATACATCAGAGTGGTACTGACTTAGTGCCCACTGTGAGCTGTGGACAGCACAAAATGTAAAACAATGAACAGTTTATATACATGAATAACAGTAAGGTGATAAAAACGGCAGATAAATCCCATCCAGCTCATACGTAAGCATTTCGTCCATAAGTGCTGGCTGCTGCACTCCTGCTTGGTGCAGCTCCAGAGTACACGGTTCCTCTGCTCTGATAAGGCAACGGGCTGCAAAAAACAAAATACAGTTGATGGTTGTGAGTAATGCACTGTACGTCTTTAGAGGAATACATGTACACACTGTTCTTGTTTTTGTTTTGCAGAAATAGACCTATCAAATTTTTCAAATATTTATCAACTGGTTGGTAAAAAGGTTAATCTTAATGTCTTCAGATAAAGGGCTGTTACTGTAATGTGCCGTATAATCATTTTTTTCACCACTCTGCTGGATAGTTAGTGTGAGGCGTTGGGCTCATGTGATGTTTTTGTTTTCTGAAAACTGGTCATTCTTCATTAAGATTGAAACGTCCACTGTTTCTGTCATGTTGCTAGATTTAGAAATATTTCTCAGACCTTATTCTTTATTTAATGATTATATTATTAGTTGTTTTGCAATACCTGAACCTGACTGCTAAAGGCTCTTTTGAATTTCTATGAAACCTCCAGTTCATATTTCTTTTACCATTGCATTAATTGGGTTAAGAAAAAAAAGAAAAAAAATCATGATGGATCTCTGACTTTCTCATTCTCCAAAACACTAGGTGGCGCTAAACGCTGGCAGTTTAGAGCCACTGTTTAACTGTCAGTTTAACTCTAGGTAGAGGTCAGATCTCTACAGCTTTAAAGCTACCTTTGTTTTTTGTTTTTTTATCCACACCATAGTGGCTTTTATTAAAATTCACTGATATTCTAAAAAAAAAAAAAAAAAAATACTTTTTTTTTACTTAAAGGCCGTTGGAAAGGTGGATTTAACATTTTTTTCTGTTTGACTTTGACAGATACAGATTGCATTTTTTGTTACTTTATGTGAGCCTGTTGAAAACTGTGTGAGTCATTTTATTTAGTATACTTCTTTTTTTTTTCTTTTTATGAAATAATATAAGGGTACTTAAAGGTATTGTGGAGGATTTTCTTGAATTTTTGCAAAGACTCGCCCTCTCCACTTTAAAGAAAAAAATGCACATGCACAACTCTGTACCCCCTCTTGAGAGGAAACGCCCATTATACACGTGTAAGAGTGTGCACGAGCCCATTTCTCCTTGTGCACGCTCTGTTTAAAAGTTGCTGTTCTCATCGCTCATACAGCTTAATTTCCAAAAGAAGATTTGCGATTTTTCCGCTACATCAGACTCACCATTGGTCAATGAAAATGGGGACGAGCACGTAGGACGCCCTTACGTATCAGCATACTTATTGACAGTTAGGAGGACCACTTATTTTGATGCTCCACCCAGAAAAATAACATCCTCCATTACCTTTGACTGGACATGTTTGAATCATAGATGTTTGTTTCTTTTCAGTAGTAAAACTAACCAAATATGATGGAATACTATACTTATGGAATAAAAAAAAAGATAATTTGTCTTGTTCTTAAGGGCCAAACAAATGAAAAAAAGTTTTTCCATGTATTTCAACATTACAGAAACCTTTCTGTGGTGTTGCCATAAGTTCTAATTGGGTTTTATTGTTGTGCCTCAAACCTCCAGAAAAGATGACCTTCATAGGATAAATCACAATGTTATGCCAAGTAGACAGCCATTCAAACATGCTGGTCTATCTTTAGGCAATAAAAGAAGCTAAGATAAAAAAAAAAAAATTGCTGTTAATCAACAACGCATTGGTCGATGGCCTAGTCAAAGTGCGATTTCATACTTAGCAGACACCTGTTTTTTTCAGCTGCACTGAATGTTAAAAAAAAATGAAGTGGAACTCACTATTTTTCCTCTCTGCCTAGTTTGCAAGAGCATGTGAGGCAGGCTCCTCCGGCGATGGCGAGCACAGCCGAGCACCAGCCGATGTAGAGTCCTTCTCCTATTTCATACCTAAGACAGGGAAAGCAAACCATCAAACCACGCTCTGTCTAAAAGTTCAGCTATGTAACCGTTAGACACCTCCTCTGTAGCACCTTACTTTGTTCCCGGGTAGAGGGGGTTAAAGAATTCCTGGGTGATATTGAAGGCATACCACGACACAGAGACCATGGTGCAAAGGCCTTTTCATAGAATATAAAAAAAATCATTAGAGAGCCGCCAGACTATTAAACATTGTTCTTTAAGGAAACCAGTGAGAGCAATATGAAAAAATTATGTTAAATGCAATAAAACCTGATCCAGATTTATTATCTTTTTAGATAAGGTTCTTTATCTCCAGCAGCGGATCAAGAGTGTCATAATCAGTCAGCAGTTTTCTTGGAAGGACATTATTAAATTATATTATTAAATATATTTATTTTGTTGGAGGTTTTACTACCTTGCAGCATAAAAAGCACCCCGGAGGTGCCTGCAATCCTCCCTTTGAGAACATAGTTTTCTCCTCCTGCCTTCGAGCACTGGACTCCTATGAGTGCCCCCACCAGACCAAAGGTGCCCAACACTATGGATGCAATCATCAAGGCCCGGGAAGCCTGGATGTAACCTTAATGAATAAACCAGAAGAAAAAAAAACAGAGCAAATTTAGTCCTGATTCCACGTGGCGCTACGGAGGAAAGTTTTATAGTTTCCTCACACCTATAAAATCTTCTTATCATTTAACGTCTACATCTCATTACATAAATTTTTTATATAGATCCTTCGAAATAAAAGTAACTGGTAATGCGAATTAGCAGAGTAAATATGTGCTGCTGCCTCTTTTTTAGGTAAAAAAACAACAACCTACCACTCAAAGCAAGCAGTGAGGGGAACTCCCTGCAGTTGTGGACCCCAGTGGAATCGGTGGCGCAGGACATCCACAAGTTTTCATAGATGGTGGAGGTGGTGATGACGTTCCCATCTACCGTGGATGTCTTCCAGTAACGATTCGGCAGCGCCACCCCAACCATCACCCATCCAACAAACCCCAGTATCAAAGCCACTACTTCCACAATTG
The DNA here is from genome assembly GCA_030533445.1 of Cyprinodon diabolis. Classification (NCBI taxonomy): domain Eukaryota; kingdom Metazoa; phylum Chordata; class Actinopteri; order Cyprinodontiformes; family Cyprinodontidae; genus Cyprinodon; species Cyprinodon diabolis. The sequence goes on along the minus strand of CM060075.1, from coordinate 20,213,896 downwards.
GATCCATGACAGCCTCCTCAAGTCCAACTTTTAGGGTAATAAGAAAACAAAGACAGATACTCAGATCCACATATGTTTCTTGTTTGTCTGGAGGGAAAAGAAATGAGCTCCCAAATGAGTGAGTTCTGCTGACGATAGCTTGTGTGAGATGTGTGTGGGTCCTTAGATATGTATAATCATTTATATGACTGCCTGTTTCTCCTCCCCCTACCCTCTCCCTCTGTCTTCCTCTCTCCCACACACACACACACACACACACCAACTCACACACCCTATCTCCTTTTTTTTTTATTTTACACCCCTGAAACTGAACAGGTGTTTATCGGTTCACTCTCAAGGTCCAAAGGTCGACATTCACCCTTAATGTCTTTTTTTTAATTTTATTTTCCCTCTATGTTACTTTTCTCCTGTAGGTGAATATTTACGTTGATGACTTGCTGATTTTTATCGATGTTATCAAAACAACGAACAGGTTTCCTTTTGCATGATTTTTTAGGGCAGCTTGAACAATCAAAGTTCCCACTTTTTTAGTACATCTTGTAATTTCTCTGTTTGTTGAAGGTCATTAATAACCCTGAGTGTGGGGCCTCTGAGTCAGCGGCAGCAAATCCACCTCATGCTTTTAGTTGACCTGGTTGATAGTATTAAAGATAAATGTTAACCCGTATGTGAGACTGAGGTGTCAAACGTGTAGAACTAAGAAGATTTATAACGAGGCAAACTCATTTGTTTAAAGGTCGACAACAAGGATCCAAAAATAGACCGACAATAAAACAGGGCTGTACTTTTTCTTGGTCAAGTTTCAGGAAAGAAATTTTCTTATTTTTTTATGTCAACATGTTTAAGTTAATGACCAGAATAGAATAGAACAGAATAGAATAGGAAAGAATAGAAATATACTGTAATTGTCCTATAATCGGGACATTCTGGTGTAACAAAGGCAAAAACAAGTTGACCAGAAGAAAGCTTACAGGTACAAAGAGGACTAAATATATGAAAATAAGACAGTTTAAATGAGATAAGAAAAGTTAAATTACAATAAATTACATTTAAAATTGTTTTTTTATTATTATCTGTGTTAACTTGTTTGTTTTTTTTCACATTCAAGGAGTTTTAGAGTCATTTGCGCTAAGACATATTTATTTTTTTATTCAACAACTCAATAAAAAAGTAATAGAGAAGAACATAGTTATAACACACAAAGTCATGAGATCACAGGCCACGGAAACGATTTCACCTCTTGTAGTAAAGTACAGTAACTGTGTTTGTTCAATTATTTTGGAGCTTAAATTGAAAGATCTTGCTGATATAACTTTTGAATATTTCCATTTATTTCTGAAGATATTCACTCAACTATGCCAAACATGAAGGGGTGCCAATAATAGTGAGCAGGACTGTATGAGAGTCTGTTACGGTGAATCTTGGTTTCTAAGATAAATACTGCTTTTTCAGGTAAGACTGAGCTTAAGAAATTAGTGTGGCATGCTTTCTAAAGTTGTTCTTTAATTTAAAAACTTGTAGTGAATTTATTTTAAAAAACACAAGAAAATGTTCCACACATTCTGGCCTTTTCCTAAATATAAAGGTCTAACAGTTTGTTTTACCCAAAAAAAGTACTAAGTTAGCATTAGATAAAACCATTCTATATTAAGAGAAAAAAACAAGAAAGAAAGCAATATTTCTATTTCTATTAAGTTGAATATTTCAATATGTACACAATACAAGGCTAATGCTATCTGTCCTTTTAAAGATGCACTTGCATGTATTTCCGTTTACTTACACACTGACAAGAAAAAAAAAACAGGGCAGGGCAGGGTTGAAGTTTTTGCCTGCAGGGTTTTGAAAGATATGACTTATTTTTATTTGAGTGTGCTTTGAGGTCAGGTGATCAGCAACAGCAGAAAGCAAAATTAGAAATTGCAACACAGGGAGGTGAAAAAGTATTTGCTCCCTGACAGATTTACTTTATTTTTGCTAAAAAAAAAAAACATGTTTCAAATCATCAAAAAAATTAAACACTGCAGGACTATAACCGGAGTAAATACAAGAAAGCTGTTTAAAATAAGGATTATCTATTCTAAAGGCTATGCAAACAGGCGTGTGTAAAAGTTATTGCCTCCTAAAGCTAATAGCTGTTTGTTTCACCCTTGCTGGCAGAGACATTAAAATATTTGTCAGTCTATTTTAACACATTATTACCTTTACATTTATATGATGAGTAGCTTCCAAATGGTAAAAATAATTTTTTAATAAAAATACACGTAAATAAATAATAAATCAGCTTGCAAAATTGTTCACACCTATTTTAGAGAATTACTTTGAGAACAAGCTTGAATGCAGAAACAGTATTCACAATATTATTGTGACATTTTAATAATATTTTTATCAAATAGAAAAAGGGTAAAGGTTAAAGTTCAACGTCGTACCGGAACCTAAACATACAGGCAGAGCTACGATGCAATGGTTTAAATCAAAGCATATTGTAGTTATGATGGTAGAGTTAGGGTTAGGAGCAACCTGAACATTGATGCAACCATAGAACTATGGGTGTCAAAAGTACTAAAAGTCTTTACTGAAGTAAAAGTACACATGCCTGAGTGAAAAAAGATTCTTTTAACTCCTGTATTTAAGTAAAATAAAAACAACATGTTCTACTTTTAAATAATGAGGAAAAAAAAGTTGAATTAAGATGTTACTTCAAATGATACAAAATAACTTTTAATAACTATTCATTAAAAAAGCTCCACGCATAAAAATAGCTTTATTTTTTCTCCTTTGCTCACTGCTCATAGAAAAAGAAAAGAAAATACTGACTAGGTCTAGTTTTGTTCTAAATCAAAATACAGATTTGTGGATTTTTTCACACATTTACAAATCTCAGTACATATTTGTAGATCTGAATACAGATTTGTGTTTTTTTTTCAAACATTTACAAATCTCAGTACATATTTGTAGATCTGAATACAGATTTGTGGATTTTTTCACACATTTACAAATCTCAGTACACATTTGTAGGTCTGAATACAGATTTGTGGATTTTTTCACACATTTACAAATCTCAGTACACATTTGTAGATCTGAATACAGATTTGTGGTTTTTTTCACACATTTACAAATCTCAGTACATATTTGTAGATCTGAATACAGATTTGTGGATTTTTTCACACATTTACAAATCTCAGTACACATTTGTAGATCTGAATACAGATTTGTGGATTTTTTCACACATTTACAAATCTCAGTACACATTTGTAGATCTGAATACAGATTTGTGGATTTTTTCACACATTTACAAATCTCAGTACATATTTGTGGATCTGAATACAGATTTGTGGATTTTTTACACATTTGCAAACCAGATTACACACACACAAGTAGTTTTGCACATTTGCAGGTTGTTGTACAAACACACAAATCTCCTCACACATTTACAGTTTCATTTACACATTTTCAAATCCCCCTGCACACGCACAAATCGAGATACAGATATACAACTCTCCACACACATTTGTAAATAATAAAGCAACAATTTTGGCCCATATGAACCCACCTTCTGCAGAATCTCTTGAACTTTCTTATTTATACTGCATCCAATTTGCAAACAGCATTAGAGCAATTCTACAGAACTTTCAGTTTTTGTCAGTTTTTAGATCCCCCAATGGAAAAAATTTGTTTTGTTTAGCTTGAGGGAAGACAGCATTTCCCATGAGGACCAGCGTGACCACACTCTTCCTGGTTCTGCTGATAGGTTCTTCTTGTTAAAAGGGAGTTTTCCTCTCCACTGTCGCTACATGCATGCACAGTGCGAGGGATTGAAGAGACGCAATGAGTCCTGGCAATCAGCTGGTTTACCTTCCTTTTGAGGAATATGATTGTGTTACCAATATAAATAAATTTTATACTTTCTAATTGCAACTTTTCTCTGTGTGAGTCTCTCCAGGTTGAATTGGTCTATGGCAATAAAATCCATCTAATAGCACCAAGGTTGTTGTAATGTGACAAAAGTTTGAGAAGATGGAGGGGCATAAACACTTCTGCATGGTTCTGTGTAAGTTTCATAATACTTTTAGGCTTTTGTTTAGTATTAAAAAAAAAACAAAAAACAAAAAAAAACACATCTAATTATTATATTATGGAGAAAATTACCAGTAAAAATTATACAAAAAAAATATTGTTGCGCCTCCTAAACAGCAACTCAGATTTAGATAGGTATACCCTTCTTAAAACTAAACAAATAAACCTGCCTGACACGGATCATCAACACCTGAGTTCCCTTTAAAATATGGATACTGCCCTGCCATAAAATGTCTCTTTTTTATGACCGAACTGTTTGCTAAGCCTGTTTTACAACTCATCAGACTGCATAACCTACGGCTTACAGATTTACGTGTTTAAGGAACATTATACTGAGGCTTTACCTTTAAAAACAAAACTTTATGTGTTTTTTTCTGAAGCGGTTCCTGGAAAGGCTGCAAGTTTTTCATTTGCTTTCTAGGAACAGGCCAATAACGGGGACAAAGAATAAACATGTGATGATGAAGCCCACCTTGAAAGAATAACAGATTAATGTTTGAACAGAGTCCACTCATCAACAGAGAGGCAGAAACAGATACGGTTGAGCACTAATGAGTCTTTCTGGCTCAACTAGAAGAAACCTGTTTTAACTTGTTGGGTGAATATTCCTTATGTTTCATCAGTCGGATAATTTTAATTAAACATTTTTTTCTATATAAATTAATGTCTATATTCAGTGTTCAGCTTGAACAATTACAAATACTTTAAGGTTTAAGATAACCTAAAGCAAAAATGGGAACTTAAATATGAAGACATTATCAATCAGAGTTGGTAAAACCTGCCGTTCTTGGTTTGTTGCTGATTTTCCGATTCATCCCATCAGTCAACTCATTCGATTGGAAAGAATCAAAGTTCTACAACCCATGTTTATATTATGTTCAGCAGTTCAAAAGAACAGATCCGGTTGTGCATTCTCTGCCCCAATCAGACTGAAGCTATATTCAAAGCAAAATAATGATTGATAGGCTGTTGCGAGGCAACTTTTAAATCTGACCAACTAATCCAAGGAAGTCTTTTTTTTAGAAATAGCAAGAGCATTTCAACTGCTGAACTCTTTCCGAATCCCGAAATGGTGAGAAATATCTATCATTTAAATAATCTCTGATTTATTCAAAAAATAATTACATTTATAGTCAGCTTAGAGAAGCGCACAACTATGAGGAAAAATCACCCATCCATCTTTTTGTGCTTATCTGTCAGGGTGGTGCTGGTGCAGCAGTCTATGGGGGAAAGGCAGGGTACACCCTGAACAGGTCTCCACATAATAAAAATTAATTTCTTAACCAAGTGAGACTGACTTGAATTAAGAATATTGTTCTTAGAAGTTCCGATATTAAATGTTTTCACTTATTGAGACTCTTTCTTATTAACCCTTTACTCAGTGAAACTCAGTGAAATACCTTGAAAATCAAAATTTCCAGCCAAAAGTGTTATTGGAATCCAGACCTTATTACCTTTGTTACATTAAAAGAATATGGATATTTTGATGGCAAAAATGTATGTCAGTGTAATAACAGGAAACACCAACTTGCCCGAATATATTAAGAAAAATAACAAAAGTTCTTCTATAAGAAATTCATGAAAAACACTCTCAGAGTGAACGGAACACATTTTTTTTGGTGCAACTTAACCTTAGAGGCATTAATGCTGATACTGTTGGGATCTGGGGATGTACCACCTTCCTCCAGCAGAGTGCGCCGTGGGTCTCCTGGGCTGAAGCCCTCCAGCACACCTGAGACGCATCTACTCATCAGGAGACCCTCCCTTTATAAGCAGCTGCCAGACCTTCCTTCGATGCCGCAGTGTTGACCTTAGTTTGGTTAGCAACCTGAGCCTCTGATACCTGAAAGAATCTTAAGTTGTCTCAAGGGAGAAAACTGATTCTAACCCTTCTCTGTCTTTGCTCACAGGAAACCTGTCTCAAGCCTGAAGCTCTGGGTGAGCTTAACCTGCCTTCCAGCCCTGGTGAGCCAAACCTGAAGATTCCTATTTGGATTCCCTCTGCTGCTCTCTGTGGAGAGCTGGAAACTCTGATCAAGGTCTGCCATTCAAAGTCAGAAGCTAGACGCTGAAGCTGCTTGTGCACTCTGCTGAACCAACAGTCTCTGGACCCAACGGTTCCCTCTCTCACAAGAGAAGCCTGGACTCCGTCAAGGTAGAATCTGAATTATCTAAAGGACTCATAAATCATCTGCCTGCCCAGCTAATCAAACTATCATCTCTGCAGACTTCAGTGAACCCAACCCGGACCTGTTCCAGATCCACTTCATGTTTTTGTTTGTCAACATCTTTAAATAAACTCTGTTAAACTTTTACCCAGCCTCCGTTGTGTTCTGCATGTGGGTTTGATATTAAACCAATCATGACAGATACTGGCACTTTTTTTAAGTTTATATACCTAAATATAATTCCTAACTTGGCTTATTTACTTTTTTACTTTACTTTTTAACTTTTTAATTTGCTTTTTACCTTTTTTTTATTAACTTTTGCTTTTCTACTTAATTTCCATTAGGTAATATTCATACAAGGTCTCATCTAATTAGTAAGATGCCAAAATAAGATGTACAGCCAAGTAGCACGATCTTTGCTGAATGGCTGGATATAGATCTAGTGTTTCTAGAACTCACTGAGGGATGGAGGGGAGGCTCCATTAGTACGACAAGTGATCAAAAATGTTAACTTGCCCTATAAAGGGTTAAGATAATGTTACTTATTTAAAGTTATTCTTTCTAAAGCAGTCTTTCATAGATATTATAATTTATTTTAAGTAGATTTGATACAAAATCAAGATATATCATGCATGCAGATACCAAAAGCAATGATTTTTAAGACATTTTTTCTTGTTTTAAGTTTTTAGTCTCAATGGGAGATCTTCCATAGTCCATCACATATTATGCTCAAAATTAAATAGATCCATTTTAAGAAAACTGAATACATTAATCTTTGATCAGTAAGTTAAACAGAGCAGTTTCACAGGAAGAGAGCTAATAAAGGATCTTCTCTTGTTTGGAATCCTGAGGTCCATAGAAATATTGTTAAATTTTAACTCAGCCATTAATAGCCATTATATTATTTGCTGTTTAATCTAGCAATTTCATGTTCTCTCCATGTTTTTTTTTTCTTTTTTTCTTGCCTGACATTCTGTTCATCTTTGACGCCGTCTTTGAGGAAGGCACTGGCTGGGCTGCTGCTGCTGGCGGCTACATGTTCTCCTTTAGATTATACAGTAAACCTGACCTGTCTCACAGTGCTTACCCTATCATTCTGCTAGACATATATTGGCTTACCTCTTAAAGCGACAAAATATATGCTTTCCTTAATGCTCTGGGTTTTAGTGCTGGCTCTAATGCTCTATTCTCTTAGATGAAGTCACTTAACAAACTACCACTGTCATTAGTCTTTTCCTTTCCTCTGATAAAGGAAGTACAGCATCTGTGTTCTTTATACTCTATAATTGCTCTGCTTGAGCTAACTGAGGGCGGAATAGCTCTGTTAGAACAATATGATTCTGAAAGTCTGACTGACTAAATATGCTTCTGTGCTGATAGCACTATCCCCACCAGAACAATGAGATGCATCTCCAATAATAACCCCGGATCACCGGTTATCTGTGGGAACTGCAAAAAAAAGACTTAAAGAGCCTTCAGGAAGGGAGCAGGGAATTATTGAGGTGTATGCAGAAGCAACTTAATGTCAAGATAAGAGAAATGAAGGAGGCAAACTGGAAGCGGCAGCCTAGTGGTTAGGGAGTTGCGCTTGGAATTCCTGAGGTTCTGAGTTCAAGCCCCACTCCCAAAGACTACCACTCTGGGTCCCTTAGCAAGACCCTTAGTCCCACTCTGCTTTCCAAGGGGATGGGTTAAATGCAGAGTCCATTTCGTTGCTCTGTACTTGTGACAATGTAATGACAATGAAACACTGGGGGGAAAAAAGGAAGATGCTGGAAAGCAATGTTATAAATGTGTTGCCAGGAGTGAAAAGATCATAGGCTTCAAGCATAGGATGTTCAGACAGGTGCGTGTCTGAAATTAGCCAATGCACTGAATGCATTCAATGCCTTGTTCAGTGCAGGAACAAGCTCAGCTTTCTTCTGTCATGGCCACAGTCAAACAGAAACCCTGCCCTCCTTTAACCTAAAGCTTCCCTCTCACACTTTAAACGTTTCATCTTCCACCTCAGCCATGAACCCTTCCGGTTCCATGGATTTTTACCAGATCAGAAGATGATGACACCACATCCTCCTTCCACATGTTTGTCTCTAAAGGTCAGTGAAAAGGAAACTGGAGAGATTGAATCACAATAGGGCACCAAGTCCAGATGCAATCAAGTCCCAAATCCTAAAGACATGTGTAGGGCAGCTCTGAGGGATTCTACAGCACCTCGTCAGCCTTAGCCTGACCCAGGAGACAGTTCCAGTGATGTGGTACTTCTGCTTAAGAAAACTTAGCTAGCAGTCCTCAGTAACTATAGACCTGTTGTCCTGACATTCCACATCAGCATAGTCCCAAAGAGATTCCTGTTGGACCATGTGAGCAAGTAAACAAGATCTTCCAATTTCTTAATGCCATGGAGTAACAGTTGAAGATGCAATCACAAACCCAGTCATTTAGACGAGGCATACAGCACTGTGAGGATCATATTCTTTGATTTATTCCATGCTGTCCTCTCCTTCCATGCTAAGTCTTTCCTCTCCTGTTCCGTGTAAACCCCATACCACACTATCACACTGAGACACAGTGTGACACAGAAAGTCCCGGTTGTTTAAACTTTCTGGAAAAAAAAAAAAAAAAATATATATATATATATATATATATATATATATATATATATATATATATATTTTTTTTTTTTTTTTTTTTTTTTTTTGGGGGGGGAGCAATCGCCAGGTGGGAGGTGCTTTCTGTCTCTGAGAGAAGATGTGAACGGACAGCGACTTTATACTTCCCACATGCTCTACCATGTCTCCATGTACGCAGGAAGACCATGCTCCATCTCTCCTGTACTCCACTATGACCTCTTTGGTGTTGCTGATATTCAGTCTGAGGTTGTTCCTGTAAAACCAATGTGCCAGACTGTGGATCTCTTTTTCTTATTGGGTTTTTTCCTTGTTAGGTATGAAACCCACCACAGTGAAGCTGCTCGCAAATGTCACATCTTTGTGGGGTGGAGAGTAGAGCAGTCATGTGGAAAAAATTAAGTTGGGAGGACTGAGAACACACCCCTGTGGTGTGCCAACACCTGTTGGTAAAGAAGTCAATCACAATGACATTAATTTCTAAGATTTGTCAGTTTAAAAAAAAAAAAAATGCTTTACTTCAGTTAGAATTTCTCATTCTAAAACAAAATGCGAAATTAACTCTTTAATTTCTGACGGGGTAAAAAAATAAAATAAATAAAAATAAATAGTTTTAAAAAAACCATTGCCTAAACTTTGTGTGCTTTTTGGCTGGGCCTTGAATGTAATATTTCAGAAATCATACACTCTTTTTAAAGGTATAGAGGAATTTCACAATTTTTTTAAAAGATCCGCCCACTCCACTTTAAAAAAAAGTGCACATGCAAGAGAGGAAACGCCTAGTAAATGTGTGTGAGAGAGCACAGAGCGTGCACGAGGAGAAATGGGCTCGTGCACGCTCTGTGTAAAAGTTGCCGTTTGCATCGCTCGTACAAGCTGATTTTCCAAAAGAGGATTTGCTATTTTTCCACTATGTCAGATTCACCACCGGTAAGTGAAAATGGGGACGAAAATAAAATGTTATTATATTTTACCCTCAATGATTATATAAATATAGATACACTGCAAAATATTTAAAATTATTAAAAAAGATTTATTAAAATGCATATATTTGAGTAGTTAAATAGGATAATCTGCCAACAGAGTGACTATTTTACACTTATAGAATAAGATAATTAGATATTCAGTTGAAATAAGAGACTGCAGTTGTTTTTTTTCTTATTTGAACTCTGTCTTTTTCCAATTGGCAAAGTGTCACATCTGCTGAAAAAAATTGTAAAAATTAGACATAAAATTTTAACGTAGACCAAAAGTATATTTTGCACATTTTACTATTAGTAGCTAAAAAAACTACAACGGCTAATTGATCACCATCTATAGCAGAGTGGAAGAATAGGGTAAAAAAAAGTGTATATGATGGAAAAAATGACCGAATGTTTACAACTCAAAGTGGAGAAGTTCAATCAAAGATGGCATTTGGTGAAATTATATTTGGGTGTATGATTTTGGGCTGTAGTGATTCTAATAAATTGCAATCTGCTCTGTCATCGGTATTCCTAAGGTATGTATTTGTATATGTATATATATGTGTATGTATATTTATATGTTTGTATATATTATATACGTATTTTTTTGCTGTTTGTTTACTTTATGTTGTATTCTTGACCTGTGGGTGATAGAGACTGACATTTTTTTCAGGAATCCCATGGGTCACGGGATTCCCGTGGGATTCCCGTGGGATGGGAGTCAGTATTAGTAACGATCACGTGATTGGGACGGTACAGGATTAAACATTAACGGGAGCAGACGGGAGCGGGAGCAAACCGATAATAACTAAAAAAAAACTAGTATCAATGCCAAAAAATAAAATAAAATAAAATAGAAAGAAAAAAAATCCAGTACTGGCGCGGCGCCGCCATTTTGTAGTTTTTTTCATTTAAGCCTACACTATAATGCGAGTCAAAAAAACTACACGACCCAAAAACCAACAGTGATTCCGCTCTGAGTTTTTCACCCGCGCTCAAAAACAACAAGAATGGGGCTCTGTTCGAAATCCTGGGCTGCATCCTCCAAAATAAAGAGACCGGAAGAGTTTTGGCTGTGAATTCGACCAGGTCTACCCTTCAGCGGGTTTTATCGCCGTAAGGTCTGTTGCTTAGCAACCGCGAAAGTTGACACACAAAGCAGGAAAAGAATGAAAACCGAAGTTTCCAAAACTGTTTGTTTATTTATTTCTTTTTTATTGTAAAGTGAACAAAGACTGATGAGAATCCAGAGTGGAATAGAGGTTGCAACCACCGGGAGCAGGATCAAATCAAATGTAATGATAGAAACCTTAGTCAGTTAAATAACATGCTGCTGTCATTCTGCACATCTCTTATGTTGCTGCTATTTTCAAATATCCATCACTGTAAAAATGTCCATAGCTGCATATTGGTTATTTATTCTCCAGTTTTATATTGTTAAAACACTTTGCAGAATTGTATTTTTTTTTAACTCTTCCCTATTATGTTATTCTTATACATTTTTCTAAGGTCCACATTTGTGTGACCATTTTCAATAATCTTTCTGCTGCTGTAAATTTGCCCATTGTGGGACAGTAAAGGGATTTTCTATTCTATAAAAGGGGAAATATATAAGTACATCTAAACAATGTATGTATTAAGAACATATCTGCAAAATCTCTAATATTAAACAAGAAAAAAATCTTAGTTAAGCCTATTGTGCAAAACAGCAATAAAAAGATAAAACTCCTATCAGATTTATAGTCCCCTCTCTGCAGATCTATTAGAATCTGTCCTTAAATTACAGCCAAACCCATTTACACAGTAACAGATAAAAACCTTTAGATAAATCAAACATTACCGCCACATATCTGACTCAATAACCATTAAAACAACTATTTTCATTCATTTCAGATTAAACTATTCACAGACTGGATTATATTAAACTGAACTTCCAATTTTCACCACTGTTCGGCGCCAAGTAACCTTTCCTCTGATCACGGCTTGCTTGGTCTCGCAATGAATCCTGGGTAAACCAAGGATACCGAGGATACATCGACACCCGTCCTTCAAATCGGGCTAAAAGAAGGACGCATTTTAAGGCCGCATAACGACTCTTGGAATCCGACCAGACCTCTGCGCCGCACTATGACGTAATCATACTCCGAATCTGGCCTTCTAAGGACGCGTCCTAGGTTTTCGAACAGAGCATGGGAGTGGTGCAGGAGCGGGAGTCATTCTGAATTGGAGCGGGATGGGAGTGGGAGTAATTTCACCAGGAGTGGGACGGGACAGGATTTAGATTTCTACTCTGGCCCGGGATCGGGACAGGACACAATTTTTTTCTGTGGGAGTGGGACGGGACAGGAGTGAAAATCCACTCCCGTGTCAGTCTCTAGTGGGTGAGCACACTGGAGGGGAAGGAGAGGGGTGTGGGTTTGTGTGTATGTATATATACATATTTTAGTGTGTATGTGCAGTTTTCTCCTTTAGGGTATTCAAAGTTTCAGGTGATCTAGTTTATTGTGCTGCATTTATGTTGAAATATTGTATATGTGGCATCAGTATTTCTGTTACTGATTTCATTGCCCTTGGCTCAGGGAATGTTCTTTTGTTGTAAAAATTCTTGAAAATAAAAAGTTCCAAAAAAATAATTAGACATAAAGTGGTGCAAAAAAGTTATGTGAGAAAATATATAACTGTAATTCAAGAGGCTAAAGCCAAAGCCCATAGCTGAACTTTGTGTAACTGAACTTAGTGACTCTCTGATGGTTTGTACTTTGTTAGTGGAAAAGTCTCCTTCTTATCGGAATCTGCAGCTACTGATTAATTACTCCGAAATTTCTTTTATCAGAATCATGACGAGGCAATTGTCCAATTCCGTCTGATCACCACCTTTTATTGGGCCAATGTAGAAACAGAGGTGGAAAGGACTACTGAAGGGAGTGCAGTGCGGATGGGTCTGATTAGAAAACCCGCTCCCCGACTCCTGGTAGGTTCAATCAAACATGTCTCAATCTCCTGAAAGATTCAAATTGTCGGCTTGGTTTACAACAGGAATGCTTACAGAGGCTATCAGCTGTATGTGGCTTTATCAGCCTCATGAGGTGTTGATAATTAACCTCTCTGACGACACCGAAACTCACCAGGGACTGATCAGAGGAAACCTTCTTAGTAGTAAATGTGTTCTTAGGAATTAGAAAAAAAGGGGACTAAATGTGATTTTCGTGTCAAACTAACCCTTCACACATGCTCTCAAAACACATATTACCCTCAATGATTAATCAAAGCAAAGCTAATTGAGAAGTGAGTTAAAGGGCCAATGTTCACGTAGGTTCTGACTCCAGTCTGCAGGATATTAATGTGTAATCACCGTGTAGAAATGCAATACCACTGGGAACATTGTGTATGCCACCATCACTGTAATTAAGGTTATTGTGTAATCCAATACAACACAGCTTTACAGCCACTGAGCATAACCGCTGGCATCAACACAATGGGGCAGTGGATTTGTATTTCTGTCAATTTTATGTTCAGTTAATGTGTAATATCTCTTTATACGTTTTCAGACACCTTCTTTTTCTTTCACTAAATGCTTTGGGGTTCAGCAGCAGCTCCAGGATTTATCCAGGAGGACAGTGGAGGAGAGCTGAGAAGCAACAGAGCAACATTTAAAAAAAACAACATTATGAATATCTAAGAAAAAAGGTTTTATGTAGGATTCCTTCATGTGTTCCATTTTTTTATATTGTCATAAACTCTTACCAGTTCTTCAGAATGGTTATATTGAGCTTTATGGGTGTGTTTATAAAGTTAATAAAGTTTATATAATTGTTTTAGACTTTTTATATAAAGTTATATATAGTTTTTCTTGCTTGCGGTTCTGTCTGATCAATGGTTGCATTTTGATTTCTTTGTTGCCATGCGGGCCAATGCCTGCACAGTATGAGGCACAGGTTGGATGCATGCAGAGACTTTAAAATACAGCAGCTTATTGGCCTTCATTGGAAAACCATTATTTTTTCTTAGTGTTTTGTTGTGGATAACGGTGGACAGGCGACTTTATCAGCTGTATACCTCTACACTCTCCCTTTACCTGCAGCAGGAAATCGCAGCTATTTTATTTCAGCAAATATCTCTGTGTTAATGCAACCACAACATGATGCCTTCATCTTATATTTAAAGAAATGTATCTTTTAATTCAAGAATTGAAAATAGAATTCTGATTGATAGGGGAGACCTGTCTATAAAGCTGATCAAATTTTAAGCATTATGGATATTTCATTCATACCATGGCTGTTTGTGTTTTTCATGATTGTAAATATTTCCAAATAGGCACATTAGTCCATTAGATAGTCCCCAGCTTTCAGTCTGCTGACCTGCAGGGTGCAGCTACAGGAAGATGAAGTGCAAAGCTGGATTACTCTGCAAGAAACCAGAAAAATAATCCCTTTCTCTGACATCTAACTAATTTTAAACCATTAAAACTGCTTTTTAAGACAATAACTTCTATATACTTTTAGAGCAGGAAACAAGCCTATGCCAACTTTTTTTTTTTGTAAGAACATTTACTATCATTCCATCCTCTTTGTTAAGGCTTAAATATTGCGAATAACTAACTACACTGTTATTTGGAGCACGATAATTCCAGAGAATTTTTTTAACTTTATTTTTAGATATAAAAACATACATTTATCTTGTAAACCAGTGTTTCCCAAACTTTTTTGACTTCTGTACCCCTTTGAGCATTTTGTCTTACCACGAGTTCCTCCCTCAGTAAATATTATGGATGATTGTCCAAAAGTGGAAAGTACAATAACTGATTATAAAATAAAAAATATTTGACTTACTTTTAATTTGAGCATTTAATTTTTTGGTGTTTTATGCTTTCCATCTCAAATGAAAAAAACAAAAACATAAATATGTTGCCTAGAAGTTAGTAAGGAATCAAAATAAATACAATATAAAATCATATTATAAATCTGTATTTACAAAACTGGAGCTCCTCTGACTAACTTCCTTATAATCACATTTAAACTTGATGAATTGGGAACAGAATGCAGAACAAAAATTATAGTCAGAGTGACTTGATTAATTTTACTGTTTTCATTAAAAAACCTGAGCTGCTTTGATGAGCTCCTATAGCTCAGTGTGAAAAGCGGCTGATCCCAGTCTGTTCTCTACATCCAGTCTGTTCCTCTGCTTGGTTTGGATGTTTTTCAAAGCTGAAGATGAACTAAAACATATAAGAACTAACTTTTTGGTTGATTAAAGCTTGTTTCATTTTCAATTGTGTCCTCAGAAAGCAACACAGATCAAAGCGCTATTTTATCTTACTACTTAAGAAATAAAATACTTACCCCGGCGGACCACTAGGGGTACGCGTTCCCCCGGTTGAGAATCACTGCTCTAAACTGTAAACCCCAGACACACACATTTTATATATATATATATATATATATATATATATATATATATATATAAATAAAGTGTACTCAAATTCAAAATTCTGTTCTTGAGGCCTTTGCATTGCATGCAGGAGCTTTTTAAAGGTAACACTTTAACATTTTTAGCTTAGCATACCCATTTGTTGTATTCCTCACCAATTTTTTGTTATTAAAGTACAAACTATGATGTGTAGAAATTGAGGGTTTGTGTCTTATCGGCTGATGACATTAAGGGGTTAATAAAGGAACAGAAAACCAGCTGCTCTGCTTTTTTTCCCCAGATTATTTTGTTATTAAAGTGGAAAAATAACAACCTTATTTTTAAAAACTAATTTCAAATGGTTTCATTTCACCACCTCCAAGCCATTTTTCCTTTAATTCATCCTCTGAATTAGAAAACTAGAGATCAACAGAGAACACAAATATTCTTGCAGTCATTTTATTTATCAATATGTAAAAGGCGTAATTAAATATAGTAAATGTGAATGTCAGGAAAGCTTCTAACACAATTAAATGTGTTAATTAATTTAAATCTATAGAGAAATCTGGAGAAAGGAGAAGCCTGGATTAAGTGTTTACTGCCAAACCGCTGTTTGTAAATAATAATACTTTCCACTATTCATAAACAAAGAAACAAACCTGTACACTCTTAGACATACATTCCATTTGCACAGAAAACAAATGTCAACCTAGTATATTTAAGATGTTTATACAAATAACTTGATACTGACATGCTATGTGAACAGAAGAACCTGAATATTTTTTAAACCCTGTTTTTTTTTTTTTTACCAAACCATTTGCTTTTAGTCTGTTGAAACACAAAAACTTCAAACCAAAATTTTTTTAGCACTTGGTTATTTTGTTGTTTTTTTGTTGTTTTTTTTTTATGCAGGTCAGTGTATAAGTCCAGCAAACATCTTTCCAGGTTAAGATTTGGCTGCTCCCTTTGACACAGCCAAGCCGATGAGGCCGGCTAAACCCGCCACGCCCAGACCGATTCCGCCGACGATCGCCATCCCGACCAGGCCGTCTGGAAGACAAGTAGACATGAGGCTCTGCTGTGGATCCACTGAACATTTGCAGAGTGTTACGTTGCAGAAACTTCCCTTACCTTTCTTTAAAGCCTTTTCAATCAGCTTCTCCAGCTCCACGGCCTGCTTGTTCCCGGGTTCGTTCTTGAGAAGTTTCCGGATGTAAATCAAGGCTTTCTCATATTCCTGAGAAAATAAATAAATAAATAAATTGAGAAAAACTTATCTACAAAAGTCTAAAAACAAATTCATCTACCATGATGAAAAAGAGTAAAGAGAAGTAGACGCAAATCTGATGTGAACTTTAGTTGGATAGTTCGGCGTTAAAGAAGAGAAAGATCATTATGACCTGCAGGCCATAAAACCTTGATTAGTTATCTTCAGAAGACGGTCAGGGAGGCAGCAGAGACAGGCACACTGTTGTACCAGAACGCAGGTGAGGAACCCCCACAGAAATGCATAAATCACATCACAAGATGCTTTCAGTACAACCAAATGATATCATCCCTCTCTGCACATGTTTTTTCCCCATATTTATTCAATAAAACTGTGACTGATGTCCTTCTGAAATATAACATGCATGCATTCAGATGTTCTCGTGCTGTCAAAACATAACGACGTTTGGGACATTTCAGGCAGCATAGAGGACGTGAACTCCGAGGCTCTTACTGTCATATATCTTAGTGATAACATCAAAGCCAGTGATAGTAGTGATGAAAATTTCAAAGCCCCATAATTCAATGAACCAATTTGAGACATCTGGCAAAAAAATCAACACAGACAGTTTAGAATGGCGGCATCTGCTGGATAGTTATCAGAACTACAATTGAGCTCTTATCCTGCATTAAGTTATTGCTGAACTTATTCGTTCCATTATAATAATATTGATAGTGATAATATAAATAAATAAGAAAACAACTCATATCTGACCTTTAAAATTAAAATATGATAAACAGCTCTTCTGATGCATAACAGATATGTAAAGGCGCGGTCCTGTCAATGTGGTGAATTCTGATGCATCCTGGTTTCCAGGCTACATAATATATATTTGTTTGGTTGGCAAACAGGTTAACATGCACACCTCTCAACTGATAGATTTTTGAGTTTGAATCCCGCCCGATTCCTCTTTTTCCCCCTAATTATTGTTAATTAGGGCACTTCTCGGCCTGTGGGGTCTAATATTTGACTGTGCTGCACCTGCAACTGTATAAATAAATCAATAAATGACGCTTTAATTAGTACTGATAGTTTAAATGATTGGAACCAACTCTGCTGCCCAGTAGTTCCCAGAGGTTCCACGCCTTAGTTCTGAGAAGCAATACTTGTTTAGATGTGACGTGTGAATAAATATGTTATAAATTAATCAGTGGTGACTGGGTAGAGATGTGTGTGCCTCTATCTATTTTAGATCTGCATGGAACAAACTATTCTGAATAAATTCTAAACTAGACCTAAATATAAAATTTCGTTCTGTCTTTAAATAAAATTGAAAACGGGTGAACAGTGATGTTGTGTTTCTGTTTTTCCTAGATGAAATCGGAGCGATTACACATTTGAAATTAGAAAGTCATTCTAAATTAGGAACAGCATCGCGTATTCATGTCGTAATATGTGCATTGAACCAGCATATTAAGCATCTAGTGCAAATAATTGTACCGTTCGAAATGGAAAACAGCCAGACGCGTAACATGGGCGTGGCGAACATATGCGGCTCTGCTACGCTTACTCGCATTAATGCACCCAACGTATATCCCCCTTAAGAATAATGCATAAACCAGCTGCATCCTGCTAAAGGTTTGTTTGCAACCAGCTGAACTGTATATTTAACATAGTGGACAGAATAATGAAAAACTACCTTTAAATCATTGAGCTGGAAAGGATAAATCAGACTTAGGTTAAGCTACAACGTTTCTGATACAAAGGCTTGTGAAACAGCCAAACAGAATCACATCAGAAGCTTCATAAATCTTAGATTTTCTTTCTGATTTGAGAATTTTGGTGAAAATACATAGAAAACTTTAAAACCTTCTGTATCTCCAAGTGAGTTTTGGTGAACAATGAAACAAATAAGAGAGGAAAGAAAATGTACCAAACATACTATAAAAACGAATGAAGTTTGTTTTATAAACACTTAAAAAAATCCAGATTAAAACAGTCTAGAAATAAAATCTAATTATTGCCAATGGGTTGATGTAAACTTCTGACTGAAAATTTTACTTAAAAAAACCCCATCTTAAACAGCAAAAGTGAAAACATGGAACATTATTCAATAGCATTCAACCTAAAAGAAACAGTCAAAAATTTACAATGAAAAAAAGTTGTATACAAGTTGCACAAAAAGATATAGACCCATGTTTTTTAACCCAAATATTCCACACACAGAAAAAACAAACATGATCAAATATGAAAAACTGCAGTTGCCTTCAAAATGTACTTATGCAATGTTTTGCTGATGCTTTGACCATAAAACTTTGATTGACAGATGAGCGTTCCACAAATTTTAAGACAGGATTTTTTTTTTATTAAAAATTTCTAACTTTTGGGACAACATGGTCTGATAGAGAGTACATTGAATGATTTGAAAATTAAATAAGACTTCCCTACAACTTTAAAGAAGATTTCATATGAAATTAAACCAGGTGAAACTAAAACTTTTCCACTTCAGGAGTTCTGCATAGAGCATATCGATAGAAAAAAAAAATCTTAAAAGCAAAATGTTTATATATATTTTTTCACCATTTTGATATATTTACTGCTCTAATTGGGTTGCTCTGTCAGCTAAACCTACATTTTAAAGTCTCTATACAGGAGTTAACGACTAATCAATTACTAAATGATGATAAGATGGGGGTAGGAACTGACTAAGAGCTGGGCCGATCTACAGCACTTCATTCCTGACAAAACACCTTATGAAAGGGAAAAAAAAGGGCTTCAATTAACTTTAGGAACTTTACTGACTTTCAGCCTGTAGTTGGCCACTGCAAGGTAGAAGAGGAAGTCCCGGGAGTCATCCTTTGGTGATTTGTGAACAAGTTCTATGGGACAAACACAGTCAAAACGTCAAAGCAGCCTGCAGATCTGACTGAACTTTTCCTTTAGCTTTAATTGAGATTAATAAAAGGATTGCCATTATCAATAATAGAATATTTAAACAAAAACATATTTACCCTCCAGAAGCTTCACTCCCTCCTTGATATCCTGAGTGTATTTACTCCTGATTAAACACCAGGCATATTCAAACTGTGTTTCTTTGGATACAGCTCCCTTCAGCAGCTCGTTGTTGTACTTCTTTTCAAATTTCTGAAACAAAATAAAAAATATATAATCAACCAAAATTCATACTTTGATTAGGGTCGCGTTTTAAAACCCAGTTAACAGAAACCATTTCTGTGTCACTCGGCTTCTAAAGTATTGACTTCTAACGTAACATCCTGTTATGTAGGATTTAATCTTTAAACAAAGATTTTTATAACATTTTTTATAACCTGTCGTTATATATTACAGGAAAACCTCCGTTGGCACCAGGAATAAATCACTAACGTTACTTTCCGTAACAAATTAAGTGTGTTTTGACCCAAAATATGACCGTTAGCATTACCATGCTAAGTGACGCGACAGACGTGTCGACGAGGTATTTTCCCACCGTGTCAGGCTTTAAACAGGACAATTAACGCTATGCGGATATCCGTGATAGTCCCAGGTAGGCTTCAGTGTTAGGTTTGAAAAGAAGTAAAAGGTTTAATAATGTAAAACTTACTTTGAGGTCCTCAGGAGCTACAACATCACTCAGCACAGCCTCCATGTTTCCGGTTAACTGATAAAGGACACGCCCACTTCAAATCACATGACATCACAACGCAAACGTAATCTTTCCTTCTTATAGTGGATCCAAACAAATTATTTTCTCCTAATTTATGCAGTAATAATAATAATAATAATAATAATAATAATAATAATGATTAAAGCTACAGTGTGTAATTTTAGCGACATCTAGCGTCCAGACTGCAGTCCGCAGCAACATGAACATCTCCCCCCCACCGCTTCTCCCCCCCAACAGTACGGCGAGCGTTACGGGACAAAATGTCTTCCACGACGTCCGCATCACCTACCTTCTCAAGTGATGAGGTTTGTTTACATAGATAATTTTACAGATAGTATTCTCAGGCATAATACTGCCATCTATTGTTCAGTACCGTCTCAGTTCATCTCTCTCAACTTGCCGTAGTTACTTTCGAGCGTAATGGGCGATCTCGCAATCGCTAGTTTGTTGGCTCTGCGCTGCCGTAGCGCAAAGATGTCTGCCTCCATGGCTGCGAGACCCGCTCCTATGTAATTATAAATAACGAATTCTAAGGCAACGCAAATATTAAGGTTGAGAGGCTGAGCTCATAGATGATGATAAATAACATAGTTATGTATAATATATTACATTTCTGACTGTATATCCCTGTAATTATTACACACTGTAGCTTTAAGTGATAAAATAATACTAATAAAAGGTAATAATAAAGTGATATAATAATAATAATAATAATAATAATAATAATAATAATAATAATAATAATAATAATAATAATAATTATTATTATTATTATTAGTATTATTATTATTATTGTTATTATTATTATTATTATACATACACATTTTCTAATTAATAGTATTCTGTCCAGCAATCCTTACAGCAAGCATTACCGCAGGGTTATACATGGCTAAAAAAAATAAGACATAAGCAAATATTACCTTCTGATGTCTAGATAATACAAAAAAAAAAAATGTAATCAGCAACTTCTGCTTTAAAACAAACTTGACACACAACTTTAGCCTGATACAAATGAGCTACATTAATTGTATGATTATGTTTACATGTACATATTAAGTCTAAACTTACTATGAAAAAACTACTAAGTTTTACTATGTAGTTCTCTTTATCTGTCAGAGCTTAGAGTACATGGGCATCCTGCTGAAGGATGGTCAGTTCTTTGCGAGGTGTTCCAGGGAAAATGCTAAGGGAAGCAGTTTGCTGAGCGTAGTTTCCTTGTAAGTTCCATCTGGCTTGGTTAAATATACAGTCCAATCTGATCCAAACTGTGGGGAAAAAAAGAAAAAAAAACAAAAGACAGACAGAGTTAGGGGTTACCAACTCCATAACAATATTGATAGGGATCAATCAGGGACAATTCGTAGTCAGAAATCGTCTTCCATCCTGCTGACATGGATATATTTATCTGCTTTTTCTTCTTTGTGAGAAGCCATATTGTGAAGACCTGACTCAAATAGTATGACTTTATTATTAGAATAGATGGATGTTTAGTTTAGTGCATTTTTTTTGTTTTGCTTTTCTAGACTTACGCCTATGTACTTGCTTACCTTATGCGGTGTGCGTAACTTGCGTAAAAAGTGACGTAACTTACGTAAAAAATGTTTCGTAGGTCGTGCTGTGCAGCGCTGGGCTGTGGTGCTGCCTGGAAGTTTTAAAATAACCGTTAAGCGAGCTGCCAAACGGTGCCATGGAACCGGTTCTGAACAGGGACCGGTTTTCGATTTCCATCCCTACTCCTACACGAATATTTTTAAACAGTAGGATTTATATTTCTGCTTCAGTAATAAACATTGGCATTTTTCACACCTCTGCATACTAGTGATGGCAGGAAAATGATAACAGACAAAAAGACAAGGAAGAAACTCAAATGAATGTACATTCAGCTACTCTGTGTAAATGTCGTTGTTACTATATCTGTGTCTTAAATTAATCCACAGTGTTTATTTTGCTACAGCAGTAATACAGCCCGTGCTTTTATTGTGAAAGGCTGAGAGCAGGAAAGCGACGTGAATAGAATGTCACTGGGTGTACAGCAGTGGCACGAACACTGGCAGGCAGAGAGATGCTGTGTTCTAAAGTTAAAACGGGAAAAGGCATATTGTCACAGAATAATCTTGATTTGCAAAGGATCCTTAGCACCTGGTTGATGAGGTAACAAGGTTTGTATCAGTGTTTGTTTTTAGAATGCATATTTAGTCATATTTCACTGAGCTTACAGGTTTGCTGCAAAGTTATATTTGTTGTAGTTACGTTTTTTGTCCACCAGACGGTGCTAATGGTCTCTGTTAAGTTTGCCACGCTTATTCAGCAATACAAATGTTTGTGAATAGTAAGATTATATACTAAGTGAAGTCACAGATGGCTACATTATAATGCATTTTCTTTTATTTCATGGTACAAGGCATTATAAAATTCTATACTAAAGGGTTTAATAAATATACATGGAAAAATATGGTGATAGCACTACATTTAAGGATTATCCAGATTAAAAAGGGTCGTAATAATTTAAGGTTAAAAATGATTCATGGTAAATTGATGATGTAAAAAGGGTAAAAGTCAACACACTGTCTGAGATATTAATGTGGATTTTATTTGTGTGTTTTGTAGCTCTTACGGTGTGTTGACAAGCAAGGCAAATAAATAAAAAGGAATTGTGAACCATCAGTTTGAGAGAGCATCTTTTCAAGCGGGACGCTACACTCTGACCTGATGCTCTCCCAGTGAACTACTCAGATCCCGCCCATCCATTCCAACAAGACTGTCTCCACTGGAAAATTCCACAAAACAAGCAACTTTCAAGCTATCTCAGCAGATTGAGTGCAAATTCAAGCCAGCAAATGAAGAAACAACTCTCCGATGGCAGCCTGTAAATCACATTAAGGGAGAGAAAAGTAACTGAAAGCAGCAAAACACACAGAGTCAAGCAAGAGGGAAAAAGAAGAAAAACTGTAAAATGGACTTAATAAAATGTCAACTTTTGTGTGTGCCTCTTTGCCTGCTGGTTTCCAGCGAAACGTTGGCTTTGTTGTGGCCTTAAAGAGGACTGAAAGGCAAAAGTAGACGCTTGCTGAAAGGCGACAGGGTGATGCAGCGAGAGCAGCTCCTGCTGGCCAAAAAGCTTACAGCACCTGGTATTCCCAGGCGGTCTCCCATCCAAGTACTAACCGGGCCCGACCCTGCTTAGCTTCCGAGATCAGACGAGATCGGGCGTGTTCAGGGTGGTATGGCCGTAAGCTACTTGAAGTCAGTCAGCCAGCCTACTTGTACAGCTGGCTGTTTCCACCTGCTGCTTTGGTTCACATCTCTTGATTGTGGAGATGGACTTGTGCTGTGGGACAAAAACTGAGCCGTTCTTGCCGAAACTGAGTGCCTGAGGTTTTGTTGATGCATATGCACTCATCCCCACACGCTTGCACAGGTGTCAAGTAACAAAGTACAAATACTTTTTTTTTACCTTACTTAAGTAGAATGTTGGGCTATTACAGGAGTCATTTTTATTTAGACCACTTTTCACTTGTACTCTTGAAATATTTTTGCTATTATCTCTACTTTCTACTCCTTACATTCTAAAAGTAGACTCCTTAGTGTTGTTTAATTCAAGCTCATCTTTGTTGTGGCCTGTTATTTGACACCATTTTTTTCGTTTTGCTTTTCTAGACTTACGCCTATGTACTTGCTTACCTTATGGGGTGTGCGTAACTTGCGTAAAAAGTGACGTAACTTACGTAGAAAATGTTACTTAGGTCGTGCTGCGCAGCGCTAGGCTGTGGTGCTGCCTGGAAGTGTTAAAAGAACCGTTAAGCGAGCTGCCAAACGGTGCCATGGAATTGGAACACACAGAACCGGTTCTGAACAGGGACCGGTTTTCGATTTCCATCCCTACTCCTACAAGAATATTTTTAAACAGTAGGATTTATATTTCTGCTTCAGTAATAAACATTGGCATTTTTCACACCTCTGCATACTAGTGATGGCAGGAAAATGATAACAGACAAAAAGACAAGGAAGAAACTCAAATGAATGTACATTCAGCTACTCTGTGTAAATGTCGTTGTTACTATATCTGTGTCTTAAATTAATCCACAGTGTTTATTTTGCTACAGCAGTAATACAGCCCATGCTTTTATTGTGAAAGGCTGAGAGCAGGAAAGCGACGTGAATAGAATGTCACTGGGTGTACAGCAGTGGCGCGAACACTGGCAGGCAGAGAGATGCTGTGTTCTAAAGTTAAAACGGGAAAAGGCATATTGTCACAGAATAATCTTGATTTGCAAAGGATCCTTAGCACCTGGTGGATGAGGGAACAAGGTTTGTATCAGTGTTTGTTTTTAGAATGCATATTTAGTCATATTTCACTGAGCTTACAGGTTTGCTGCAAAGTTATATTTGTTGTAGTTACGTTTTTTGTCCACCAGACGGTGCTAATGGTCTCTGTTAAGTTTGCCACGCTTATTCAGCAATACAAATGTTTGTGAATAGTAAGATTATATACTAAGTGAAGTCACAGATGGCTACATTATAATGCATTTTCTTTTATTTCATGGTACAAGGCATTATAAAATTCTATACTAAAGGGTTTAATAAATATACATGGAAAAATATGGTGATAGCACTACATTTAAGGATTATCCAGATTAAAAAGGGTCGTAATAATTTAAGGTTAAAAATGATTCATGGTAAATTGATGATGTAAAAAGGGTAAAAGTCAACACACTGTCTGAGATATTAATGTGGATTTTATTTGTGTGTTTTGTAGCTCTTACGGTGTGTTGACAAGCAAGGCAAATAAATAAAAAGGAATTGTGAACCATCAGTTTGAGAGAGCATCTTTTCAAGCGGGACGCTACACTCTGACCTGATGCTCTCCCAGTGAACTACTCAGATCCCGCCCATCCATTCCAACAAGACTGTCTCCACTGGAAAATTCCACAAAACAAGCAACTTTCAAGCTATCTCAGCAGATTGAGTGCAAATTCAAGCCAGCAAATGAAGAAACAACTCTCCGATGGCAGCCTGTAAATCACATTAAGGGAGAGAAAAGTAACTGAAAGCAGCAAAACACACAGAGTCAAGCAAGAGGGAAAAAGAAGAAAAACTGTAAAATGGACTTAATAAAATGTCAACTTTTGTGTGTGCCTCTTTGCCTGCTGGTTTCCAGCGAAACGTTGGCTTTGTTGTGGCCTTAAAGAGGACTGAAAGGCAAAAGTAGACGCTTGCTGAAAGGCGACAGGGTGATGCAGCGAGAGCAGCTCCTGCTGGCCAAAAAGCTTACAGCACCTGGTATTCCCAGGTGGTCTCCCATCCAAGTACTAACCAGGCCCGACCCTGCTTAGCTTCCGAGATCAGACGAGATCAGGCGTGTTCAGGGTGGTATGGCCGTAAGCCACTTGAAGTCAGTCAGCCAGCCTACTTGTACAGCTGGCTGTTTCCACCTGCTGCTTTGGTTCACATCTCTTGATTGTGGAGATGGACTTGTGCTGTGGGACAAAAACTGAGCCGTTCTTGCCGAAACTGAGTGCCTGAGGTTTTGTTGGTGCATATGCACTCATCCCCACACGCTTGCACAGGTGTCAAGTAACAAAGTACAAATACTTTTTTTTACCTTACTTAAGTAGAATGTTGGGCTATTACAGGAGTCATTTTTATTTAGACCACTTTTCACTTGTACTCTTGAAATATTTTTGCTATTATCTCTACTTTCTACTCCTTACATTCTAAAAGTAGACTCCTTAGTGTTGTTTAATTCAAGCTCATCTTTGTTGTGGCCTGTTATTTGACAACATTTTTTTTGTTTTGCTTTTCTAGACTTACGCCTATGTACTTGCTTACCTTATGGGGTGTGCGTAACTTGCGTAAAAAGTGACGTAACTTACGTAGAAAATGTTACGTAGGTCGTGCTGCGCAGCGCTAGGCTGTGGTGCTGCCTGGAAGTGTTAAAAGAACCGTTAAGCGAGCTGCCAAACGGTGCCATGGAATTGGAACACACAGAACCGGTTCTGAACAGGGACCGTTTTTCGATTTCCATCCCTACTCCTACAAGAATATTTTTAAACAGTAGGATTTATATTTCTGCTTCAGTAATAAACATTGGCATTTTTCACACCTCTGCATACTAGTGATGGCAGGAAAATGATAACAGACAAAAAGACAAGGAAGAAACTCAAATGAATGTACATTCAGCTACTCTGTGTAAATGTCGTTGTTACTATATCTGAGTCTTAAATTAATCCACAGTGTTTATTTTGCTACAGCAGTAATACAGCCCATGCTTTTATTGTGAAAGGCTGAGAGCAGGAAAGCGACGTGAATAGAATGTCACTGGGTGTACAGCAGTGGCGCGAACACTGGCAGGCAGAGAGATGCTGTGTTCTAAAGTTAAAACGGGAAAAGGCATATTGTCACAGAATAATCTTGATTTGCAAAGGATCCTTAGCACCTGGTTGATGAGGGAACAAGGTTTGTATCAGTGTTTGTTTTTAGAATGCATATTTAGTCATATTTCACTGAGCTTACAGGTTTGCTGCAAAGTTATATTTGTTGTAGTTACGTTTTTTGTCCACCAGACGGTGCTAATGGTCTCTGTTAAGTTTGCCACGCTTATTCAGCAATACAAATGTTTGTGAATAGTAAGATTATATACTAAGTGAAGTCACAGATGGCTACATTATAATGCATTTTCTTTTATTTCATGGTACAAGGCATTATAAAATTCTATACTAAAGGGTTTAATAAATATACATGGAAAAATATGGTGATAGCACTACATTTAAGGATTATCCAGATTAAAAAGGGTTGTAATAATTTAAGGTTAAAAATGATTCATGGTAAATTGATGATGTAAAAAGGGTAAAAGTCAACACACTGTCTGAGATATTAATGTGGATTTTATTTGTGTGTTTTGTAGCTCTTACGGTGTGTTGACAAGCAAGGCAAATAAATAAAAAGGAATTGTGAACCATCAGTTTGAGAGAGCATCTTTTCAAGCGGGACGCTACACTCTGACCTGATGCTCTCCCAGTGAACTACTCAGATCCCGCCCATCCATTCCAACAAGACTGTCTCCACTGGAAAATTCCACAAAACAAGCAACTTTCAAGCTATCTCAGCAGATTGAGTGCAAATTCAAGCCAGCAAATGAAGAAACAACTCTCCGATGGCAGCCTGTAAATCACATTAAGGGAGAGAAAAGTAACTGAAAGCAGCAAAACACATAGAGTCAAGCAAGAGGGAAAAAGAAGAAAAACTGTAAAATGGACTTAATAAAATGTCAACTTTTGTGTGTGCCTCTTTGCCTGCTGGTTTCCAGCGAAACGTTGGCTTTGTTGTGGCCTTAAAGAGGACTGAAAGGCAAAAGTAGACGATTGCTGAAAGGCGACAGGGTGATGCAGCGACAGCAGCTCCTGCTGGCCAAAAAGCTTACAGCACCTGGTATTCCCAGGCGGTCTCCCATCCAAGTACTAACCGGGCCCGACCCTGCTTAGCTTCCGAGATCAGACGAGATCGGGCGTGTTCAGGGTGGTATGGCCGTAAGCTACTTGAAGTCAGTCAGCCAGCCTACTTGTACAGCTGGCTGTTTCCACCTGCTGCTTTGGTTCACATCTCTTGATTGTGGAGATGGACTTGTGCTGTGGGACAAAAACTGAGCCGTTCTTGCCGAAACTGAGTGCCTGAGGTTTTGTTGATGCATATGCACTCATCCCCACACGCTTGCACAGGTGTCAAGTAACAAAGTACAAATACTTTTTTTTTACCTTACTTAAGTAGAATGTTGGGCTATTACAGGAGTCATTTTTATTTAGACCACTTTTCACTTGTACTCTTGAAATATTTTTGCTATTATCTCTACTTTCTACTCCTTACATTCTAAAAGTAGACTCCTTAGTGTTGTTTAATTCAAGCTCATCTTTGTTGTGGCCTGTTATTTGACACCATTTTTTTCGTTTTGCTTTTCTAGACTTACGCCTATGTACTTGCTTACCTTATGGGGTGTGCGTAACTTGCGTAAAAAGTGACGTAACTTACGTAGAAAATGTTACTTAGGTCGTGCTGCGCAGCGCTAGGCTGTGGTGCTGCCTGGAAGTGTTAAAAGAACCGTTAAGCGAGCTGCCAAACGGTGCCATGGAATTGGAACACACAGAACCGGTTCTGAACAGGGACCGGTTTTCGATTTCCATCCCTACTCCTACAAGAATATTTTTAAACAGTAGGATTTATATTTCTGCTTCAGTAATAAACATTGGCATTTTTCACACCTCTGCATACTAGTGATGGCAGGAAAATGATAACAGACAAAAAGACAAGGAAGAAACTCAAATGAATGTACATTCAGCTACTCTGTGTAAATGTCGTTGTTACTATATCTGTGTCTTAAATTAATCCACAGTGTTTATTTTGCTACAGCAGTAATACAGCCCATGCTTTTATTGTGAAAGGCTGAGAGCAGGAAAGCGACGTGAATAGAATGTCACTGGGTGTACAGCAGTGGCGCGAACACTGGCAGGCAGAGAGATGCTGTGTTCTAAAGTTAAAACGGGAAAAGGCATATTGTCACAGAATAATCTTGATTTGCAAAGGATCCTTAGCACCTGGTGGATGAGGGAACAAGGTTTGTATCAGTGTTTGTTTTTAGAATGCATATTTAGTCATATTTCACTGAGCTTACAGGTTTGCTGCAAAGTTATATTTGTTGTAGTTACGTTTTTTGTCCACCAGACGGTGCTAATGGTCTCTGTTAAGTTTGCCACGCTTATTCAGCAATACAAATGTTTGTGAATAGTAAGATTATATACTAAGTGAAGTCACAGATGGCTACATTATAATGCATTTTCTTTTATTTCATGGTACAAGGCATTATAAAATTCTATACTAAAGGGTTTAATAAATATACATGGAAAAATATGGTGATAGCACTACATTTAAGGATTATCCAGATTAAAAAGGGTCGTAATAATTTAAGGTTAAAAATGATTCATGGTAAATTGATGATGTAAAAAGGGTAAAAGTCAACACACTGTCTGAGATATTAATGTGGATTTTATTTGTGTGTTTTGTAGCTCTTACGGTGTGTTGACAAGCAAGGCAAATAAATAAAAAGGAATTGTGAACCATCAGTTTGAGAGAGCATCTTTTCAAGCGGGACGCTACACTCTGACCTGATGCTCTCCCAGTGAACTACTCAGATCCCGCCCATCCATTCCAACAAGACTGTCTCCACTGGAAAATTCCACAAAACAAGCAACTTTCAAGCTATCTCAGCAGATTGAGTGCAAATTCAAGCCAGCAAATGAAGAAACAACTCTCCGATGGCAGCCTGTAAATCACATTAAGGGAGAGAAAAGTAACTGAAAGCAGCAAAACACATAGAGTCAAGCAAGAGGGAAAAAGAAGAAAAACTGTAAAATGGACTTAATAAAATGTCAACTTTTGTGTGTGCCTCTTTGCCTGCTGGTTTCCAGCGAAACGTTGGCTTTGTTGTGGCCTTAAAGAGGACTGAAAGGCAAAAGTAGACGATTGCTGAAAGGCGACAGGGTGATGCAGCGACAGCAGCTCCTGCTGGCCAAAAAGCTTACAGCACCTGGTATTCCCAGGCGGTCTCCCATCCAAGTACTAACCAGGCCCGACCCTGCTTAGCTTCCGAGATCAGACGTGTTCAGGGTGGTATGGCCGTAAGCCACTTGAAGTCAGTCAGCCAGCCTACTTGTACAGCTGGCTGTTTCCACCTGCTGCTTTGGTTCACATCTCTTGATTGTGGAGATGGACTTGTGCTGTGGGACAAAAACTGAGCCGTTCTTGCCGAAACTGAGTGCCTGAGGTTTTGTTGGTGCATATGCACTCATCCCCACACGCTTGCACAGGTGTCAAGTAACAAAGTACAAATACTTTTTTTTACCTTACTTAAGTAGAATGTTGGGCTATTACAGGAGTCATTTTTATTTAGACCACTTTTCACTTGTACTCTTGAAATATTTTTGCTATTATCTCTACTTTCTACTCCTTACATTCTAAAAGTAGACTCCTTAGTGTTGTTTAATTCAAGCTCATCTTTGTTGTGGCCTGTTATTTGACGCCATTTTTTTTGTTTTGCTTTTCTAGACTTACGCCTATGTACTTGCTTACCTTATGCGGTGTGCGTAACTTGCGTAAAAAGTGATGTAACTTACGTAGAAAATGTTACGTAGGTCGTGCTGCGCAGCGCTAGGCTGTGGTGCTGCCTGGAAGTGTTAAAAGAACCGTTAAGCGAGCTGCCAAACGGTGCCATGGAATTGGAACACACAGAACCGGTTCTGAACAGGGACCGGTTTTCGATTTCCATCCCTACTCCTACAAGAATATTTTTAAACAGTAGGATTTATATTTCTGCTTCAGTAATAAACATTGGCATTTTTCACACCTCTGCATACTAGTGATGGCAGGAAAATGATAACAGACAAAAAGACAAGGAAGAAACTCAAATGAATGTACATTCAGCTACTCTGTGTAAATGTCGTTGTTACTATATCTGTGTCTTAAATTAATCCACAGTGTTTATTTTGCTACAGCAGTAATACAGCCCATGCTTTTATTGTGAAAGGCTGAGAGCAGGAAAGCGACGTGAATAGAATGTCACTGGGTGTACAGCAGTGGCACGAACACTGGCAGGCAGAGAGATGCTGTGTTCTAAAGTTAAAACGGGAAAAGGCATATTGTCACAGAATAATCTTGATTTGCAAAGGATCCTTAGCACCTGGTTGATGAGGGAACAAGGTTTGTATCAGTGTTTGTTTTTAGAATGCATATTTAGTCATATTTCACTGAGCTTACAGGTTTGCTGCAAAGTTATATTTGTTGTAGTTACGTTTTTTGTCCACCAGACGGTGCTAATGGTCTCTGTTAAGTTTGCCACGCTTATTCAGCAATACAAATGTTTGTGAATAGTAAGATTATATACTAAGTGAAGTCACAGATGGCTACATTATAATGCATTTTCTTTTATTTCATGGTACAAGGCATTATAAAATTCTATACTAAAGGGTTTAATAAATATACATGGAAAAATATGGTGATAGCACTACATTTAAGGATTATCCAGATTAAAAAGGGTCGTAATAATTTAAGGTTAAAAATGATTCATGGTAAATTGATGATGTAAAAAGGGTAAAAGTCAACACACTGTCTGAGATATTAATGTGGATTTTATTTGTGTGTTTTGTAGCTCTTACGGTGTGTTGACAAGCAAGGCAAATAAATAAAAAGGAATTGTGAACCATCAGTTTGAGAGAGCATCTTTTCAAGCGGGACGCTACACTCTGACCTGATGCTCTCCCAGTGAACTACTCAGATCCCGCCCATCCATTCCAACAAGACTGTCTCCACTGGAAAATTCCACAAAACAAGCAACTTTCAAGCTATCTCAGCAGATTGAGTGCAAATTCAAGCCAGCAAATGAAGAAACAACTCTCCGATGGCAGCCTGTAAATCACATTAAGGGAGAGAAAAGTAACTGAAAGCAGCAAAACACATAGAGTCAAGCAAGAGGGAAAAAGAAGAAAAACTGTAAAATGGACTTAATAAAATGTCAACTTTTGTGTGTGCCTCTTTGCCTGCTGGTTTCCAGCGAAACGTTGGCTTTGTTGTGGCCTTAAAGAGGACTGAAAGGCAAAAGTAGACGATTGCTGAAAGGCGACAGGGTGATGCAGCGACAGCAGCTCCTGCTGGCCAAAAAGCTTACAGCACCTGGTATTCCCAGGCGGTCTCCCATCCAAGTACTAACCAGGCCCGACCCTGCTTAGCTTCCGAGATCAGACGAGATCGGGCGTGTTCAGGGTGGTATGGCCGTAAGCCACTTGAAGTCAGTCAGCCAGCCTACTTGTACAGCTGGCTGTTTCCACCTGCTGCTTTGGTTCACATCTCTTGATTGTGGAGATGGACTTGTGCTGTGGGACAAAAACTGAGCCGTTCTTGCCGAAACTGAGTGCCTGAGGTTTTGTTGGTGCATATGCACTCATCCCCACACGCTTGCACAGGTGTCAAGTAACAAAGTACAAATACTTTTTTTTACCTTACTTAAGTAGAATGTTGGGCTATTACAGGAGTCATTTTTATTTAGACCACTTTTCACTTGTACTCTTGAAATATTTTTGCTATTATCTCTACTTTCTACTCCTTACATTCTAAAAGTAGACTCCTTAGTGTTGTTTAATTCAAGCTCATCTTTGTTGTGGCCTGTTATTTGACGCCATTTTTTTTGTTTTGCTTTTCTAGACTTACGCCTATGTACTTGCTTACCTTATGCGGTGTGCGTAACTTGCGTAAAAAGTGACGTAACTTACGTAGAAAATGTTACGTAGGTCGTGCTGCGCAGCGCTAGGCTGTGGTGCTGCCTGGAAGTGTTAAAAGAACCGTTAAGCGAGCTGCCAAACGGTGCCATGGAATTGGAACACACAGAACCGGTTCTGAACAGGGACCGGTTTTCGATTTCCATCCCTACTCCTACAAGAATATTTTTAAACAGTAGGATTTATATTTCTGCTTCAGTAATAAACATTGGCATTTTTCACACCTCTGCATACTAGTGATGGCAGGAAAATGATAACAGACAAAAAGACAAGGAAGAAACTCAAATGAATGTACATTCAGCTACTCTGTGTAAATGTCGTTGTTACTATATCTGTGTCTTAAATTAATCCACAGTGTTTATTTTGCTACAGCAGTAATACAGCCCATGCTTTTATTGTGAAAGGCTGAGAGCAGGAAAGCGACGTGAATAGAATGTCACTGGGTGTACAGCAGTGGCACGAACACTGGCAGGCAGAGAGATGCTGTGTTCTAAAGTTAAAACGGGAAAAGGCATATTGTCACAGAATAATCTTGATTTGCAAAGGATCCTTAGCACCTGGTTGATGAGGGAACAAGGTTTGTATCAGTGTTTGTTTTTAGAATGCATATTTAGTCATATTTCACTGAGCTTACAGGTTTGCTGCAAAGTTATATTTGTTGTAGTTACGTTTTTTGTCCACCAGACGGTGCTAATGGTCTCTGTTAAGTTTGCCACGCTTATTCAGCAATACAAATGTTTGTGAATAGTAAGATTATATACTAAGTGAAGTCACAGATGGCTACATTATAATGCATTTTCTTTTATTTCATGGTACAAGGCATTATAAAATTCTATACTAAAGGGTTTAATAAATATACATGGAAAAATATGGTGATAGCACTACATTTAAGGATTATCCAGATTAAAAAGGGTCGTAATAATTTAAGGTTAAAAATGATTCATGGTAAATTGATGATGTAAAAAGGGTAAAAGTCAACACACTGTCTGAGATATTAATGTGGATTTTATTTGTGTGTTTTGTAGCTCTTACGGTGTGTTGACAAGCAAGGCAAATAAATAAAAAGGAATTGTGAACCATCAGTTTGAGAGAGCATCTTTTCAAGCGGGACGCTACACTCTGACCTGATGCTCTCCCAGTGAACTACTCAGATCCCGCCCATCCATTCCAACAAGACTGTCTCCACTGGAAAATTCCACAAAACAAGCAACTTTCAAGCTATCTCAGCAGATTGAGTGCAAATTCAAGCCAGCAAATGAAGAAACA
The DNA here is from genome assembly GCA_030533445.1 of Cyprinodon diabolis. Lineage (NCBI taxonomy): Eukaryota > Metazoa > Chordata > Actinopteri > Cyprinodontiformes > Cyprinodontidae > Cyprinodon > Cyprinodon diabolis. Next base: position 20,180,205 of record CM060075.1, on the reverse strand, counting down.
ACTCTCCGATGGCAGCCTGTAAATCACATTAAGGGAGAGAAAAGTAACTGAAAGCAGCAAAACACACAGAGTCAAGCAAGAGGGAAAAAGAAGAAAAACTGTAAAATGGACTTAATAAAATGTCAACTTTTGTGTGTGCCTCTTTGCCTGCTGGTTTCCAGCGAAACGTTGGCTTTGTTGTGGCCTTAAAGAGGACTGAAAGGCAAAAGTAGACGCTTGCTGAAAGGCGACAGGGTGATGCAGCGAGAGCAGCTCCTGCTGGAGGCGACTGTTCTCCCAAGTATCTATCCGCTGCTCAACAGACCAATGGTTGAGCAGCGTTCAGCGCTCAACAGACCAATCACTGAGCGAGGATCCTGCTCAACGGACCAATCAGCAGCCTCCTTCACCGGGCCGTTCATTCAGACCAGAGATAAACTACTATGGAAGTTGCTATCCGCTGCTCAACAGACCAATGGTTGAGCAGCGTTCAGCGCTCAACAGACCAATCACTGAGCGAGGATCCTGCTCAACGGACCAATCAGCAGCCTCCTTCACCGGGCCGTTCATTCAGACCAGAGATAAACTACTATGGAGGTAAGATGCTTTTCTCTTCTTCTTTCTTCCATTTAATCTAGCGATTTACCCTTACAGATATAAAGTAATTAATTTATAATTCATTCTTTTCCTAAACCAGGCTTTTAAGTTTCACAAATATTTCCCGATTTTGACAAACAAGGCTTCAGTTAATATGAAGCGTTTTTCCTTCTTTTTTTTTCTTTCTGCCGTCTGGATGAAGTCAAACAAACTTTCCATCATTTTCTGACATTTGTACCGAAGCTATCATGAAGTATTAGTTCATAACATGACGGAATATTTCTAAAAAAGGGTAATACGTTGTGATCTTGCAATGTGGCAACACTCCCCCTCTCCAGTGATGGAGAACAGCGGCCCGACTGAACTATTAATATACAGTATCGGAAAAATGAAGAGAGCAGCCCTGGATTGGTTGTTTTAATGCCTGGTAGAATTAAAAGTACATTTTTCTGTACAAATATCATGATAACAACAGTCATAGCTCATAAGTTTTTAATTGAAAGACTGATATCTGCCATTACAATATATAAGCATCATTCTTCATGACAGCAGTGGTCTCTTCATTTGTTCCGTGGCTTTATGTACTGTCTATATATTATGAAATATATCTTTGAAAATATACAACTAGGGAAAATATACTTTAAAATAAATTACATGGTGCAAATACAACAAATGCAGATATTTGTTACATGTATTATGGCTTTGTATTTATGATATTAGCAATAAGTACATTCATTTTGATCCTTTTCAAAACCAACTATTTTTAAATTCATCATTTTCTATTCACTATTATTGTAAATTTATGTATTAACTATGATTTGTGTGTATTACATAATATTTTTATATTTAGAGTACTTGTAAATTAACTAATAAAGTAAAAAGTTACCAAGTATCTCAAACCGACTCCACATGCACAACCTGTTCACCGGTTGAATAGTTGGGTTCTTCCTGAAACTAGACGGCTACCAGCTGTGTGTGAGATGTTCCTGCCCCAAATCCTCTCATGATGGATTATTTACAAACTGAAAATCAGAATAAGAAATACTTTAATAATCCCAGAGGGAAATTACTTTTGTTACACGCTTCAGTTACAGTTTTATATATATATATATACACACATCCAACTACACAATATAATAAAGATAAAAAATAAGAATAGAAAGAGATCAAATATATACACATATAGCTGTTCTGTATTTATATATATATATATATATATATATATATATATATATATATATATATATATATATATATATATATACATATATATATATATATATATATATATATATATATATATATATATGTATATGTATGTATATCTATGCATATGTAAAAACTAAATCCGAATAAAGTGAATATCCAACTAAAGTGATAAATCCAAGTAAAGTGATACGTGGCGTGCAAAAATAGTGCATAAATGTCATAAACCAACTGTAACTAACAGAGGACAGTTTAAGGTAAAAGATGAGCGACTATTGGTCTTCAGACTGTTGTGATATCTGTACAACATGTATGTTTCCTGTCCTGAAGCCTGTCTAGTTTCTTATAATGGATTGCTGCATATCTAAACATGTGACAGTGGTTATTCTGCAAAGATATCCATATGACAATATTCAAACTATGAAGTTGAATCACCTGACTGCACCGCTCACCAGTGGAGATCTGTGTGTGTGTGTTGTTTAGTAAATGGCTGCCAGTCTTAAATCCTAATCTATATTTTCCGTGTTTTGTTCTAGGTTACGACGACAGCGATGGACAGGAAAATCCATGAATGCGATGTGTGCCACAAAAGGTTCACTGAGAAGTCGAACCTGACGCGGCACATGAAGCTTCACGGTCCGAAGGAGCACAACTGCAGCGTGTGTGGGAAGGTCTTCAGCACCAAGCCCCTGTTGTGCAGCCACAAAAAGACCCACCAGTACCCCAGCATCCCTCTGTACAAGCAGGGCCAGGCACAGCTGCAGTGCAGCGATGCAGCCACGGCTGTGGCACAGGCATCAAGGAAGGTGGTGGACCGGACCTGGCTGGATCCCCAACAGGCAGAGGCAGCTGCAAAGAAGACCGGCGGGGAGCTGTGGAGAGGCCAGCTGGTCATCAGCTTCGGTAAATACTCAGGACAATCTTTCCGATGGCTGCTGGAGAACGATGTTGGCTGGGTTTGTATGGCTGCTGGCCGAGTATCGCCAGAAGGGTGAGAGGAGCGAGCAGCTGAAGTGGCAAAAGGAGCGCATGCTGGAGTATGTGCAAGACTTCCCTTCTGTCACCTGCCACCTGGACAGGAAGATGAAGGTATGCTCATGTTTTTAGTCCACACATGGTGTTGTTCATAGCTAAGTTGTGTGTGAGCATCTTGCACCATCTTACTCTAAGTATTTTCCCCAGAAAAACAGAGCAGCTCCTGCTGCCTCCACCTCCCAGCTCCAGCATGACCCTTACTACGCCAGTGATGCAGAGCTGTTGGCTGCTGCCGGTAATATTTCATGCTGATGTGACCATGAGACATGCTGTGTTTTATCTTTGTGATATGCTGAATTTATTATCACATCACATTTCAAGCAATCTACTTAATGTCATGCCTTTTCTGTCTGTGTCTTGTGTTTTGCAGAAAGTCTCCTGGATGAGTCGGAGGTGTCGGTCTCCACCCAGCTCACCACCGTGGGAGAGCTGGCTCCATCCGGCAGCCAGCCGGCGGCGGCGTCCCAACAGCTTCCCTCTGCCTCTGCCGGCATCCTGCTGGAGGGTTGGCAGAAGTACTGGGAGCAGCCGCCGGCGTCCACCCAAGCCCACGGCATGGCCCAAGCCAACATCCGCTGGCTCAAGTGTGACCACACCTACGGCCTGTACGAGAGGCCATCGAAGTACAGGAACGCCAGAGGGGAGACGGTGGAGAGGAAGCTGCTGAAGGAGAAGATGGAGTTCCATCCGCCCCCACTGCCTGTCTCCGTTAAGGGCTCGCTGCCCAACATGCTGGCCTTCTTCACCACCCCAGCCTTCTTCTGGCGCCCAGTCGGTGTGATGCAAGCCATGATCCGCTGCCCCAACACCAGCTGCCCTGCGCCGCCCCGAGAATATCTGGAGAAAAACGGCTACGGCAGCTACGCCAGGCAAGTGTGTGGCATGACGCACAACTACACCCTCCTCACAGAGAGGCTAAAATGTTCACACTGCAAGCAGCTGAGGCAGGCAGCGAGGGGAGATAATGAGGATGATGATAATGAGGAGGAGGAGGAAGGAGGAGATCAAGGCAGGCAGCAGTACATCTGGCTGGCCTACAGTCCCAAAATCCTGATGAGCCTGGCCCCGGCCGTTAGAAGCATGTTCCCGGCCATCCTGTGTGGGAAGCGTGCCGTGGACAGAGGCGTGGTCACTCTGCTGAACGACCGGCTCAATGCAGTCAGCATGAGCAAGGTGCAGCGACTCCTGCAGCAGGGCCATGACCAGTGGTACATGGAGCGCCGCGACCTGTACCAGACGCTGCTGTTTGAGGCTCATGCAGCTGGATCTTCGGCGGTGGCGGCTTCATCATCATCATCTCAGAGGAGCATCCTGTCATTGGTGAAGCCTGCCGGCACCTACACCCCTCCCATCTCCCAGCCTCCCCTTCCGTCTGCCCGTGTGCTGAGGCGTGCTCACCTCATCATGGAGATGGAGAAGATGCCCGTCTACCGGAACCAGATCCTGAGTGTGACTGGTGAAATCCTTTCCATCGATGGCACACGACAGGTAGGCGGTTGTCAAACTGGTCATCACGCTGCATCGTAGCACACAATGAGGGTTTTAATTTGGTCTGCCTAATCTTTGCAGATTCTGAAAAAGATCTACGGGGAGGGCCAGGGCACCATGCAGTATGTGACCAGCATCCTCAATGAGTGGGGCCAGTTCCTGACCACTGTGGTGGTGGCGGCAGAGTCAGAGGGCTGCTACGCCCGTATGGCCAGAGGTCTGGTGGCCCGGTTCAAGCGCTCCAATGCTCCGCCGCCCAAAGTCATCTATGCAGACAACAACTGCTGCCGGTATGTGGAAAATAACACAGCAGGAATTCCATTACATTTCCAGATGATATCAAATTTAAGAATTCAAATCTTATGAGGAAACGTGAAACAACGTTGGATCAAAACACCTGCATGGAAAAAATGATTTTGTCCTTCCAGTGACGGCGGCTCCTCCTTCCTGGAAACGCTGTTCAGTGACTGGATGCAGAGGGGGACCGTGGTTCGTCTGGACATCCGGCACTGGCTGCACCGCTGGGACTCTGTGGTCATCAGGCAGAGCCACTCAAAGTACGGGGCCTTCATGAGTGCCATGGCAGGGTCGGTGCTCGCTTACAACAGGGGGGACATGATGCTCCTGGTGAAGGCGGTCAGGAGTGGCAGTCCAGACCTGTACAGCCAGTACTCTGACGAGGAGATGATCCGCTTCCTCAAGTGCCACCAGATCAGATCCTACGTCAGACGCATCACCCGGGGCGTTGAGGTATGTCATAACAGGGCGTTTCAATCAGCCGATAACTAAATCAGCCGACTGACACCTGAAGAAAATCACAAAGATGAAAGATCTGATGACTCAGCAAAATCTACAAAAACTAGTCAATCATTTAATATTAATAATATTTATACATTTTATTTAAAAATGTGCCTTTCTGGACACCGTACAAAAGCATAAAAACACAGTGTCAGAAAAAATAAAAATATTTTAAAAATACAGAGGCTGTGACAGTGAAATTGATATTTAAAGAGAATAAGCAATCTTAAACAGATGGGTTTTGAGTTGCATTTTAAAATGGAGAAGGGATTTATATGAAGTCTCTTGATTAAAGGTCTTGGTTAAAGACCCACCTGTTCTCAGCTGGAGTCTGGGTCTGTACACACTTTTATTTAATTTATTCTTTTTCTTACCTTTTATGCTTCTTTTCTTCTGCACCCTGCTTTAATACTTTTAATGTCTAAATGTTTTATTTAAAGCACTTTTTATTACATCAGGTCATCATTTTTGCTTCCTTTTTACTATCAGCACTGACAGAGCATGTGAATATTCCACTTATCTAATCTAATCTATTGCAATTTTATTTGTAATCATATATGTCTGAGTTGGACCATTTTCACACCACACCTACCATTCTCTCAGGGCACAGTGGTTAAAAATTGTATCCATATTGTATGAATTTAGCTCAGAAATCTGTGCAGAATCAGGAGAAGTGACCGTGCTGTCCACTGTGTCTTCCAGGAGACCGCCTCTGTCATCGAGTCCATCCTCGCTGACTTCAAGGGGCCAGCAGGTCTCGACATAGACAGCATCCCCCTCTTCAAGTCTGCAGAGGCCGTGGATTTGCACTGGGCGACAGCGAGCAAACATCTTGGATGCATGCAGGTGGGTTCATGTCTAACATTCATCATGTGTCCAGACCAACATGCTGACCACACCAGGCTAAGAGCCATGCTATGTGTTTTCCAGGATCCCCCTGGCATCCAGCTGTATGTGGCTGTGAAGACGGTGGTGCTGAATGGCGTGCAGCTGAACAAGTACAGGTGTCGGCGTGGCAGCAACTGTCTGGAGGGGCTGCATGCACACCTGTACAACGCCATCCCCTCCAAGAGATGCGGGATCATGCCGTTCCAAGTGAGCCATAAAAAGAAAACAAGCAAATGTTCAGTGTTTTTAAAACCATTTATCACATGCAGCAAACATGTTTGTGTTTCAGGTGTACCTCATTGCATTTGCCGTGCAGTGGAACACCCGCATGGAGGCCCTCCGGGTTGCTGGTAGTCAGGGACGGCAGACGACTTGCATGGATCCCCGGCAGATCCAGCGCATGAACCAGCAGGCTGAGGTTCTCTTTGGCAAGGAGCATGTGCCGGAGCCCAACTTTGCTGCTCCCCTTCCGTACCCTGAGCAGTACCAGGACCCGGAGGAGGAGGAGCTGCTTGGGGTGGAGTACGCCCTGTGCCAGTCCACTGCCTTCACTGCAAGGCAGTACTACGCCCAGAAAGGTAAGGCATATTTAATCACACACACACACAAGGAAGCAATCTCACCTCTCCTAACTGCCTCGGCACGTGGGACTCATCATCACAGTAATGCTATGTTTGCAGCGGAAGACGAGCAGTCCCATCAGGAGGAGGAAGAGGACTCTGCAGCAGCTAATGAGAGGATGGAGGAGGAGGAGCTGCTGGATGAGGGTGTGGCCTTGGAGGAGGAGGACCCCATAGATGGCGTCTGCAAGCAGCACGCCGTCCTCACCCAGGCAGTGGAGGTGAACGAGGAGGACAGCCCAGCTCTGCAGGACGTGCTCATGAGCCAGCGGCATCTGCACCTTCCTGGCATCGTGGAGGTGGAGGCCCTGGCCGTGCTGCTGCTGGAGCTGACGGATGAGAGCGACCACCACCACCTCGTGCCGGTCACCCTCCGGCAGAAGATTGTCACTGCCGCAGGCTCTCTCCACGAGCATGACAAGACTGCCGCCAACTTTGTGAAGAAGTACGAGTCCAGGTGGGGCTACACCCTCTTTGGCCGATGCCTGGGGCCGGACACCCCTGAGAACTCCGCCGCTCAAAAGACAAAGTTTGGCTGGATGAGGTACCCGCAGGCTGCACAGGCCGTCTGCTCTACCTGCTCGTTAAGATGCTCCGGAACCGCCCGCCCTCCACTCGCTACACTTCTCCCAGTAAGGTCACGGCCTCCATCAAGGGCCAGTACAAGCGCATTGTGGACCGGGTGAGAGATGATCCCGTCCTCTGTGGCCTCTCCATCCCGCTGCCCAACATAAACAGCAAGTCCATCTCCAGCTTTCTCTCCCGGGAGGAGAAGAGGGCCAACTACAGGGCGACGGTGCAGCCTAAAGCCCCGCCACACACATGGTGCTGTCTGAGCATGTGCTGCCTGAGGCTCCTGCACTGCCGTCGTCGCTACCAGCACTAGACAGACTGCAGGTGCAGTACGAGCAGCCTCGCCACATGACTGGGAGAAGGCGTGGAGAGAAGCGGAGGTGAGCCGTCGGGCTGCTTTGACCTGTGTTAAAGGGTTAATCCAGACAAATAAATCCTCATGGTTTGTTTCCTGTATTTGCAGGTTGGACTTTGAGGAGCCAGAAGCAGGACCTTCAAGTCGGCCAATCCACCCCACCGCCCCCGCCACCGCCCCCTGCATCCCACCTGCAGTCTCGGCAGCACCGATACTGCTGGTGGTCCCGGCCCAGCCTCGGGCACCGTCCATCCAGCCTGCTGGGCCATCCTGCAGTCAGGTATTTGTCCCTGTTATCCCGCCCCCCCGCGCACTCAGCCTCAAGCCCATCGTTCCCAACAAATCTAAGAGGCCCTGTGGGGCGTGCCAAGTACCTCAGTGTGGTGGCCAGAGGAAAAGGTAGACTTACGCCTATGTACTTGCTTACCTTATGCCGTGTGCGTAACTTGCGTAAAAAGTGACATAACTTACGTAGAAAATGTTACGTAGGTCGTGCTGCGCAGCGCTAGGCTGTGGTGCTGCCTGGAAGTGTTAAAAGAACCGTTAAGCGAGCTGCCAAACGGTGCCATGGAATTGGAACACACAGAACCGGGTCTGAACAGGGACCGGTTTTCGATTTCCATCCCTACTCCTACAAGAATATTTTTAAACAGTAGGATTTATATTTCTGCTTCAGTAATAAACATTGGCATTTTTCACACCTCTGCATACTAGTGATGGCAGGAAAATTATAACAGACAAAAAGACAAGGAATAAACTCAAATGAATGTACATTCAGCTACTCTGTGTAAATGTCGTTGTTACTATATCTGTGTCTTAAATTAATCCACAGTGTTTATTTTGCTACAGCAGTAATACAGCCCATGCTTTTATTGTGAAAGGCTGAGAGCAGGAAAGCGACGTGAATAGAATGTCACTGGGTGTACAGCAGTGGCGCGAACACTGGCAGGCAGAGAGATGCTGTGTTCTAAAGTTAAAACGGGAAAAGGCATATTGTCACAGAATAATCTTGATTTGCAAAGGATCCTTAGCACCTGGTTGATGAGGGAACAAGGTTTGTATCAATGTTTGTTTTTAGAATGCATATTTAGTCATATTTCACTGAGCTTACAGGTTTGCTGCAAAGTTATATTTGTTGTAGTTACGTTTTTGGTCCACCAGACGGTGCTGTTGGTCTCTGTTAAGTTTGCCACGCTTATTCAGCAATACAAATTTTTGTGAATAGTAACATTATATACTAAGTGAAGTCACAGATGGCTACATTATAATGCATTTTCTTTTATTTCATGGTACAAGGCATTATAAAATTCTATACTAAAGGGTTTAATAAATATACATGGAAAAATATGGTGATAGCACTACATTTAAGGATTATCCAGATTAAAAAGGGTCGTAATAATTTAAGGTTAAAAATGATTCATGGTAAATTGATGATGTAAAAAGGGTAAAAGTCAACACACTGTCTGAGTTATTAATGTGGATTTTATTTGTGTGTTTTGTAGCTCTTACGGTGTGTTGACAAGCAAGGCAAATAAATAAAAAGGAATTGTGAACCATCAGTTTGAGAGAGCATCTTTTCAAGCGGGACGGTACACTCTGACCTGATGCTCTCCCAGTGAACTACTCAGATCCCGCCCATCCATTCCAACAAGACTGTCTCCACTGGAAAATTCCACAAAACAAGCAACTTTCAAGCTATCTCAGCAGATTGACTGCAAATTCAAGCCAGCACAGGAAGAAACAACTCTCCAATGGCAGCCTGTAAATCACATTAAGGGAGAGAAAGTAACTGAAAGCAGCAAAACACACAGAGTCAAGCAAGAGGGAAAAAGAAGAAAAACTGTAAAATGGACTTAATAAAATGTCAACTTTTGTGTGTGCACACACAGAACCGGTTTTGAACAGGGACCGGTTTTCGATTCCCATCCCTACTCCTACAAGAGTATTTTTAAACAGAAGAATTTATATTTCTGCTTCAGTAATAAACATTGGCCTTTTTCACACCTCTGCATGCTGGTGATGGCAGGAAAATTATAACATACAAAAAGACAAGGAATAAACTCAAATGAATGTGAAGTACATTCAGCTACTCTGACCTGATGCTCTCTCAATGAACTACTCAGATGGTCAGTTCTTTGCGAGGTGTTCGGGGGAAAATGCTAAGGGAAGCAGTTCACTGAGCGTAGTTTCCTTGTAAGTTCCATCTGGCTTGGTTAAATATACAGTCCAATCTGATCCAAACTGTGGGGAAAAAAAGAAAAAAACAAAAGACAGACAGAGGTAGGGGTTACCAACTCCATAAAAATATTGATAAGGATCAATAAGGGACTATTCGTAGTCAGAAATCGTCTTCCATCCTGCTGACATGAATATATATATCTGCTTTTTCTTCTTTGTGAGACATGACTCAAATAGTCAAACATTATTGTTAGAATAGATAGATAGATAGATAGATAGATAGATAGATAGATAGATAGATAGATAGATAGATAGATAGATAGATAGATAGATAGATAGATAGATAGATAGATAGATAGATAGATAGATAGATAGATAGATAGATAGATAGATAGATAGATAGATAGATAGATAGATAGATACCATGGACTGACTTTATTGGTCCATTTTTCAGTTACAATAAACATACATAATTAAAATAGATAGATACAATCATACACAACAGCCTCAAAGCCCAAAAAAGAAAAACAAAAGAAAAAGAAATAAATAAATAAACACATAAATAACTAAATGAATAAATAAGAGCCCATCCCCTCAAAAACTTAGAATAAGCACATCGTCATCTATTCGACACAAAACATCCCCAACTCCCCAAATAGAAATAAACTCATTCAGGTCTGACACCATCTTATAATAAGCAAATTCAGTCCTAAGACGTGCAGCCACCAAACCTCTAAACATCAACTCAGCTTCTGCAGAACCTGCCCCCTTCATTTTATTCCTCCTGCTCAACCAAATGCTCATTTTAGCCTGTCCCAACAAAAAATTAACCAAACAAATTTTTTCCTTTTGTGCTGCCGAGTATCTGGGCCCAAAAATAAACAATTCACTGTTCAAACTAATTCCTAATGCTCCCACCCACTGCTTTAAAAAGGAAAACAGAGGACCTATTCTGGCACATCCTATCCACAGGTGTTCTAGTGTCTCCTCCGCCTGACAGAATACGCACTGACTCCCTGCCCTGTGATCAATACGTGCCACGTGTCTGTTTGTGGCCACGGCCCCGTGTACAATCCTCCACTGGAGATCCGCAGTACGTTTCTCCAGGAGGGCTTTGTACAGGGACCTCCAGCTGCCCCTGGGAGACGAACCTGGCGCCAACACACCCGACCACCTCGACTCCTTGACCCCTACCAGCATCGCTCTGTTCTGGACTTTCACTGATACCTCATATAGGCTTCTCTTTGGTGCTTCAGAGAAGTTCCTCAGTTCTGGTGTTCCGAATGACAGCAGGAGCCCGTCTGCTTCCCCCTGTTCCTTCACTGCAGCACCAATAGACAGCTTTGGAAACTCCTTCAGATGCTCCTCTGCCTCTAGTGCCCTCCTGAAGGATCCGGGAAGTCCACTTATCACCTCCTGCACCAGTCTGTCCATGAGGCGTAAAGATTTAGTCCCTGTTTCCTCACATATCTTCGCAGCACTCTTCCATTGACCATCTGCCCTCAGTCCTGCCAGCTTTGTCAGCCCTGCTGCTGTGAACATTCTCTGGATACTCTTAGAGGCCAGAATTCTGCTTCTTATGGCTGGGTTATGGAACAAAGGTTCATCACCTATTGTCCCATACACCTGAGTGCAGTCCCTTTTACTTTCTAAAACATCTCTCCAGTCATCCAACACTGACTGATAAAAACTGGAGGTTTGTGTAATGTCCATTCCCTCCAGGTCCAATAGAAAGAGATGCTTGTCGTAGTGTAGGTTTCCAACTCTTTGCAGCAGCAAGGATGCCGTTTCAGTCCAGGGCTGCTGTGATTTGTACAAGTATCTCTGTGCCGTCTGGAGCCGAAGCGCAGTTATGCGGCTCCTGAGGTCAATCAGCCCTTGACCCCCTTCCGCCACAGGTAGAAACAGCACAGCTGATCTAATCCAATGATAGCCATCCCATAAAAAGTCCACCAGTGTCTTCTGTATCTGTTCTAATATTTTGTTCGGGGGAACTAGAACGGTGGCCCGATGCCAAAGCATGGATGCAGCTAGACTGTTGGCAATCAAAGTCCTCCCCCTGTATGACAACTGGGGCTGGACCCATTTCCATCTAGACAATCGGGCACCTATTTTCTCACCTATGCCCTCCCAGTTCTTTAACTGAAAGTCACCATTCCCTAGATATACACCTAGCACCTTCATCCCCTCTGTGCTCCACTGCAGCCCGGCTGGTAAGGTCGGTCTCTCTTTATTGCTCCACTCTCCCAGTAAGAGACCCTCACACTTCGACCAGTTAACCTTTGCTGAAGAAGCTTGCTCGTATAGTTTTAGCTTTTGTTCCAGAGTCCTAACATCATTTTGGCAACCTATAAAAACTGTGACGTCGTCAGCATATGCTGACAACCTAACCGAAACATGTGTTTTGTCTGCTAATTTTAAACCTGATATATTATTCCTGAGGTGATGCAATAAGGGCTCAATAGCCAAAGCATAGAGCATCCCGGAAAGAGGACATCCCTGCCTGATCCCTCTCTGTACAGAAACCGGTCTGCTAAGTCCCCCTCCTACCTTCAATAATACAGTGACCCTTGAATACAACAACTCAATACATGAAATAAAAAAATTACCAAAACCAAATGCTTTAAGTGTTTTAAACAAGTATTTGTGATCAACTCTATCAAATGCCTTTTCTTGGTCCAGAGAAAGCAGGCCTATATCTAATTCCTGGAATTTTGACAGATCTATGATGTCCCTGAGTAAAAACAAATTGTCCATTATTGTCCTGTCAGGGACACAGTATGTCTGGCTGTCGTCTACAATTGAGTCCAAATATTTTTTAAGTCTATTTGCCAGTACTTTGGCCAGAATTTTATAGTCAGTGCAAAGTAGTGATACCGGCCGCCAGTTCTGTAGTAGTCCCAAATCTCCTTTCTTTGGCAGTAACGTCAGTACTGCCCTCCTACAGCTCGTCGGTAACGTCCCAGAGTCCAAACATCCTTCGAAAACGTCCATTAGATCATTTCCAATTAGGTTCCAGAATGTCTTATAAAATTCCGCTGGAAGCCCATCGACACCAGGCGCCCGACCACAGCTGAGCTGGCTCACCGCTGTAGACAGCTCTTCAAACTGCACCTTGGACTCCAGGAAGGCTGCCGACGCCTCCCCTAAACGAGGGAGTCCCTCCAGTATCTCCTCCACACGATCTGGGTCACACTCATCCGCTTTAAACAAGCTGCTGTAAAAATCTATGGCCAGCCTCCTCATCTCAGATGGGTCCCTGGTCGCCGACCCATTGGAGCTCTTAAGGTGCATCATCTGATTATGTTGCCTGACCTTTCTTTCCAACTTAAAAAAGAATCTAGTAGGTGAATCTATGTCTTTAATAGATAGTATTCTAGATTTTATTAAAGCTCCTTTAGCTTTTTCATGTAAAAACCTGCTTAATGATGCCCTCTTCTTCTCCCAAGTCTTATTATCATCATTATTTATGTCCACCCCATTAGTTATGCCCTCTTCCAATACATGAAGTTCCCTTTCCAGTAACTCGACCTGATCCCTTACTATTGCTTCTGTGTGTGATGTGTATTGTTGACAAAAAATTCTAATCTGTGTTTTCCCCACCTCCCACCATTGACCTATGCTTTCAAACCCCAACTTTCTGCTTCTCCATTCACCCCAGAAATCAGTGAAAGACTGACAGAAAGTCTTATCATGGATTAGTCTTACGTTAAAATGCCAATAGGGAGATCTTTGAGGAGGCACCATTAAAGAAAAATGAACAGTTAATAAGTGATGGTCTGAAAAACCAACTGGTGATATCATGGCTTCAGTTAGCCTATTGCTGCATGTGTTACTGACATAAATCCTGTCCAGTCTGGCTGCACTAACCCGGCCCTCAGTGACTTTTACCCAGGTATACTGTCTGGTATTTGGATGAATTGTCCTCCAAACATCTACCAGACTGTTCTCTTTAATTATTTTTGCTAATAAAGAGGCTGATGATGAGTTGGGTTCTCTCCCATTCCTGTCCATTGAATAATTGGTAGTGCAGTTCCAGTCTCCTCCCACCACTACAACCGAGCTGCTGCTAAACTGTTTTAATGCTTCATTAAGTTTTTGTAGGAGGCTGATCCGGCTACCAGCAAAGGTGTAAGCGTACACATTAACAAACACAAAAGGTGTTTCTTTTATTGTGGCCTGCACCACCTGTATACGCCCCAGTTCTACCTCAGAGACTGTTACCTGTGATAGAACAATGTGCTTCGCAAACAGAATGGCTACACCTGCACTCAGATTAGAGCCGTGGCTAGGAAACCACGACCCCCTCACCCTAATTCCCAATCTGTATTGTCTGCTGGAGTGGTATGTGTTTCCTGTAGGAATAACACATCAATCTTTTTTCGAGAAATCAGCTCTGATATTAAAGCTCTCTTATGTTTGTCCCTCCCTCCATTGATGTTTAGACATCCTATTTTTAGACTCTCCATGGAGATATTGTAAAAGAGAAAAAGGGTAAAGATTGAACCCAGCATTAAACAGTAAGAAGAAAAATTCACCATGTGTAGATTCATATTGGATCTATCTCCTGGACCTTTTTACAGTTTTCTCTTTCTGAGCCTTCCTAAGGATTGCCAGATGTTTATTTAAACGGTAGCGCTTCTTTTCATCTAGGAGGTCATTGCTAACCAGCCTCTTTAGTATACTGACTGATTTAATAAATTTATCTGTGTCTACAAAGTAGTCACTGACTTTGACTGATTTGTTGAATGTTTCATCCAGAAACTCATTAATTTCCTCCAAAGAATAGAGATCAGTCCTTCTGCTTACCACTTCACAGATGGATGCTGTGTCTGACTCAGTTTCATAGTCCATGTCATCTCCACATGAAGTCTGGCTACAGACTTCCCCCTGTGCTGCCCCACTGGTGCTAGCTCTGTCTTGAGTGCTCTCTACCTGTGTCTCAGTTACACTTTCTACAGCCTCAGTCTCCTGCTTCTTCTCCACCTCAATCGGTTCAATGATCTCCGTTTCAACATTACACTCCGGCATATTAGCCGCTACAACAGCCACAGAGCTCCCAGCTACTGTCACGGGACTCAAGACCACCGGGCCCGCGACCACCAGGTCCCCGGCTACGGGAATCCGGCTCGCCGCCCCGGGACCCTCCGCGGCCAGTGCGGGATTTGCCGCGGGCTCCGCGGGGATCGCCGCGGGGACCGGCGCGAGCCCCGCGGGTGCAGCGCCGCGCGCGGACCCGGGAGCAGCGGAGCCCCCTTCGTTATCCAACAAGTGTCCATTCTCCATCTGTTGTGTGGACACGTTGATCTTTTATGTCCGACATCTCCACACTCAAAGCATTTCATGTGTCCCGAGCTGGCATACACCATGTAAAGCCCATCACCGTGCTTCACACGGAAGGACACCTCC
>CM060075.1:19817579-20164579 GCA_030533445.1 Cyprinodon diabolis | reverse complement strand
GTATTTAATTTATTCAAATAAGGCTGGCTTTTGCTCCTCCAACCAGGAGCTATCTTGGACACACAGAGAAACTTAGAGCTTCCCCTAATTTACGGCCTGGCGTCCAGGAATTCTAACGTCTTCTGGCTAAGATAAACATAAGATAAGACCTCACAGAATAGCTGTTGGAATGCGGGGGCCTCTTCCTGCCATAAATTCTCAGGAACAAACTTAAATTCAGTCCTTTGGTTCAAGGAAAGGTTATCTTCACAAACTTGTTCAGAATTAAGAAATATGTTCAAAATGAGAGTGTTCAACATACCTTTTACACATGCCATAAGATTAACTGTATTAAAAACTAAAAATAATCATTTTTCTTCAACAGTCCCTCTTATGAGGTCTGAGACACACAGACCTCACAAATAAATTAAGCCTTCTAATAGAGGAACCAAAAAACCATTTAGTATATTAAAAAAACTAAAAAAACATTAGCCTAATTCTATAACACTTTCAAACCTGTTTTACTTCTAAATCATAAAAAAAGAAAAGGAAGTAAACAAAAATAAGTCAACTGGATGATTCCCTTGATGATCTCACCTCCATGAGAACCTGTCTGCATGCTCCACATGGCCCAACGAAACGGTCTTTAATATCACTACGTGAAAAGAGAAGAGAATAAATTATGATATTGTTCGAATAACTGTATGAAGCTCAGTGTCCTACCATGTCACAGCGATGGCGGTAAACTGTCTGTGTCCCTCGGCTACAGCTCTCTGGATGGCTGTCCTCTCTGCGCACACAGTCAGACCATAGGAGGCATTTTCCACATTACAGCCTAGAAGAAACATGCAGACTGTTTTCTAAAGTATTATGTGGTTTACTTGGTACTGATCTAAAATATTTATGTCTCATACCTGATACACTGATACATCATTTAAATGGGCTGTCAAAAAGCAGAAGTTTACATAAACCAAATAAAAGACCAATAAGCTTTTTTTTCTATCAATGCCATACAATCTGTATTTCTCTTTCCTGTTTTAGGTCCTTTTAGGAAATATATATATGTATATACTGTATATATATATATATATATATATATATATATATATATATATATATATATATATATATATATATATATAATATATATATATATATATATATTGTAAGTCTTAAATTTCTAAATTATTCATATATTCTAATTGCCACAATATTAAGATCAGTTTTTAGACACTGCTGAATTAGTTTGCAAACATTTTTCATCAATTTGACTTAAACAACTTTTATTGTCATTTTGCATACACAGAGTGTATGTGAAACGACATTTCGTTCAGCACAGCTTTTCATACAGCAAATGAACATTTCCATTTCATAAGGTGCAACAGTGATCAAATATAAACAGTGTGGGAGAAAAAACATGGTGCAAAGACGCATTGGTATGGAAGTTCAGAGCAATAAATATATATATGGTCCAAATATGTAGTGATTTGGTTTGGTGTTATCAGTGTGATGCAGAGTCTGTGACATGATTTAGAGTTTTTCAACAGTTCAGCTGTCTGATGGCGGTGGGGAAGAAGCTGTTTCGGAATCTGCTGGACCTGCATCGAATGCTGCATTGTCTCTTCCCAGAGGGCAACAGAGAGAACGGTCCATGGCGGGGGTGTGACATTTATCCCAGCTCTGCAGCGCTGTAGCCTCCACACCACACAGTGAGACAGCTGGTTAGAGCGCTCTCTATGGTGCGTCTGTAGAAGGTGGTGAGGATGGGTGAAGGCAGGTGGGCTCCCCTCATCCCATGCAGGAAATACTAGCGCATTTGTACCCTTTTGACCTGTGAGGTGGTGTTTACAGTTCAGGTGAGATTTTTTGTGATGTGCACTACCAGGAATTTGGTGCTGCCGACCACCTCTACAACTGAGCTGTTGATGAGCCTTTGCCATTAAACTGTAAGATTTGGGTGAAACGTTTTGGGTTTCCTTCCACAGGTTTCTCTTAGAAGTTAGTGGTAACCGTGGCCCTCTCCCCCCCGGACATAACTGGTACATCTGAGCCAGATATATAGGCCACCTTGCTCTAGCCAGGCTAGCCAGACTGATTCCTGCCCTTTCTAATGTTTAAAACTCTCTGGTCTTAACAGACCAGGCCAATTACAGCATTGGAGGCAGACCCATAATGTATCAGGATTATAACTGTGATATGTTTAATGATGCCCTTTATTATGTCCAAAAAGTGCATATCTTTAAAATTTACTAATGTAAGAGCTTTTATTTAAAAAAGAAATAGACATATTTGCTATCAGTGGCTATCTGATTGGTTCTAGACAGCTTCTGCTAAATGTTTTAGTCTGCCTTTTGAAATTGAGTTCTAGCCGCTTCTTTACAGACTGAAATGCTGCGTACATGACATGAGTCAGTCTGGTCAGTCAGGATAGCCTTGGTTGCTAATGCCATTTCAGTTCTGCCCCTAACTTGGTTTTGAGATCAGGGATTTGTGATGGTCTATGCAAACCATAATGTTTGTTATCCTTAAGCATCTTCAACTACTTAGACAGTATTCTTCAGGGTATTGTCCATTTAGAAGACGCCCTTGCCTCCACAGTAGAGCATAGCCCAGGGATACTGCCAACAGAGAATTAACTCATATTAAATTTTAAAACATCATTCTGTCCAAAGTCTTCTGTATTAAGTGCCAGACTCCTCAGCCTTAGATACAGTTTATTTAAATATTTTCCAACATTTCAAACATTGGCAGCTTGGTGGATCCAAATGTAGGTTAATTTTGATAAGGATCATAAATCATAAATTTGACCATTAGGATAAGAAAGGCATTAGGGACGTTGGTAGAAGGTATGGGGTTCTTAATTATTGCCGAGGGAAGGCTTTACAAAAAGGTTAATGTTTAGTAATTAAGTAGGCCCACCAAACATTAGATTAAATTGCAAGATTACTATTACAGAATAGAATAGAAAAAAACTTTATTGTCTACCATACACAATGATGACAGAAATTGGGTTTTGGCTTGCGCACACACAACAATGTAAAAATACAATTAATTAAATTAAATTATAAAAGAGTTCATTGCAGACATAGTATCAGTAGCAGATTCACTTCATCAGGGGAAGCAGAAGAGACAGAGTGAAATTTACAACTTGCTCAGCTCCTTGATGGCAGAGGGCACAAAAGAATTTCTGTACCCATTTTTCTTGGCACAATGAAGGGTGTATCTCTGCCGTGATGGAGGGAGCTCAAAGTGACAGGAAAGTGTAATCTTATGACTGACCTGATGCAATGCTTTACTGTAATGCTGAGACAAATTGATGTGTTGTTGGCCAGTAATCTTACTGCTCGGTTTAACAACTCCGCCAAGTTTAGCTTTGTTTTGGGCAGTTAAATGACCAAACCAGGAAAAAATATTAAATATCAGTACACTCTCAATTAATTATCTGAGTAATTTAGGTCTGTTTATCTGTTGGGAGCTGGAGAAGTACCACCTTCCTCCAGCAGAGTCCGCCATGGATCCTCCTGAGCCGAGCCTCCTGCACAGCTGAAGCTAATCCCATCATCAGAGGATCCACAGTATTTAAGCTGTCTTCAGACCTTGCCTCAACGCCGCAGTGTTTTATCCAGTTGGTTAGCACCTAAGCCTAGTATCTCTGAGAACCTTTGTTGACTTTTGAATCCAGACTGGATTCTAACCTTTGTCTCTGTCTTCCAGGAAACCTGTTTTTCTCCTGTGAAGCTCAGGAGGAGCTTAACCTGCCGAGCCTGCCCTCTGAGCCAAACCTGAAGTCTCTCTCTGGATTTTCCTTGCAGCTCTGGACCAAGAGCTAGAAACCCAAAGCCAAGGTCAGCTCATTCTCAAGAAGTAAGACGCTGAAGCAGTTAACGGACTCTGCTGAACAAACTATCTCCGGACCCAACAGTTTCCCTCTCAAGGCTTTAACCAAGAACCCTCAAGACTCCAGTGAACCAGTCCCCAGGCCAGAACCAGAACCAGTGATTAAACTGTGCTTGTGACAATAAACATTGTTAAACCTTTTACTTCTGTTTCCGTCTCCGTGGTGTTCTGCATAACTGGGTCTCACTAGAGAACCCATCATGACAGAACACTGCGGCCAAACACAAGGCCCGGCAGATCACTTCACTCGTCGATTGGAGGAGCAGGAGGCCCAACTCCATGGACACGCCCTGGCTCTTCGTGAGTTAAATACCCACATTGAGATGCAAAACCAAGTGCTCCAAGGCTATGCTAACTACATGAACAGCGCTAGTGCCACGCCGGCAGCACAACCATTTCCGGGTCCAGTTCCACCTCCGAGGTCATCGGCAGTGACGTCATCCGAGTTCCGCCCAAGTCTACCTGAAAAATTCTCTGGTAATATGAAAGATTGCAAGGGATTTTTGTTTCAATGCCGTTTAATCTTTCAGAACTCTCCTGGCAGTTTTCCCACGGACTATAAAAAGATAACTTTCATTCTTTCCCAATTGACAGGAAGAGCCCTGGAATGGGCTCAGGCAAGGTTTGCCTCCGACGAAAGCCTCAGTTGTCAATACTCTGAGTTTATTTCAGAATTTTCTCAGGTATTCAATCAAGAAACTGATCAAACCATTGACTCTCGTGCCCTTTTCAACATTAAACAGGAAAATTCCTCTGTGGCGGAGTTCTCCATTAACTTCCGGGTTAAAGCGGCAGCTTTCGGATGGAACCAAAGCGCTTTAAAGGGGGCTTATTTTATGGCTTTGAATGAAAGCACCAAGGATGAACTAGCAACCTTCGACGAACCTGCAACACTTGAAGAATTAATCCATCTGACGATAAAATTGGACAACAGAATCCGAGCTAGAAACAACTCCAATTCTAGAAATCTGGGTTCTTTTTCCTCTGCCCCTGCTTCTAATAATGTGACTGTTTTTTCTGCTTCCACAGAACAGTTGTCCAAACCAAGATCTAAAGTCCAGTCTCTCCCTTTGCCTGTTCTGGCCTCTCATTCCGGAGAGATGGATGCCGAACCCATGCAGGTTGGACATACCAGGCTCACTCCAGAGGAAAGACAAAGACGTTTTTTGAGCAAACTTTGCATCTACTGTGGTGAGAGTGGTCACTTCATCGCTTCATGTCCAGTTAAATCAAAAGCCTGGGCCCGCCAGAGGTTCTGAGGAGTCTGGCGGGCCATGATAACTCTAAAGAATCTCCTCGACTTATGCTCCCTGCCACTTTGTTTTGCTCGAATCAAAGCCTCTCTTTTTCTGCCTTCATCGATTCAGGCTGTGAACGAAATTTAATTGATTCAAAGCAGCTTCAAATTGAAACCATTCCCCTGACCCAGCCTCTTAGTGTCTCAGCTATTGATGGGAAAAACTCCACCAGGTTACCCATCAAACTCAACCTCTCGAGCTACTACTCTCAGGTAATCATCGTGAAACCATAACATTTTTTGTTTTTCCCTCCGCATGCTCTCCCCTGGTGCTTGGATTCGAATGGTTAGAGAAACATAATCCACATATTAACTGGACTGATCGTCATGTGGAATCATGGTCAACGTTATGTCACGAAACATGCCTCCGTTCGGCAGCCCCCGTGGTGGGGTCTCCTAGAGGTGGGGGGGAGATGGACTCTCCTGACCTTTCTTCTGTCCCTTCTGAGTACCATGATTTGGCTCCTGTTTTCAGTAAGGTCAGTGCTACGTCCCTTCCACCACACAGACCATATGACTGTGCGATCGAGCTATTACCTGGAGCACCTCTACCCAGCAGCAGACTATACAATATTTCCAAACCAGAACGAGAAACCATGGAAAAATACATAAACGAGTCTTTAGCTGCTGGGATAATTCGCCCATCTTCTTCTCCGTTGGGTGCAGGGTTCTTTTTCGTAGGCAAGAAGGATGGTTCTTTAAGACCGTGTATTGATTACAGAGGCCTGAACCAAATAACTATTAAAAACAAGTACCCTCTTCCACTACTCGCCTCAGCTTTTGAACCTGTACAAGGGGCAACTGTTTTCACCAAACTAGATTTGAGGAACGCTTATCATCTTCTTAGGATCCGTGACGGAGATGAGAGGAAAACAGCCTTTAAAACCCCCTTGGGCCAGTTCGAATATTTGGTCATGCCCTTTGGTCTAACAAATGCTCCTGCCTGTTTCCAAGCCCTTGTGAATGACGTTCTCAGAGACTTTTTAAATGTGTTTGTGTTCGTCTACATAGATGACATACTCATTTACTCTAAAGACCTCTCAGAGCATAAGAAACATGTCCGCCTTGTGTTGCAAAGATTACTGGAGAACAAACTTTTTGTCAAGGCCGAGAAATGTGAATTCCATCAGCCTTCAGTCACCTTTTTGGGGTTTGTGCTCGAGGGCGGGCAGGTTAAGCCTTCTGAGGATAAAATAAGGGCAGTTTTGGAGTGGCCGGTTCCTGAAAACCGCAAGCAGCTACAGAGATTCCTGGGTTTCGCCAATTTTTATCGCCGATTAATCAGGAACTATAGTCAGACAGCTCTTCCTCTAACCTCCTTAACCTCAGTCAAAGAACCTTTCAATGGACCCCTGAGGCACAAACCGCATTTGAGAAACTGAAATCTTTGTTTTCCAGAGCACCCGTGTTAATCCAGCCTGATCCTTCCAAACAATTCATCCTCTAAGTAGACGCTTCCGACTCTGTTGTTGGAGCTGTCTTATCTCAAAGACTCGACACTGATCAAAAGATTCATCCTTGTGCCTTTTTCTCTCGAAGACTTTCCTCCGCAGAGCAAAACTACGATGTTGGAGACAGAGAACTATTGGCCATCAAGTTGGCACTGGAGGAATGGAGACACTGGCTAGAGGGAGCTAGGCACCCGGTTCTCATTTGGACGGATCACAAGAACCTTGCTTACATCCAGTCAGCTAAACAAGCCAATCCCCGTCATTCAAGGTGGTCCATATTCTTCTCTCGTTTCAACCTCATTATCTCCTACAGACCCGGATCCAAGAATGTCAAACCCGATTCTCTCTCTCGTCTATACTCCATTGATCAACCCGAGACGCCTGAACCTGTCCTTCCCGCATCATGCACTGTTGGAGTGGTTACCTGGGAGATCACCGATCTAATTAATTCCGCCCTGGCTTCAGAACCTGACCCAGGTAATGGTCCAGCTAACCGAACCTATGTACCTTCTTCTGTCAGATCTCGCCTAATACAGTGGATGCATGCTGCTAAGTTCTCTGCCCATCTGGGGGTGAGCAGAACCGTCACTTTGATTTCAAGACGTTTCTGGTGGCCAACTCTTCACAGAGATGTCAAGGAGTATGTGTTGGCCTGTTCCACCTGTGCAAGAAATAAAGCCTCACATCAACCTCCCTCAGGCCTGTTACAACCTCTTCCAGTTCCCTCACTTCCTTGGTCCCATATAGCTATCGACTTTGTCACTGGTCTTCCCATCTCCCGAGGTATGTCCACAATCCTCACCATCGTTGATCGATTCTCGAAATCCTGTCATCTCATCCCTCTCAGGAAACTTCCCACGGCTTTTCAAACCGCCCAGCTCCTGGTGAAACACGTCTTCCGTCTACATGGCATTCCCCAAGAGATCCTCTCAGACCGTGGTCCCCAGTTCATTTCACAAGTTTGGAAGGCATTCTGTTCCGCTCTCGACTGTAAGTTCTCTCTAACTTCCGGTTATCACCCACAGTCCAACGGCCAAACTGAGAGGATGAACCAACAGCTAGAGTCAACCCTCCGTTGTCTGACTTCAAACAATCCCACCGACTGGAGCCAGTACCTAACTTGGATAGAATACGCACACAATTCTCTTAAATCTGCTTCCACCGGCCAGTCACCGTTTCAGGTCAGTCTCGGTTACCAACCTCCACTTTTTCCCGCAGAAGAGAGAGAGATTTCGGTCCAGTCAGTCAACCAGCACATCAGACGCTGCCAACGCATATGGAGAGAGACCATCACTACCCTCAATCGTTCCTCCGAGACTACCAAGCGTTTCGCCGACTCCAGAAGACGTCCCGCCCCTGAGTACTCCGTGGGCCAAGAGGTATGGCTATCCACTCGAGATATTCCCCTCAAGGGATTGTCTCGTAAACTCTCTCCAAAATTCATTGGTCCGTATAAGATTTCCCAGGTCATCAACCCATCAGCCATACGCCTTCAACTTCCCCTGTCTCTTCGTATTCATCCCACATTCCACGTCTCTCAAGTGAAACCAGTAGTCTCAAGTCCTCTGTGCCCACCATCCGACTCCCCTCCACCCGCCCTGGAAGTCGATGGTCATCCTGCATTCACCGTCCGCCGGATCGTGGACTCCCGTCGGCGAGGTCGCGGCTGGCAGTACCTCGTCGACTGGGAGGGCTATGGCCCGGAGGATCGCCAGTGGGTTCCTGGCTCTTACATCCTCGATCCAGCACTGGTCGAGGAGTACGAGCGTTCCTGTCCATCGACATATTCCGGACCGCCAAGGGGCGGTCGTTGAGGGGGGGGTACTGTTGGGAGCTGGAGAAGTACCACCTTCCTCCAGCAGAGTCCGCCATGGATCCTCCTGAGCCGAGCCTCCTGCACAGCTGAAGCTCATCCCATCATCAGAGGATCCACAGTATTTAAGCTGTCTTCAGACCTTGCCTCAACGCCGCAGTGTTTTATCCAGTTGGTTAGCACCTAAGCCTAGTATCTCTGAGAACCTTTGTTGACTTATGAATCCAGACTGGATTCTAACCTTTGTCTCTGTCTTCCAGGAAACCCCATTTTTCTCCTGTGAAGCTCAGGAGGAGCTTAACCTGCCGAGCCTGCCCTCTGAGCCAAACCTGAAGTCTCGCTCTGGATTTTCCTTGCAGCTCTGGACCAAGAGCTGGAAACCCAAAGCCAAGGTCAGCTCATTCTCAAGAAGTAAGACGCTGAAGCAGTTAACGGACTCTGCTGAACAAACTATCTCCGGACCCAACAGTTTCCCTCTCAAGGCTTTAACCAAGAACCCTCAAGACTCCAGTGAACCAGTCCCCAGGCCAGAACCAGAACCAGTGATTAAACTGTGCTTGTGACAATAAACATTGTTAAACCTTTTACTTCTGTTTCCGTCTCCGTGGTGTTCTGCATAACTGGGTCTCACTAGAGAACCCATCATGACATTATCAAATTAATTAATTTTCTGTTATTTGATTTAATTTCTTATAATTACATCTGCCTAGTTAACATTTTCAATTTTCTGACCAAGCCTCCTGTTGGTTTCTTACCTGTGATTATAGAACCATCTGCTGTTAAAATGGCAGCACCCACAGGGAAGCGGCTGTAGGGACAGTAGGCCATGTCCCGGGCCTGCAGGCACTTTGAAACCAGTTCTGTTACTCTATCTGAGAAGAAATACTGCATTAACCTTTACTGAAACTACTGGACTCATGGTGAGCCACGTGGGTTATAAGAACATTCAGGAAGCTTGTTAGAGAACTAAAGATGGACTTGCCTGTCATGGTAGCAGAGTTCTCTCCCACTTTGTTAGACTGACTGTTCTGGGCAGAATTTCAGTCTAAAGCTGAACTATCACGTGGTGAACAAATGCACAGTAGCCCTGTTAATGTTTTAAAGAGCTTTTGTTTTTTTTTTTTACTTACTGACTGACAGGAGAGAGTTGAGCTGGTTTTCATGATAACATCTCAACTGTTTACCTTCTGCCTGATTGGCTGATTAGCGGTGATGTCATCCACCTGTTTTTCATAGGATCAAACAGAGATTGAGGTCTGTCAAAGTTTACTTTGAACTGAGGGATCAAAAAATATATATATTTCTTAAATCTATTTTTATTTAAATACCTATGGTAAAAGAAAAAACACTACAGCACATTAACAAAAGCCACAATTCGTTGGGATAATTTTAGGATTTACTCCACTAGATCTGAATTAATTAAAAAACACGAAAAAAAACTTTATTTTATTTTACATATATCAAGCATCTCTCCATTGTAATTCAATACAACAAGATATACAAAGAAAAAAAGAAAAATGTAAGTACAGAGCTAAAATATATTATCTTCAAAAGTTATTCTGACATGTATGAATGCATATTCTTAGTTAAAGATGGTGTAATAAACATGATTCCATTAAAGAACATGCTCATATAAATCCTAAAAGTGATAACATTCTGTTATCTTCTGTGCAATACTTACACTTTGAATGAATTATTTTTACTTCACATATCCTGATAAAATTATGTTATTGCACTATTTAAGATTTCACAATAAATGTTCTGAATAGATTTAGCAAAAATGTTCTAAATTGTTTATTGTTATAACATGAGAAGTGAATGTTAGTTGTTCCAATATTACCGTTATTGTATGTATTATCTTCCAGTTCTAAGAAAACTAAGAAAAAAGTAATGCAGCAAACCTAATAGATTAAATGATTATTTTATAGCCTGTTTGAGAAAGGAGTGAAGCCCTGTATGTCAAATGAGTAAAAGCAACTCTAAACAGAGAAAAAAAAAATCAATTTCAGTTTACAAAAACCTAAGAAAAGTATTAAAGGAGTCATCTCTCAGTAAGCCAGGGTAAGAAGAACACTGACGACTTTTAACTTTAGTGGTTTCCAATCTGCATGGTAATTTAGCTCTGCAAAACACTTTTAAAACTTGGAAATCTTCCTTACCTAGCTTTATATTTGGAGAAGGCCTTTAAATAAATCAATGAATCAATCAATGAAGTAATCAGTCCCATAGGAAAGTTAAATGTTACCGTAACTCATAGCATAGAATATTCTTCAGCAACTTGCTGTGAGTGTTTATGGCTTTGGGTAGGACTTAATTTAACTTATTTAAAGTTTATCTTGCATATCTGGAAAAGCCTTATTTAGAGACATTCAGTTTTAAGGGTGTATTAAAGGGTGTGAAATGTATTTAGCCACATTAACTTAAGTCTATTTTTTTAAACCTTTTTTTTAAGTTTATTTAGAATTAACCACACATATTCTGCCTTTTAAAAGTAGTAGACGTTTTATGAGTTTGTAAAAAATTACACAAATTTTTTTTTTATCTGTACTGTTTTATTTATTTTTTATTTTTATTTTTCTGTACAGTACTTTGGTCAGATGTTGCTGTTCTTAAGTGCTTAACAAATAAAATTAGATTGGAAAAAAAAATTTTTTTTGATCAATTTATTTATTTCTATGTTCCAAGCAGTTTGGTTAGTGTGCAGCAACAACGAAAAATAACAAACAAATTATGTGTTTGTAACTTTAAACATTATATCAAGTTGCCACAATTTTACAAAAGTAAAATCATACATGAAACTTTCAAGCAATCATATAAATTCTCAAACATTCCTATAAAAATCAGCATCCACTGGAGTCATATGCATGTAGCACAACATTCCTTTGCAAAATTTGGCCAGGTGGACTCCAAATCCAAACATTTCCAACAGGGCATTCCAGAAGGCAAATGTATACAGGTGCTGGTCATAAAATTAGAATATCATGAAAAAGTAGATTGATTTCAGTAATTCCATTTAAAAAGTGAAACTTGTATATTATATTCATACATTACATACAAACTCATATATTTCAGATGTTTATTTTGTTTAATTTTGATGATTACAAATGACAACAAATGAAAATCTCAAATTCATCATATCAGAAAATTAGAATATTACTGAAGACCAATAAAAACAAAGGATTTATAGAAATGTTGGCCAACTGAAAAGTATGAACATGAAAAGTATGAGCATGTACAGCACTCAGTATTTAGTTGGGCCTCCTTTGGCCTGTATTACTGCAGCAATGCGGCGTGGCATGGAGTCGATCAGTCTGTGGCACTGCTCAGGTGTTATGATAGCCCAGGTTGCTCTAATAGTGGCTTTTAGCTCTTCTGAATTGTTGGGTCTGGTGTATTGCATCTTCTTCTTCACAATACCCCATAGATTTTCTATGGGGTTAAGGTCAGGAGAGTTTGCTGGCCAATTAAGAACAGGGATACCATGGTCCTTCAACCAGGTACTGGTAGCTTTGGCACTGTGTGCAGGTGCCAAGTCCTGTTGGAAAATGAAATCTGCATCTCCAAAAAGTTGGTCAGCTGCAGGAAGCATGAAGTGCTCTAAAACTTCCTGGTATGTGGCTGCGTTGACCCTGGACCTCAGAAAACACAATGGACCAACACCAGCAGATGACATGGCACCCCAAACCATCACTGACTGTGGAAACTTTACACTGGACTTCAAGCAACGTGGATGAAGTGCCTCTCTTCTTTTCCTCCAGACTCTGGGACCTTGATTTCCAAAGGAAATGCAAAATTTACTTTCATCAGAGAACATGACTTTGGACCACTCACCAGCAGTCCAGTCCTGTTTCTCTTTAGCCCAGGCAAGACGCTTCTGACGCTGTCTGTGGTTCAAGAGTGGCTTGACACAAGGAATGCGACAGCAGAAACCCATGTCTTTCATACGTCTGTGTGTGGTGGTTCTTGAAGCACTCACTCCAGCTGCAGTCCACTCTTTGTGAATCTCCCCCACATTTTTGAATGGGTTTTGTTTCACAATCCTCTCCAGGGTGCGGTTATCTCTCTTGCTTGTACACTTTTTTCGACCACATCTTTTCCTTCCCTTCGCCTCTCTATTAATGTGCTTGGACACTGAGCTCTGTGAACAGCCAGCCTCTTTAGCGATGACCTTTTGTGTCTTGCCCTCCTTGTGCAAGGTGTCGATGGTCGTCTTTTGGACAACTGTCAAGTCAGCAGTCTTCCCCATGATTGTGTAGCCTATAGAACTAGACTGAAAGACCATTTAAAGGCTTTTGCAGGTGGTTTGAGTTAATTAGCTGATTAGAGTGTGGCACCAGGGGCCATCAATTTTGAACCTTTTCACAATATTCTAATTTTCTGATATGATGAATTTGAGATTTTCATTTGTTGTCATTTGTAATCATCAAAATTAAACAAAATAAACATCTGAAATATATGAGTTTGTATGTAATGTATGAATATAATATACAAGTTTCACTTTTTAAATGGAATTACTGAAATCAATCTACTTTTTCATGATATTCTAATTTTATGACCAGCACCTGTACAGAGTTTATTACAGTAGACACCATCAGCAGCTGAGGGATCATAGTTTGGCTGGTAGACTGAAAAAACCCACATGCCACCTAGAGGATACATGGGGAGAAAAAAACAATAGTTTCCCATAGTTAATTTTGGTTTATTCAAAGAATCTTTACAATAATCTAAAAAGTCACAAAGGCCTGCCTTGGATGCAATATTTCAATAAAACTCAAAATTCTGAATCAACAATTCACCCTCTGCAAATCTAAAATATATTTAGGCACTTTAATAGACAGAAATATTCCTTAATACCCAAATCTGGTCTATATTTGCAGCAAAAGCGACACCAAAACTCACTTAGTTACCGCTTCAGCAGTGCTATCAGAATTAAATATTTCCTTCATATTGGTGATCTGCTTTTTAAGAGGCACACTGAACACATGATACTATAAGTTAATCCAGAATTCTCCAATAAGATATTTGCATATTTTTTAAAGTAAAAATAGTTGAGAACATTTTTTATTATTTTTAATTTTTAATCTTATCTTAAGGGTAACGATATTAATTGGATTGGCAGATCATCTTATATCTTCTTAATTTACAGTGTATGCTGTTTGGTTCAATATCTCCATAGAAACTACAGAATGACACTAATGCAAGCAGAAATACAGTTTATTTGTTATTCTATTCTAATTAAAATTTGATAAAATTTACATTTTATATAGTCATTTAGGGTCAAATCAAAAAAAAAATCACATTCTTGTAAAACAGTTGCTAATCCCTGATTTAAAAAAACACAACTCCAACCACAACTACATTTATGCAGCGTAATCAAAACTGGTGAGACTTAATCAGTTAAACTAGCCTGTATCCAGTGTAAGATAACCTGTTTATGTTATGTGCTCTGTTAATTTTACACTGAAAGAAATGCTACAAGACCTTTAATCCTTACCCAACAGGTTCCATATTAAGATAAAAAGGGCCACCAGACCCTCCAAACATGCTTTGAATCCTGTTGGACGCTCTCTTGGCTGAGCGGCATAGCTCTCACAGGGCAGAGTCACAAAAGGAATGATGAGCAGAGGAATCAGAGCTAACCCCAGCAGATAGTTGGGGATGTTCGGCTGCTGTGGGCAGTCCCTGAAATACACAACGCCTGTTGGCAGATGGTTAGCAGTTCAGAGACAATAGAGAAAGACAATCTGCAATGTATTGGGGGGAACCTGTCTTTACTAACCAAAGATCACTCGTGCCACAGCGAGGACGGACCATGTGATGACAACACCAACTGGAATCATCAAAAAGTTCATGTCTTTAAATTAGCTGCATATTGTAAATGTCTCATCTGAATAAAATTTAACTTTACCCACTGGT
Source organism: Cyprinodon diabolis (assembly GCA_030533445.1). Lineage (NCBI taxonomy): Eukaryota > Metazoa > Chordata > Actinopteri > Cyprinodontiformes > Cyprinodontidae > Cyprinodon > Cyprinodon diabolis. The sequence goes on along the minus strand of CM060075.1, from coordinate 20,150,226 downwards.
GTAATTGTGACTCAAAGACTGGGTTTCTTAAGAGGTCATTAGCTGTCGGTTTCTTATGTACCTTCTGTAACTCTCTTTAGCTATGATTAAACATTGGAGACTCTGTTGTATCTTTTTAAGGTTTTCTCGGGTATGCTTGTTTATAATAGTTGGCTATTTATTCTAATCAAGTCGTCTTATGCTGATTGGTTCCTTCTTTGGCAGGAGTGGTGCATTGATGTGGTCAAAGATTTCCCATAAACCTTCAGAACATTGGAATCAAGAATGTGTTTCAAATAGTAAAATCAGAATGAAATCACAAAGAAAATGACCATTGTGCACTAAGGGTTGGCCAAAAACTGATAGGTGCCATACCCAGGTGGGTGTATACTAATCACACTATATGGACTGGAAACTGAATGAGCAAAACGTCTGTATTTCACAAATAATACAGTGAAAACTTGTTAGATTTTCACGAAGCCCTTGCTTCTAAATCAGCACACATGTTTAGTTATGTTGATTAAATTGGTTATGGTTCTATATGTACATATACACGTTGAATGGATCGGGCAGCTGTTCTGTATCTCTAATTTTGTAGGTAACTTTAGAGACTCATAGCTTTTCCCTTATTCCTCATAAAGCACAAATCCTAGGTCTAAAAAGAGCATTAGCTTGCTTTTTTGTCTTATTTAATGTGAGTATATTGATGTGAATAATTAATTACTGTAGTTTTGTAGTAGGTTTATGGTTAATATACTAACAACTTAATGTGGTGGGATGGTGTTCCACCCTCCCAACTACACACACCAGGTGTAGTGACTGATTGGGGGCGGGGCAGATAGCTTTAAAGCTGAGCAGTCCGCTGCGGGGTGCGTGTGCTTTGTTTCCTTACCGTGTGTCGGCTGCCCGAGTGGCTGGTGTGCTCGATCCACTCATCCAAAATAGTAAGTGCCATTTTGCCATCTGGGCTGGGGATTGTTGTCGGGTTCTGGTGCAATACCTGCCGTGCGTTTCTGCAGCGTTGCGCGGCTGGCGTTGGCGGCTGCAGTTGGAGGTTGGTGCGGCGAGCGGCTTCCGTCCGGCCCTCGCCTGCTGATCCGCTCCCTCCCTGGTCGGCTGTGTCACCACATCTGGGTAAGCTACCGGTTTAGAATTTAATTTACTCTTACCTGAATCCACCGTTAACGAGTTTTCTAATTTAGGATTCTTCCGGAGTTGCAGCGCTTGGACGCTCCTGCTGTCTTGTCTGTCTTGCCGGTTTTGTTTGGGCCGCTCTCGGCGGAGCCTGCTGACGCTTGGGCTGGCGGAACGAGCGGGGCACGACTCCTCTGGCCCCGTGAAAAGACATTAGAAGTCGGACAACGACAGTTTGTCCCATCGTTTGCAGTGGTTGTGTTTTTTTCTTTGCCGTTTGTTTGCTTATTATTTAAATTACTAAGTTGTTTGCTTTCCTTTGTTTTGATTTACTAATTTGTTTTCTTTTGTATTGCATGATTTGTTTGTTCATTCATTTTTTTGGGAATAATTTAAATTGTCCTTATTTTTGATGCCTTTTCCTTCTAGGGGCTGAGTAGTGGGCCCGAGGCCATGTTTTAAAAGAAAAATGTTTTAATGAAATTTGTTAATAAATCATTGGAGACTACTCCGTGCTCTGGTGCGTCTTGCCTAAAAAGATCTACCTCCTCTGCTGGTCACATTTGGCGTTGCTGGTAGGACTCACCATTGAGCACGGACTTGTCTTTTTTTTTTGTGTGTGTTTAGGGTCTTAGCCGTGTTTTTATTCATGATGTTGTAAGACAAGACAGCAGTAGCTATCCAAGGAAGACTTAACTGTGGGTTCAGGATTTATTTTCACTGTTTCTTTTGTTTGTTTGTTTTCTTTCTCGTGTTTCCTTTTGGTAGTCTTCCCCTGTAGGTATGGAGGAGGTGGCAGGCCGCCCGGCGGATGGAGTTGGTCGGCAGAATGTAACGGTTGGAGGTTCGCTGAGCGCTGCTCCTTCCCCAGCTGTGGCTGGTGGTGTCATGCCTGCTGGCGCTGTGGTTGCTGAGCGGTTGGTGGTTGTGCCCGGGGACCGGCGATGTCCCATGTTCGGTGGTAGGACTGGCATTGGGATTGGTGAGTGGATCGAGGAGGCCCAATCATGTATTCGGGCCCGCCATTTGTCAACGGCAGACCAGGCTTTCTTCCTTTTTGATCATCTAGAGGGGGAAGCAAGGGAGGAAATAACGTACCGCACCAGTGCAGAGAGGAATGATCCAGCTAAGATCTTGGCTATTTTGAGGGAGTTGTATGGTTGCACCGAGTCCTATGTAACTCTTCAGCATGCATTTTTTTCTAGGAAGCAGCAAGAGGAGGAAACACTGTTGCAGTTTTCCCTAGCATTGATGGCCCTTATGGAACCAGTTAAGCAGAATGCTCCTGATGGGTTGTTGAATGCTGATATTCTGCTGCGTGACCAGTTTGTAGAACATGTGTTGGATAGTGCTCTCCGCCGGGAACTTAAGCAGTATGTTCGGGGTCATCCCACTGCCACCTTGTTGGATGTGCGTGGGGAGGCAATTCGGTGGGAGAGGCAAGGGTTTCCAGGTGGCGCTAGGGAGCGTAGTCATTCTCTCCCTTCTACATATGGGCTGCAGTACAGGGTGTATGGCAGTTCTCGGCTAACTCCACCTACTGCTGCCTGTTCTGAGTTTAGTGAGTTAAGGGAACTTCTAAAACAGCAACAAGAACAGATTAACCAACTCACCCAGTGTATTGCTTCTCTGCAGACCTCTTTACCACAGGTGCGGCATCCTCGTCCAGGTTCTGTGGTCTGCCACAGGTGCCAACAGCCGGGTCACTTTGCCAGAGAGTGTGATGGGGAGCGGGTTCGTGCCCGGGTTAACTCTGTGGCAAGGCCAGCTAATGTTAACCAGGCGGAAAACTAGCACCCACTGAGCTGTTGAGCCACAACTCAGGTGGGGGAATAGCAGGCTCGCAAACAGCAGCCGCGTCAAAATTGTTGGCATCCTGCCCAGTCATGGATGTCGTCATGAGTGGTGTCTCTGTTACTTGTTTAGTAGATACAGGTTCCATGGTGTCGACAATCACCGAGAGCTGTTTTCAGGAACATTTTGCATCATTGGGGCATGATGGCCTTCAGTCATGTCACTGGCTGCAGCTTCGGGCAGCCAATGGTCTTTCCATCCCATACATTGGCTATTTAGAGTTGGATGTCACTCTGTGTAACAAAGTGCTTCCTCATTGTGGAATTCTGGTGGTGAAGGACCCCACTAATGTTGGTTCTTCTGTTCCTGGCATTTTGGGAATGAACATAATTAATCGTGTCTACCAAGAACTTTTTGGGGCACACGGACGCTCTTTCTTGGATTTACCTTCAGTAACACAGTCTCCTGGTCCAGTTGTGGAGGCCCTGCAGCAGTGTCATCAAGCAGCAGCTAAGTCCCCAACACAGTTGACTGGTGCTGTTAGGGTCCGGGGCCCTCGACCAGTGAGGATAACTGGTGGGGTTATGAAATTTGTAGCTGCAACCTGCCCTGAACAACTTGCTGGTCAGGTTTTATTGTTTGAGCCTCCAGAGTCCGGCTTACCAGCTGGCTTAGTAGCCTCTCCATGTCTCATTCAGGCTGTGCACGGTACTGCTTATGTTCCTGTCCTAAATTTTGGAACTACAGATGTTGTACTCTATCCCCGAACTCACCTTGGTTTGTTGAGTCGAACCGAAGTGGTTAGCCTGCCCCGTGATGTGACAGAAATAAGACCCTGTGCTACAGTTTCTTCTCAGGTCGCTCTTGGTCCAGAACAGAGTTTGCTTGATTCTGTTGATTTGTCTGCACTGACAGAAACTGAACAAAGGCAGGTCCAGTCACTTCTACAGAAGTACAGCTCTGTCTTTTCAGCTCATGAAGGTGACTTGGGGTGCACTAATCTGGTGTCCCATGACATTCCCCTGTTGGATGAGGTCCCGGTCCGGCAGAGGTACCGACGTATCCCTCCCTCAGAGTACGAGGCTGCCAAGTCACACATTAATCAGCTCCTACAGAACCAGGTAATAAGGGAAAGCAGCAGTCCTTATGCCTCTCCCATCGTTCTTGTTAGGAAGAAAGATGGCAGCCTGCGTATGTGTGTGGATTACCGTCAGCTTAACAGCAAGACGAGAAAAGATGCTTTCCCATTGCCTCGCATTGAGGAAAGCCTGGACCATCTTTCTGGGGCACAGTGGTTTTCCACCCTAGATCTAGCCAGTGGGTACAATCAGGTTCCGGTGTCAGAACAGGATAAGTCAAAAACTGCTTTTTGTACGCCATTTGGACTCTTCGAGTGGAACCGTATGCCCTTCGGGCTTTGTAATGCACCTAGTACCTTTCAGCGTCTAATGCAGAGGATGTTTGGGGACCAGCAGTGCCAGTCTCTTCTTTTGTATTTGGATGACATCATTGTGTTTTCAGGTTCAGTCTCCCAGCACATTGAGCGCCTGGAAACCGTTCTTGCTCGGCTCCAGAGAGAAGGTCTGAAGGTAAAGCTTGACAAGTGTTCATTTTTCAAGCGACAGGTTAAATACTTGGGACACCTTATCTCAGATAAAGGTGTAGCTACAGACCCAGCCAAGACTGAAGCTGTGGCTAAATGGCCACGTCCCATACATGTTTCAGAGCTTCGCTCCTTTTTGGGCTTTGCAAGTTATTACAGGCGCTTTGTGGAGGGTTTTGCTAGGCTAGCGGGTCCGCTTCATAGGCTGGTGGCACAACAAGTGGGCACAAAGCCCAGGAAGGGGTCTGGCCAGGCTTTTCAATCTGCTTGGACATCAGAGTGTGAGGAGGGCTTTGAGGCCTTAAAAGTTAAATTAACATCTGCACCAGTGTTGGGTCGTCTCGTGGAGAGAGATGGTGTGGTTTACCGTCGGGTCCATCGGTCAGATGGTGGTGAGGAGGTCTTACAGCTGGTTTTGCCGTCAGTTCTTAAACCGGATGTTCTGACTCAATTACATCAAGAGCATGGACACCAGGGTGTGGAGCGCACCACAGAGATGGTACGGCAGCGCTGTTACTGGCTGGGGATGTCTAATGACATCAAACAGTGGGTACAAGAGTGTCAACGGTGCCAGGTTGCTAAAAATGTACCATCTAGCTCTGGCACTTTCATGAGTCATCTGTTGGCTTCTCAGCCAAACGAGATTGTTGCCATGGATTTTACCATGTTGGAGCCTTCACAAAATGGCCTGGAAAATGTTCTTGTAGTTACTGATGTATTTAGTAAGTACACCATTGCTGTTCCAACTCGGGATCAGAAGGCAGCCACTGTTGCCCAGATTTTGCTCACTGAATGGTTCTTTAGATTTGGGATTCCAAGTCGCATTCATTCAGATCAGGGTCGGAGTTTTGAGAGTGCGTTAATTCAGCAGCTCTGTAACCTGTATGGGGTTAAAAAGTCGCGCACTACCCCTTACCACCCTGCTGGAAACGGGCAGTGTGAGCGCTTTAATCGAACACTTCATAATCTGCTGCGCACTTTACCAACATCTAGGAAGCGGGATTGGGCTTCCTGTCTTCCACAAGTACTCTTCTGTTATAACACTACCCCTCATCAGAGCACTGGCGAGTCTCCGTTTTTTCTTATGTTTGGCCGTAAACCTCAACTGCCTGTGGATTTCTTGTTGGGTCGCATTCGGGACCCTGCACCAGGTGAAGTGGTGGACTGGCTGGCTGAGCATCAGACCAGGTTAACTATGGCGTTCCGTCATGCTCAGGATCACTTGTTGGCAGCTGCAGGGCGTAGAAAAGAGCATCATGATCAGGGCATCCGGGAGGTTCCATTGCAGGAGGGACAGTTGGTTTACCTGCGCGATCATGGTGCTAGAGGTCGCCATAAAATCCAGGACCTCTTTAGCCCGGTTATCCATCAGGTCGTGAGAACTCCAACAGCTGGAGGGCCGGTTTATACTGTGGCGCCTGTGGGTGATTTGCAGAGAACTCGAAGGGTGCATCGTGACATGCTGAAAGCCCGGGTTGGGCCAGAGCCTACGCCAGTACCCCTGCAGTCAAAACCTACCTTTCCTTCAGGGGGACTGGATGACTCTTTGGAGGATGATTTGTGCTTATTGGTCCCCGATACTTCAGTACCATCCACCTCTGCAGCTCCACAGGTCGCTTCAGGACATGGTCACCCTGCTCAAACTTCTGGGACAGCTCCTCTACCCTTGCGTCGCACTGTTCGTTTTGGGGCTGGTCAGCACTCGAATGTCCATCACCTTCCTCGACCTGTGGGTCATACTGCAGGATCTAGTCAGCCAGTCTCCAACTCCCAATTAGCAGTTTTTCGTCCTTGGTGCTGAGGTTTGTAGATTCATCGTCGGGGCGACGATGCAACACAGGGGGGTAGAATGTGGTGGGATGGTGTTCCACCCTCCCAACTATACACCAGGTGTAGTGACTGATTGGGGGCGGGGCAGATAGCTTTAAAGCTGAGCAGTCCGCTGCGGGGTGCGTGTGCTTTGTTTCCTTACCGTGTGTCGGCTGCCCGAGTGGCTGGTGTGCTCGATCCACTCATCCAAAATAGTAAGTGCCATTTTGCCATCTGGGCTGGGGATTGTTGTCGGGTTCTGGTGCAATACCTGCCGTGCGTTTCTGCAGCGTTGCGCAGCTGGCGTTGGCGGCTGCAGTTGGAGGTTGGTGCGGCGAGCGGCTTCCGTCCGGCCCTCGCCTGCTGATCCGCTCCCTCCCTGGTCGGCTGTGTCACCACATCTGGGTAAGCTACCGGTTTAGAATTTAATTTACTCTTACCTGAATCCACCGTTAACGAGTTTTCTAATTTAGGATTCTTCCGGAGTTGCAGCGCTTGGACGCTCCTGCTGTCTTGTCTGTCTTGCCGGTTTTGTTTGGGCCGCTCTCGGCGGAGCCTGCTGACGCTTGGGCTGGCGGAACGAGCGGGGCACGACTCCTCTGGCCCCGTGAAAAGACATTAGAAGTCGGACAACGACAGTTTGTCCCATCGTTTGCAGTGGTTGTGTTTTTTTCTTTGCCGTTTGTTTGCTTATTATTTAAATTACTAATTTGTTTGCTTTCCTTTGTTTTGATTTACTAATTTGTTTTCTTTTGTATTGCATGATTTGTTTGTTCATTCATTTTTTTGGGAATAATTTAAATTGTCCTTATTTTTGATGCCTTTTCCTTCTAGGGGCTGAGTAGTGGGCCCGAGGCCATGTTTTAAAAGAAAAATGTTTTAATGAAATTTGTTAATAAATCATTGGAGACTACTCCGTGCTCTGGTGCGTCTTGCCTAAAAAGATCTACCTCCTCTGCTGGTCACGTTAAGTTGTTTTAATATCTTTAAATAGCTTCTTGTTTTTAGAAAAAATGTGGCAAGAAATGGAAGGACCTGGACATCATGTAGTGATTCTTGTCTGCTCCTGCATGAAAAGATGTTGTGTGTACTTCTATGATATCCCACCGTGCTCCCCCTGCTGCACTCACATTCAGGTCTGAGCCGTTACACCTGTGGCAGCTCCAATTACTGGTAGCTGCTGATTTTTGGGATGAGCAGTGTATATTTCTGGCTCTCCCGGTGTGTAACTGCCAGATTCTTAAAAGCCATTTGAGAGAGTAGACCATCCAGTGTTCCTTGTTATGGCTTCCCGATCTTGACCGGTCATGTTCCTGTTTTTCTCCGGCCTGCCTTGTTCATGGACATTGGCCGCCTGCCTTGTCTCTCAACCAAGTCTGTTTTCCTCTGTACCTGTATGGATTGCTCTCTCTAATTGTGTGTAACCCAAGCCTGGCCCTTATGTCTGCCTTCTGCCTCGGCCCCACTGGAAACATCTGCCTGGCTTGTGTGCCTCCTGTTACAGATTCTTCCGGGTCCTAGGCTCCCCTTTCATCTAGCCATAAGAGAAACCTCTGCCCTGTTGCAGTTTACTTAGTGACCTCTTTCATGATGCTTATTCCATGTGTCATTTGAATAATATGGTCTCCAGATTCTGACCAGGCATTACACAAGAAGTGTTAAGAAATTACTATCAACGATGAAACGAATTAACTACTTTAAAATCCTTCAGCATCTGCTCCTATCTGTGCTGGTAGTCTCTTCTAACAAGCCAGTACTTCTTTGGTTGCTGCTACCAGAGCTGAATGTAAAGATTTTCCTCCTCCCTAGGATTCAATTGCTCAGTAATTATAGCACTTCACTCTGGCTTCAATTATTTACTTTAAATGTACAAATTTATTTACATTTACAAATTATATTTGCTCAATATTCTCATAAAAGCAGGTAATGTCTTTTAGAAAGTAGTTTATTAACTGAGAATTAGTATTAACAGTGCTTTCAAACAAGTCTGCAGACATTTTCTACGTAATGAAAGGTTCAAATTTATTTTCACATGGATGTCAGTTACAGTCATTTTATGATGAAGTTTTTAAATTTTCATTTTAATAATGAATTTCAAAGGTGCACTGGCCAACTGTCCAAGGTGTACCTGTACAATGTGATATAATGGGCTAAAAATCTCTGAATGCACCACCTACCTTGCAATCTGGGAGGTCTTGGAGGTGGCGGAGTCAACTGAAGCCTCCAAACAATTCCAAGAGTTACTGTCACTGGATGGCCTGTAGATGGGGCTAAACGGTATTGGTTGCTTTAATAATGTTAAGTTATATTTGTCATATCTTACATTAAAATACATCAATCAATTTTATCTTTATGGTGCTACCTTAATATGGTACCATACCAAAGAATACCCCCAAAAAACACTAAGTTACTTTCTATGCATCTTTATATTTTTAGCTCTTTCAAGGATGTGCTTCATTCTGAGATTGTAAACAAAGTGTAAAAATATATTTACTGTAGAGCTATTATGTAACATTACCAACCTATCCTTTTACATGCCTAATTCTACACACAAATCAGATCAGTGATTCTGTCCAACATCACATTTAGATATAATTATATAAGCATTTACTTGCCTGCCATTTACACCAAGAGGACCTTTCTCTGAATCAGACCGCTCAGATGGTTAAAGTTACACACAGGAGCTCTGTTAGGCCAAATGGGAAATTCCGTGATCAGTTGCTTGTGTTTGTTTCAACTTGATGAGCCAGTTTAAGAAAGAAATGTGCCAACAGTATGTTGGCATGACTTTGAGAGCAAAAAGAGAAAGTAAAAGTAAAACATTGCAAGACTGTAATGTTGAGAAGTAACAGTGGTTAAATATTTATTAATATTATTCAGACATCTTTCATAAAAGCTACCGAATGGAAGCTCCTTTTTATATTTATTGAAGCAATTAATTATTTGGAATACATATATTTCTGTTCTTCCTACCAGCTTTATTGTCCAAGTTAAATTAATTCAATTAGTTCAATGCAAAAAATCCACCTCTGTAAATTTCTATTAAATTAAAAGATTTAGAGAGAATTGTTTTACTTTTACTTTTTTTCTTTTGTTTTTCACCCTCCCTCCCAGCCTACCGAAAGCATTTTTAACAGGCTCATCAAGATCAATCTAACTAGCAAACAAAAACAGCTGACCAAGGAATTTCCCCTTTGTTCTCAACAGCTTTTATGTGAATAATCTAAATCTTCTTTGAGGACGGATTCAGAGGGAGGACTTATTGGAACAAATGGCAGGCAAGTTTAATCATCTACAATATCACACAGATAGTAAATATTTTGCTGCAAGGTGACATAGAGGATCTGCATCAGATTTGTAGTGGGGAAAGGTTGGGAATGTCTGCTGGTAAAAAGTAGTAAAAGAAAAAACAACAAACTTATTGTCGATGGGAACACCACAGTACGTCAACCTAACGTGAACATGTTAGTGTGATTAAAGTCTTCAGTTAATTTATTTAAACACAGGGCTGTGAAATTAATTAATAAAATAGATTAATTTAATTGTCTGTTTATCAGGATGTCATTTTTGGAAAATCTGGATTTTTTATGCACTTCTTGGCTGCCATACTGTAGCTCAGGGTGACATCAATTCATTACTTTTTGTTCTTAGTTGTGTAATAACTTATAACTGATAAATTAGATGAGAGTGTAAAACATTAGAAACATTTAGTTTCTTATATTTCCATTTTTTGTTGTGAAACAATGTTTTACAAGTTTTTTCACAGTTTTAATTTTTAATGTCCTTCAAATTAAGGTCACCTCCCATAGGGGATGATTGAAATAAAAGCTAGTATTTAAAAGTAATGTCCCATTTGTCATATTTATTATGAAACTTAAGGAAGGAAAGAAAACAATTAATCATATTTGGTAGGAAAAAAAATCTGAGATCCGAATTTTAAGTAATAGCCCTACTTAAACACTAAATGCACACTTACATGGATATAATTTACTTGAAATTATCGGATAATTCAGCACATTTGGCCTAACTCTGCTTAAAAACATATTGTTGCGCTCAGCCATACTATTTGACCCAATCTGGAATCTTATTAAGCGATACATGCTCCATACTTCGCGCCATCTACAGGCCATGCAGTGACAGTAACTGTTGGAACTGTGTTGGAGCTTCACCTGACCAGTCCACCACCAAGAGCCCCAAGACTCGAGTCAGGTAAGCAGAGCATCCCTGTTCATAAAACAAGTCTCCATGCAGTAATATTTGGTGTTAATTAGAAATGGTTGTTTTGTTGTGAGTTTAGTTTTTTGTGCTTTAATCACCTTCTTGTCCTCCAATGACCCACATATGTTTTTTGTTTGTTGATTTGGCTTCCCTCGCAGATAAAAAAAAAAAATGTTACTGAAAAGTCAGAAACAATCTATTCATGGTCTATCATTCGTAGTAAGAAGTGAAAATACTTCCCGCTACTTGGTTTGTTTTTATTAAGTTTCTGCTGGTATATTGACAGCTCCCCAAATCATTTATATTAATGTTGCACTTCATGTTTACTGGGTTAAATATACTGTTTTATCTGATTAAATGCTTTTTTTTTAAGGTGTGAAATTTTATGTTTTTTTCTAATTTGTGTATTATATACAGGTATGCAAATATAAGTTATTGACAATACTGGTCTAATTATTACAGTTGTAACTGCGGTAATATGGATTGCCCTTACTGTGGCCCGAGGGATCTTCGGTTGGTGAAGTATTTCTTTAACATGTTAGCCTCTTATTGTCTTTGAGTAATTATATGAGTTATTAACCCTAACCTCTCACCAGGAGTGCTGTATTTCTGGGACTGCCCTCAGCAGCCGTACATCCCCAAATTTCTGTTGGGGATGTGTTTTTCTCCCTGATGATTTTGTTGGGGATAATTCCTTTGACAAATGATGCTGCTCGACCACGACAGCATCCCAGAGGTTTCAAAGTCTATTTGCAGTGCTTCTCAGGCCTGTTTATCATCATTTGGATCCTGCTAGGTACTAAGGAAAATATCAAAAGCTGCTTTTCTTTTCTTAAATGCCTTATGTCTGTGCTGTTTGTTAGTTTTTTTCTAAAGATACAGTTTCACTTCTGTCTCAACTAACACAAAAGACGCTTTAAAGCTATATGACTTTGATCCAGCTTAAGTTCTCATTAAATGTGGAGTTCCTGAAGGCTTCCTCCTAAGCTCTTTCCAGTTCTTTTTTACATGTTGTTGGATCAAATACTATTTTTTCTTATATTTATTGCTCAAAAGTTATTCTACAGGAAACTAACGTCCTGTGTATCTTCCAGGTGATGTGTGGGTTTTCTCTGTCTATCAGCCAAACTACGACCCCTCAGCTGCTGATGGTCTTTACTGTAATTAATCGCTGTACACGTTTGCCTTCTGGAACGCTCTATTTGAGACGCTTGCATTTGTCGTCCTCCTGGTCCGACTCTGCAAAGGATTGCTATGCTATGTGAATATGAGTCCAGTAGACACTTCTACAGGAATGTCTGATGGACTATATGAATACTTGTCAAATTTGTGTAAGGTTTTATTTACATATATGCACAGGTGGTTAATCCAGGTCTAGAATGTAGAAACGCTGCCTAGTTTTACTTCATCATAGTCCTAATAAGCAGGTGATTAGCCTCCAGTCTGTTGTATGGAACTGAAAATGCAAGATTTTGGAACTAACCTCTATAGAGGCATTTTACTTTCTGGACCTGGATTAACCACCTCTGATAGTCTGCATTTGCTATAGCAAAACTCTGTGATTCATTATCTAAAGCAAGCAAATGATTAATACTCTTAATTCTATTTGGAGGAACACAATTGGAACATGCCTGTAGGAAAATACTGTTTCTTTTTTGCTTTGCGAGCCAGACATTCAGTTTTATACTAAATTTTCTAAAACATGTGATAAATGTTTTTTGATCTAGATTGGAACTTTCTGTTTTTATATCAATGTCGGCCTTATCATAGTCATTTTTATTAATACACTTTTGCATTTTGATGAACACTTTCGTTTTGAAATAAAAATGAACTGTGCGAAAATCAAACTATATAGGGTAAAACATGTAATTTAAAACTTTTTTGCATTTTGTGTTTGTTTTTTATTTTTTTATTTTGTTCATCATGACCTCTTTAAACAGTGTGCAACTCAGGCGTCCCTGGATCATGGTTTCGTGTCCAAGCAAAATGTTAAAAATATTACCAAGGCTCTTTTATCTTAAAAAATCATTTCATATTTATATAACTTTGGATGGACTAAGAGAAAAAAACAATACTGCACAAGTGCTGTCAAGACAGGCCTAAACAATATATGCACACCTAGTAAAGATGTGATTAACCTTTAAATCAATTCTGCCTTTATTGCAGCACCATACACTGTAGAGGAAATAGAATAAAAAGCAATAAAGATTAGAGAAGCATAAGATTTGGAGATTTTTATTTTGTTTATCACCATTTTCCTCTATGGTGACATAACCTATGATCAAGCCTTGCATGTAACAGTCCCATTTTAATCAAATATTAAAAGGTTAATCAGACAGTAGATATTGGCAAGTTTAGGGAAGTAAAAGTTTATTATCTTATCGTCACTTTTGACACCTGAAGATCAACACACATCTGCCTTACAGGAACTGGTAAACCAATAAAATCAGAAAATGCTGATAAATCTTTCTGACGCATTCTGTGGTTGTGAGCTGGTCATCTCTCGGTTGTTTGTGACAAAGTTTGTGACAAAAAAACAGTTTTGTTTCAGAAGCTGATTTAAACACAGCAATATTTTCAACTGGATATTTTACTATTTAACCAAAGTGTGAAGGAGTAATTCGCTAGAGTGATCCTTTGTATTTCCGGGCTGTGAGACACGAGGACTAAAATCTCTAATTAATCTGTTCAAGTAAAGCCTGGGCCCCATATCAGCAGAAAATTCAGGTCTTTAAAGGCATTAGGAAAAAAACCTATAAAGTTACCAAAGTAAATGTCATGTTAAACCTACATTTTTATTAAGCATCAGCTGCATTGTTTTTAAATATAGGAATAACAAAGCGGAATCCTGCAATGTAATTTTTGAGAATATAAAAAAACCTTTTTCTTTTTCTTTATTTTTTTGAATAGTCCAATTATTCATTCTTAAAAACTCTCTTTGTTTGACGCCTTAAGGGGAATCCTGAATGGACAAAGAAGAAGATTTTGCCTACAGAAGAGTTGCCACCCAAAAATGGCTTTATGAGTGAAATTATTAGAAATAATTAATTTACTTTATGTAGACAGATTACACACAATTTTACATTTAACAATAGGCTACAGTGTTTTTATAACTAATAAGTCTGGTTATTAGTTATAAAATGTTAAATAAAAAAGTTAATTGCTGCTTGACCTAATATTGTAGAACTGAAGATTCAAATGGGGGAAAAACCCTCCTGAAAACACAATAAACCTCAATCCAGTTATGGGTTAAAAGACTCAGACTATCAGTGAACCAGCCTACAGCTACCTTAAAGTATCCCCAGAGTAAAGGATTTCCTAGCTAAAGAGCACAGAACACTTAGTGGTGCATGCTTTTATTTTCATTTCATTATTTAATTGTGATTTAATTTAAAAACTTTCCATACAAAATCAATAATTGCTAAGAGTTTAAGGACTTTAGAACATTGATAGTGGTAAATAAGAAACATAATGACCTTAATACACTTGGACATGTAAGAACATGGGGGATCTGGTTTCTTTTCCTATTACCAGAACTAAACAAAGTTAGACAGCATTGAGTTTTTTTTTAGCTTCAATGATCTAAAAAAAAAAAAAAAAGAAAGAAATAAACCAGTGCTTCTTTGAAATCAGAAGAGAAGAGGCCATTATTCATCACAGCTTCTTTATAAAGACAAAAGTTTATTCCATCTGTTCAATTAAGTAATAGCATTTATGCTGTTTAAATAATCCCCCACAATAAAACATTGTTTTTTTATGTATAGAAAACTGTATATAGATATAGGCTGCTGTACACAGCTACCACCGGGTCATCTGACCACCATCAATAAGCAATGCAGGTGAAGTATCTTGCCCAAGGACACAACAACGTTAAAAGCTGGAGCTTGAGGTTTGAACTCATGACCCCTTGGCTGCAGGGCAAACTCCTGCACCTGACTGTTACCCCAAATTATGACAATAAACATGTTGATGTCTATCTCAAGTAGCTGCTACACTGCAAAAACCATCTAGAAATAAGTACAAAATTTCTTAAAATAAGTGTATTTACCGTTAATTTTAGTAGGTAAATAAGACAATTTGCCAATGAAATGAGTATTTCTACTCCTAAAATAAGACAATTGGATCACTTGAAATAAGACAACGCACTTTTTTTTTCTTATTTTAAATGTAAATTGTCTTGTTCCATTGGCAAGGTGTCTCACTTATCTCCTCAATTCAAGACAAAATTCACTCAAGTTAAGCAAAAATAAATCATACAGATTTCCATTTTTTGCAGTGTAGTCCTTTGCAAATTCAAAATGTTAATTAATTAATTTTATTTTGATCGTCATTTGAATGCTTACTCAGTTTATTAACATATATAATAAATGGTTAAAACTTAAACTTGGGCAGAGGTTAAAGCTTAAGCCAAATCTCAAATATTGTGCTTCCACATTCTTATGATTTTAAATTTAAGCTCAACATCGTCAAATGGATAAAACATTTATGTTTGATACAGTTTCAAATACCTTTATGTTAAAATATACCATTACATTTTGTGATTTCCTCTCATTTTTATAAATAAGAAGCTATCATCAGTTATTTTCAGCAGCCATTGGGTGACTCAAGCTCTCAGTGAGGATATTTCTTATTCCATATAAAAAGTGATTCCAAAGTTTCCGTCTTCAGCTGTTGTGACATTTGAGGGAAATAAAAAAATAAAAAAAAACATTAGAACACATGGTATAAGCTGGGGAAACTATCTATTATAATAATAATAGAGATAATAATAATAAAATATTTAACAAATCTGACTTGAATGTTTTTTGTGTGTGGATGGAAGATGGGGAACTGAGACAAAACACCAACAAACAGCAGGGGACAAAGAACCCCAGAATGGGATTTAAATATGCAGGGCTATAAAAACCCCATTTTTGTCTGTACATTAAAAAGCAAACAAAGTTCACTGTATTTTGGCTCCAGGCCATTACCGCCATTCACCCTCACCCAAGGAAGGCCCAGAGAGGGAGGATAAATCCCTGCTGTGTGGCTAATAGGCAATTAGGTTTAAACAAAACTAAAATAACTATAGTTAAAGAAAAGGACAGCACATAGGTTTTGCTTACACATCCCTAAGTCCAGCTTAGGTGACTAGGCCCAGGATGCAACGGGATGCAGGTTTCTTAAAAATGTTGATCTTTATTGTCTTGCTTTCTTTTTTTTCTTTTTTCTTCTTTTTTTTTACAGTGTCCTGTCTGGAGAATGTGGCTATAAGAATAATTGTCTTGATGCCAAAAAGAGCCCAACAAATTTTACTTTCACAAGTGGAGTAACACGGCTATCGCCATAGTGTTCCGCTTGTTTTATGCATATAAATTGCTTTATTATAATTATGCAGAGAGTTTTACAGATTATATGGACACTGGAATGTAGGTAAACAGGAAAGTAAAAACAGAAAAAAAGGAGAAAAGATTAAAGAAAGAGGAGATAAAAGGGAGTCTGAGTCTTTTAACCCCTTTTATCTCCTATTGTCTTACTTTTTAGCTTTCTACAATGTCTACTTAACCTAACTTTATCCAATTAATTTTTCTTACCCTAATTCTCTTAATTTTTTTTATAATTTTAATGGTTCCTGCTTTGTCGGACCTGGACCGTCTGCATTAGTGAGCGTTACTAAGGGTGGAGCATTTCATGAATGCTTAGTTTCTTTAGTCGTTGAGGTTGCACAAGATTACAAAAGTTATTAGAGGCATTGTAACATAGCACACACGTCTAGAGCAACAAGATTTCAATAGCATTATTCAGTCTATTATCAAACTATGTGTTAAATGAGTAATGATCTGCTTGTTGCCTTCTAATCTGAATGTCGTTTCAAATAAATGAAGTGTTTTCAATTCCTTCATTTAGGACTCTGGATTCTTTTCTTTCACCGCATTTTGTGTATCTAGAAAACATCACTAATATAGTATATATATAGTATAATACGCACTTAATGCACATATGGGTTTATAACGACTCCGGATTCAATGGTAGTGAGAATATTCTGAGGGGGTGTCAAAGGGTGTTCATCAGGGAGAACAGAGTCCATTTGTCTTTTTTCTGTTTAGTTAGGACTTCATGACTCATATTCACATTGCTTCCTCGCTTAAGCATCTTTATTTTGAACTAACAGGCAGCTGACAGTATCTGATTAGGCGGGGGCAGTCACACCGACTCTTGGCCTTTGTTCCCTCTCCCCTTCCTGCTGTAACCGTCACTGTGTTTGACTTTCACCTCGCCAGAGTCAGCAGTGATCTCCTTTCACGTTTGGAGCTTTTCATGGTTTGACCAATTTTTTGCCCCCTTAATTTACTTTGAGCTGCTGGAGGCGATCAGAGACAGAGGAGTGGATAAATCTTTAGGTTGAAACAAACGGAAAATAAATCTGACAGGATGTGCTGTACTGGAAAGTGTGCCCGCCTGGTGGGCCTGATACTGCTGCCATCGGCCTTCATCTGCATGATCTCCAACCTGCTGCTCTTCTTTCCCGATGGACAGAAACTAAACACTGGCCAAATCTCCCTGCAAGTCTGGCTAATGGGGGGCCTCATAGGGGGAGGCCTCTTTGTAAGTATTTATTTTTTTACAGTTTTATTTCTTTTTTTATATTGGATTCTGACTTTGCCTTATGTAAACTTGTAAATTCAAATGTGCTGTTTTTATTGGGTTTGATAGAGGAGCCTCATAAAATAAAGAAGCATTATTCTGATATATAGAAGAGAAGTTACTTATTAATTCCTGTTTTTTTAATTGGCACTTACTTTGTTTTCATAAATCCTCTCTGATCTTTGCTACCTTTAGTTTTTAGTGTTGGAAATCTGTCTATCTATCTATCTATCTATCTATCTATCTATCTATCTATCTATCTATCTATCTATCTATCTATCTATCTATCTATCTATCTATCTATCTATCTATCTATCTATCTATCTATCTATCTATCTATCTATCTAACTATCTATCTATCTATCTATCTATCTATCTATCTATCTATCTATCTATCTATCTATCTATCTATCTATCTATCTATCTATCTATCTATCTATCTATCTATCTATCTATCTATCTATCTATCTATCTATATATAGATATATATACTGGTAGATATACATTTATATACGTAAGAGAAGAATAATTACAGTCTTTTAAGTTTTTATTTGAAAAAATGAAATGTACGAAATGAAAAATGTTCATAACTCTAACTTTGTCCGTATAATATAACATAATATTGTATATAATAAAATATATAATAATAAAACAAGTTTTTCCCTTCCCTTTTGGCCGTCTACATGGCCCCACCTTATCACAGGAAAACCTTTGAATGCTAAGCGGTAATGCTAGTGTTCTACATTGTTCAATCTGTATAGAAATAAACCAGATTGATATAAGAACTAATAACAGTTACCAAGGACATCTTTATTTTAAATTATTTGAAGAAGAGACATTTTAGTTCTGTTAGATATGATCAATCTGGTTGTATCCCATTTGGACATATTCCCTCCTGAACTACATAGAGATCAAAGGAATTGTACAACAATCCTCTCCACAAGCAGAGCTTTGCTTCATGATCACAACTTAAACTTGGGTTCAACAGTACAGAAGACATTTATTCTAGATGTTTTTTTTTTTATGGTCAGATGCAACTTTTCAATCCATAATCATTGCAAGACTGATTTTAAGGATAAGTTTTTTATAAAATTGTTCAACATCAGTGTTACTAAATTCACTGCAACAATCTGAATCAATCTGCCTATTTGGGGCTTGGAATAAATTATAGTCGGCATATATTTAGTTATGCAGCTATTAAAGGAAAACTATGTTTGATCTCTTCCCTGTCTAGTGCAAAATACCCACATAAATATCAGCCATGGAAACTAATTATTAGGTATTTAATGAAGTTAAGCAGCAGCTGCCACCTCTGACTTTTGTGGGGATTTTCTTTTTCTGGATGATAACATTACAAACAATGACCAGGAAGTGTAATCTATTTACTGCCTCTTCACATGTGGATATCAGGCCCCATTTAGTACATCGCTTGGGATTCACAAATATTTGCTCAAAGTGATAAGAACAGAATCTTTTATGGCCTAAACTCCAGAAACCTACCTGAAATCTTAACCATCACAGGTGGACATCAACAGTTCTCTGTGACTTAAACCTTTTACTAAACATAGGTTTTAAATCTGGAACATAGCATTAAATATGTCTAGTGTAGCCTTTTTGATAATGTTTTCTGAATTTGCAAGACATACCGTAATACCAAAATCTAGTACCAACACTGGTACTCATTATTCTTTCTATAAAAATAAAATAGTAATGAGGACATTATTATTATTATTTTTTTTCAATTTTACAGATGCTGTGCCCGAGCTGCTCTGCTATTAGAGCCGGAGGCAAAGGTTGCTGTGGAAAAGGCTGCTGTGGGAATCGCTGCAGGGTGAGTTGATTCATTTGGGAAACTGGATTGAAGAGACGCAGTAAAATTGCACAGTACCAGCAGCTATAGGCTTAAGGTTTAATTTATTCCTTTACAAACTTTTTGTTTAGGTATTATTATTTACTAAATATGTTTTCAAGAATCTATATGGTTTATCTGATTTTTACATGATGTCTCCTTATCTATCATAAATTTCATTCATAAGTAAAGATCTGGAGCCTTTTAGTCTGAAAAGTTAGGATAAGAAATTACTCTCTTTTTGTTTTTTTAACATCCTAAGTATTGGATAGCTTCCTGTCTCTTATCTTCCACTGATCATCCTAGAAGAAAAAAACTTTTCTTAATCCACTTAGTCTTTCTCTGATATTTTTCCTCTAAAAATTCAATTACATAAAACAGATCACAGTCATGTGAACACTTGTGGTCTTTGCCAGAGTTTTCAGATAGTATGTGTATTCAAGTGTATTAGATAGAGGACATTTTTCTATTCAAGCAAACAGAAAGAAAAAAGTTTACGAGGTGTGATTATTAAAGTTTAACCACACCCAATAGCAATCTGCTTCTGTGTTTGTGAACATTGTATCCTGCTGTTGGAAATCCAGCTTGAACAATGGCCAACAGGTGCAAGTGGGCCAAAAATGGTGAAACACATTGCATGACAGAATATCTAAAGCTCCAAAAGAACTCTAAAAATCCGGAAAAAAAGGTGCAGTTGCATGAAATTAAAGGGGGTGTATTTTACTTGCTGTTGTTTTTGGTGTAGATAGTAGACAGTTTTCTCCATTTACTTTTTTTTCATTTTGCAATTTGTTTTTAACCAGTAGTTGTTTTAGCCTTCACACAATAATATAAACTATTTCACAAACAACTGATAAGACAGGGAATTAAGAGACAGCTAATAATATTCAAACAAAAAACAATCTTAAAGAGTCATTATGTACATTTTAAGTTAAAAATATTGTAACCCACCAGTTAGGGTTAAAGTACTATTTTTGTTGTTTTCTACATACTTTTATTGATACTGGGTTTTATTTTGAAAACCGAAAGTTTATTTTGATATACCGGAAGTGCGATGCTTAGAAAGGCGCATCTAGCTTAACCTCGTTAATTGAGGTTAGAGAGAGAGTGTGGATAAGCACAGAGGGAGCGAAGTTAGTGGTTAAACACAACACCATCCCTTGGTCAGGTCTTTTTGATGAGTCCAAGAAAATCAGAAGATTCTAGCCCTCATGTCCAGGAAGGCTGATTCTATGACCCATTGATGGCGAGCCTCCCAGCTTGAATCCAGATTTTCTACACCACCATACGGCGGACCACCAATCTGTCTATGGTATGATCATGCTAGTCACCCTGACTGACACCACCTTGAGTCTACCTCGGAAAGTGCACTTGGATAAACCCCCCTTGACTTTTGACTATTTCCCCCAGACTTTTACAACTGACATTGACTGAACTAAGAGCAACCGCTCTCAAGAAGGAAACAAAGGAAAATCAGACTCTCTAAGAGACACTTTACTTTCTTAGTTAAAGGGCCCATAGGTTACGTTGTTATTATTGTGTGTTGTATTATATGTTGCAGTGTTCTTTTTGGCAACTAAAATCTACAATAACTACAACCACCTGTGTGTTTGGTTATTGCTCTCTCTCAGCTCCTACGAACCTAGTCTGTGACGTGTACATACCTTGAAGTGGGTTACACGGTAAAACGTGGCGAGCCAGCCAGGAGCTTTGAGAAGGCAATAACGCTGAAACCGTGTGACCACTAGATTCTACCTTAACTGTTGATTGGCTAATTTACACTGAAATGGATGTGATTGAAACTGAAAACATTAAGGTTCCCAACTCCCTTCTTGTCACTGGATTAACCAAGACTGTTGTAGATGAAGAGCTTTATGAGTTTTTGAAGAAATTTGGGTCTATTAACCGAGTGATCACGGTTTCAGAACTAACCTCTGAGTTTTATGGCAAAGGTATTGTCGAGTATACATCTGGTGCTGCTGTGCAGGCACTTGAAAAAGACTTGCCTCTTGATAGAAAAAGTGATTCTGATAGCAATGTTATCTTTCACATCGAAGCCCTAGCTAGTGTATACTCTAGCAAGAAGGGTACAGTTCTTACTACAACTTTTCTGTTAGACCTTCAGAATATTGCAAAACTCAGTGGGAAACCTTTTGAACATATAGTACGTGATGAACTAGCCAGAATTGCTGGGGTTGTAGGGGAGTATTGTCAGAGTGAGCAGACTGGGTTAGTTCAAGAACCAGCTGTAGCACTCCTTGGAGAACCTCTTTCCCCAAATGCCACAGACTCAGTGATCATGGAACCAAACCCCATTCTTGACCCATATAGCTCTACTTCTAAACCACCTGCAGCCGCTATGCCAGCTTTTAAGGAGTCTGCATCTTCCTTTTCGCAGTCTTCTGATCATCTGAACCCACCCGAGGTGCAACGTTTAGTAGTTGAGCACATTGTCAAAACCGCAGATCTTACTTCTCAGATCCATGCACCAACTAAACTGAGACCCTTTTCTGGCAGAGTTCCATGCTCAAATTTTGAAGTTGACTATGAAACTTGGAGGAACAGTATTGAATGTCACTTAGCTGATCCAACTGTTTCCAGTGCACAACTAGTAAGGAAAATCGTTGATAGCTTACTGCCTCCTGCAGCCACTGTAGTAAAATCTTTGGGTCCTCATGCTAGCCCACAAGCATTCTTAGATGTACTTGACTCAGCTTATGCTACTGTCGAAGATGGGGATGAGCTATTCGCCCAGTTCTTAAACGTCAACCAGAATTCAGGTGAGCGACCATCTAGTTATCTCCAACGGCTACAGACAATCTTGAACAGAGTTGTGAAAATGAAAACCATTTCACCTCAGGATTCAGATAAACAGCTCTTAAAGC
This sequence comes from Cyprinodon diabolis, assembly GCA_030533445.1. Classification (NCBI taxonomy): domain Eukaryota; kingdom Metazoa; phylum Chordata; class Actinopteri; order Cyprinodontiformes; family Cyprinodontidae; genus Cyprinodon; species Cyprinodon diabolis. Next base: position 20,128,331 of record CM060075.1, on the reverse strand, counting down.
AGTTTTGTAGAGGCTGCTGGAACAATGCACTGATTACAGCTCTTCAGCTTGAGCAGAGAAAAGACAGTCCACCTACTTTTCCAGAGCTTTTATTGCTTTTGCGCACTGAAGAAGACAAGCAAACTGCCAAAGCTAACAGAATGAAACAACATCTTGGTTTCCAAAAACCAAAAGCACAAGCTTGTGCACAAGTGCATGATGTTTATCTTTCAGACACTGCTGAATATGACCTATCAGCATCTCTTTCTACCCCACCATTAGCAGTTCAGCAGATCCAAAGGAAGATTGTAGAACTACAGGCTCAAATAGCTGCTCTCTCTAGCCCTAAACAAGAAAAACACTGTGCACAAAAACCTGCAAAGAAAAAGGACAAAGACAAACAAAGAGAGAGAACTAATACGACACCAAGGACACCAACAACTGAAATAACTTCAGAAACCACACCTTCAACATTCAGGTCAAAACCAAAACCATGGTACTGTTTCCGGTGTGGAGAGGACGGACATATTGCAACTAACTGCAATGACCCTCCTAATCCTACCTTAGTGTCTGCCAAGAGAAACCTGTTGAGAGAAAAACAGCAGGCATGGGAAAAGAACAACCCAATGCCCAATCAACCTTTAAACTGGACCCTGTTTCTATTGAGGGACAAATGGAAACAAACAAACTCAAAAATCCCACTACTGAACCAAAGACAAAACCGAGAGCCAAACTGAAAGAACACAAAGTAACTAGAACCAGAAAGCTACCTAAGGGGTTAGTTGGAAGTAAGAGTACTACTAATGTTAAAGTTAATGGGCTTGAGTGTAATTCATTGCTTGACACTGGTTCTCAGGTAACCACCATGTCCCAGTCCTTTTATAAGAGTTACCTCTCAGACCACACTATTTACCCTGTCAATGACTTACTTGAGATTGAAGGGGCAAATGGCCATTCAGTGCCATACATGGGGTATGTACAAGTAACTATCCAGTTCCCCAAAGAGTTCATTTCTGCTTAACCTGAAATTGAGACACTTGCCCTCATAGTACCAGATGTCAGATCCAATAGCCTCACCCCCTTACTGATTGGAACCAACACTCTAGACCCACTTTATGAACAGTTCTGTGATGATGATGACCTTCAAACAAACCCTTACTCTGGCTATCACCAAGTTCTAAGAACCTTGCAATTCAGACATAATCAAAACTCAAATGTTCAGCTTGGCTTGGTGAACTTGCGAAATATTGAGCCAAATGTGATCCCTGCTGGTCAGAGAGTGGTGCTCGAGGCATTTGCAAATATTGATGGCATGACTAATGAGAAGTGGGCTCTGGTTGAGCAACCCAGCATGTCATCTTTACCTGGTGGCATTTTCATTGACAGCTGTATCATAACACTTCCAAAAGACTCTCCTTACAAAATACCAGTTGTAGTAAGAAATGAAACTGATCATGACATATGCTTACCAGTGAGGTGTGTTTTGGCCGAGCTCAGTGCCGTTGAAATCATTTCCACTCAAACCACAGCCAGCTGTCATCAACAGTTCACTATGCATACTGATCGACAGGCTTTCCTTACTGAATCAAGTCTAAAATTTGACTTTGGAGACTCTCTCCCTGAAAAGTGGAAAAGTCATATGACTGAAACACTGAACACTTACTCTGACTTGTTTTCACATCAAGATTTGGACTATGGACATGCAACAAAAGTGAAACATTTTATCAAATTAAAAGATGAGACCCCCTTTAAACATCGTCCACGTCCGATTCACCCACAGGACTATGACGCAGTGCGGCGTCATTTGCAATCACTTCTTGAGGCTGGTATAATTCGGGAATCTCAATCTCCATATGCATCGCCAATTCTTGTGGTAAAAAAAAAAATGGTGACGTCCGATTATGTGTTGATTACAGAAAATTAAACATTCAGACAATCAAAGATGCATATGCATTACCAAACCTCGAAGAGTCCTTTTCTGCCCTCAGTGGGTCACAATGGTTCTCGGTCATGGACTTAAAAAGTGGGTATTACCAAATTGAGATGGCAGAGTGTGACAAAGAAAAAACGGCATTTGTGTGCCCTCTCGGGTTTTGGGAGTGGAACCGTATGCCACAGGGCATCACGAACGCGCCAAGCACTTTTCAGCGATTAATGGAAAAGTGCATGGGAGACATCAATTTGCGTGAAGTGCTCGTATTCCTAGATGATATAATCGTCTTTTCAAAAACTCTTGAGGAACATGAAACCCGTCTCACAAATGTCCTGAACCGGTTACGAGAGAACGGCCTTAAAATATCACCTGAAAAGTGCCGTTTCTTTCAGACATCCTTTCGCTATCTGGGGCACATTGTCTCAAGGAACGGAGTAGAGACTGATCCCCAAAAGACTGAAGCTCTCAAGACCTGGCCCAGGCCCCAGACCTTAAAATACCTTAGGTCATTCCTTGGGTTCACAGGATACTACAGAAGGTTCGTGGAAGGATACTCAAAGATCGTAAAACCCCTAACAAACCTCACAGCCGGCTATCCTCCCGTTCAGAAAAGGGAAAAATTGATCAACCTAGCCGCTAAGTACCATAACCCAAAAGAACCATTCGGAGAGCGATGGACACAGGCATGTGAAGATGCTTTCAATGACATAATTGAAAAGTTGACATCGTCCCTAGTCTTAGGGTTTGCAGACCCCAGTTTACCCTACGTGCTCCATACCGATGCCAGCACAGTTGGCCTCGCTGCGGCTTTGTACCAAGAACAAGACGGGCAGACCCGTGTTATAGCTTACGCAAGTAGAGGTCTTTCCCAGTGTGAATCCCGTTACCCAGCCTATAAGATGGAATTCTTAGCCCTTAAATGGGCTGTAACGGAAAAATTTCACGATTACCTTTATGGCAATGTTTTCACAGTTGTGACTGATAACAATCCCCTTTGCTACATTCTCACCAAAGCCAAATTAGACGCCACTAGTTATCGCTGGTTAGCAGCCCTGTCAACGTATACCTTTGACATCAAGTATCGGGCAGGGAAGCAAAACCAGGATGCTGATGGCCTGTCAAGGAGGCCTCATGGTGAACTTACCAATGATAGTGCATCCCAAGAGGAGAGTCAAAGAATTCATGAGTTCACCTCTCACCATTTAGCGTCTGTGGATGTTGTCCAAGCTACATGCCAATATCACACTATGATTACCCAAAATGAACCAGATCTCCCTCCATGTTTCATTGAGTCACTTGCAGTGCATCCAGATGCAATTCCTTCAGAGTTTGGAGAAGACAATGACAGTTTTAGGGGTCTCTCTACAATCCCTAAGTACAGCAAGGAGGAATTGGTTAGAATGCAGCAAGCAGATCCTGTAATTGGTGTTGTTCTAAAATTGTATGAGACAGGAGAATCTGCCCCTTCTGACATAAAGTCCCAAGAGCTTTTCCTCATGCTCAAAGAAATGAGTCGCTTTGAAATGAAAGACAGTCTGTTGTACAGGAAACGACATTGTGACAACAAAACAGTCTACCAGTTTGTCCTACCCCAAACCTTAAGAGCCCCTGTACTACACAGCCTACATAATGAAATGGGCCATTTAGGATGCGAGAGAACTCTTGAATTAACCAGATCCCTCTTCTATTGGCCCAAGATGGCATCTGAGGTCGAGTCAAAAATAAAAAATGGCCCAAGGTGCGTCAAAAGAAAAACCCAACCTGAAAAGGCTGCGCCCTTAGTCAATATACAGACAAGCCGCCCGATGGAACTTGTCTGTATGAATTTTCTGTCCATAGAACCAGACAGCCGTCATACTAAAGATGTTTTGGTCATCACAGACCACTTTACTAAGTATGCGGTGGCCATTCCGACACGAGATCAAAAGGCCCTAACTGTAGCTAGAAACCTCTGGGAGCAGTTCCTGGTTCATTACGGCTTCCCTGAGCGCCTTCATAGTGACCAAGGCCGTGACTTTGAGTCACAGATTATCCAAGAACTTTGCGCCTTGGTTGGCACTAAAAAAGTATGAACAAGCCCCTACCATCCTCGGGGCAACCCCGTAGAACGATATAATCGTACACTACTAAGTATGTTAGGCACCTTAAAAGACAATGAAAAGTCCAGCTGGCGAGATCATGTTCGACCCCTCACTCACGCATACAATTGCACGAGAAATGAGGTTACCGGGTTTTCGCCCTATGAGCTAATGTTTGGGCGGCAACCCAGATTGCCTATTGACATAGCTTTTGGTCTTCCATTTAAGGAAGGTTCAGCTACCACCCACTCTTAGTATGTGAGAAATCTTAAAACCTATCTCAAAGAAAGTTACCAGCTAGCAACAACAAATGCAAAGAAGGTTGCAGACAAAAACAAGCGAAGATTTGACATGCGAGTAAGAGAGTCAACCCTTGACAGTGGTGACAGAGTGCTAGTGCGTAACCTCCGCTTTCGCGGCAAACACAAACTTGCTGATTGATGGGAGTCCACCATATATGTTGTTCAAAAGAAAGCTGGAGATATGCCTGTATACACAGTATGTCCTGAAGGTCAAGATGGGCCGTTACGCACATTGCACCGTGACTTATTACTTCCTTGCGGTTTTCTGTCTGAGGATGAGGAAATGGTAAAACCAAAGCAAACTACAAAACCTAAAACCAGGCAAACTCACTTACCTCCAGAGGACAATTCTCCTGATTCTGATGAGGATGAGTATAGTCCACGTTTCTACCCCATCGAAATCGAGACAACAACCAGATTTGTCCAACCGAACAGTTTTCTTCCAAGCAAAACTGTCACGTATATTGAACATGAATCTGGTGCTAAGTCAAAACCTTTACCGAAATTGGACAATTTACCTGAGAATTTACCAACTGTCTCTGGTCAACCTTTGGAAAATGAAAAGTTGAATGGACACTTACCGGATGTGACACTAAATGAAAACCTGAATGGAAACTTACCGAATGCAACACCAGCTGAACTTGAACCTGAAAACAGGAAAGACAGTGAACAAAGGGATTCAGAAATTGAAGATGATTCAACAGCTCATTCCTCTCCAAATGAGAGTATAGAGAGAATGGAACAGATACTTGAAACTGAACCGAGACAATCGACTGAATTAGACAAACCTACAGAACAGACTACTAACTCACCTGAGTTGGCTGATCCTGGTTCTCAGGTCAATGTGGCTGTAGAACAAATACGCAAGTCTGAGCGTCTAAGGAAGCCACCTGCTAAGTTTACATACCCACATCTTGGCCAACCCTTGATCTCATTTGCACAGACCATCCTTGACAGCTTTAACAAAGCTTTAGTTGAAACATTTGAAGGAGCCTCTTCATTTGAAAGTAGAACATGAAGGGACTCATGTTAATTCAGAGGGGGAGGGTGTAACCCACCAGTTAGGGTTAAAGTACTATTTTTGTTGTTTTCTACATACTTTTATTGATACTGGGTTTTATTTTGAAAACCGGAAGTTTATTTTGATATACCGGACGTGCAATGCTTATAAAAGCGCATCTAGCTTAACCTCGTTAATTGACTCACAGAGCCCTGCTCTTTCACCCACGTGTGATGAGAAAATAGAGGAAAAGAGCGTGGATAAGCACAGAGGAAGCGAAGTTAGTGGGTAAACACAACACCATCCCTTGGTCAGGTCTTTTTGATGAGTCCAAGAAAATCAGAAGATTCTAGCCCTCATGTCCAGGAAGGCTGATTCTATGACCCATTGATGGCGAGCCTCCCAGCTTGAATCCAGATTTTCTACACCACCATACGGCGGACCACCAATCTGTCTATGGTATGATCGTGCCAGTCACCCTGACTGACACCACCTTGAGTCTACCTCGGAAAGTGCACTTGGATAAACCCCCCTTGACTTTTGACTATTTCCCCCAGACTTTTAAAACTGACATTGACTGAACTAAGAGCAACCGCTCTCAAGAAGGAACAAAGGAAAATCAGACTCTCTAATAGACACTTTACTTTCTTAGTTAAAGGGCCCATAGGTTACGTTGTTATTATTGTGTGTTGCATTATATGTTGCAGTGTTCTTTTTGGCAACTAAAATCTACAATAACTACAACCACCTGTGTGTTTGGTTATTGCTCTCTCTCAGCTCCTACGAACTAGTCTGTGACGTGTACATACCTTGAAGTGGGTTACAATATCTTTGAACAGTAGCCTTTTTTATTGACCCTTTAACACCAAAACATCTTTTGATGATCAGACTGACACCTCAGCTTTAATTTCCCTCAATTTACTTCAGGTTGGAAATTTCCGCGCTGTTCAGCGCATGTGAGGTCAAGTGCTTCCTTGTTAAATGGGTCCAATCTGAACAATTGAAGCATTGTATTCAATATAGAGTTTGTGGATACTCTTCCAGCTCAGCTCAGACACCAATGGCAACTCCACGTAAGGTAAAAAAACTCAGAAAAAAAAACACCTGGTCACATGTAGCAGTATCCTCAGAAAACTCAATAATGCCTCTTTGAACATGAAAAATACACACATGTACATGAACAAACACTGTTTGTTCTGCAGTTTGGTAGGGCAAATGTCCCCCTTTAAAGGTATAATGGAGTATTTTCACAAATCTTTGAAAAGATCTGCTCTCTCTACTTTAAAAAAAATGCACATGCACAGCCTTGTACCCACTCCCGAGAGGGAACGCCTATTAAACGAGTGCGAGATCATGCACGAACCCATTTCTTCTCGTGCACGCTCTGTTCAAAAGTTGCTGTGTGCATCGCTCATACAAGCTTACTTTGCAAAAGAAGATTTGCAATTTTTCCACTATGTCAGACTCACCAGTGATAAGTGAAAATGTGGACGAGCACGTAGGACGCCCTTACGTAAACATATCACCAGATTGATTGACAATTAGGAGGACCACATATTTTGATGATCCGCCCTGAAAAAGAACATCCTCCACTATATCTTTAAGTAATTTTTTTCAGTATTTGTACTTAAATACATTTTGGGGTGGGTTCTTCTAACTTTCACTTAACTACATTTCGAAGTCAAATATTCAAATTTCTAATCTACTACATTTCTAGGAAGCTGGTTGTCACTCGTTCCATTTAGCTCAGCTTATCTTTGTTATCTGCTGTTGCTGTTTTTCTTTCTTGAAAACTCAAAGTTCATCCTGCATTTTTAAGTTATCTCTCTTTTTCAACACATCTGGGTCAAAGGGTAGCTCATTAGGTGTATGCAGAACTTTGACATGCTGAGTAGTAACTTCCTCCAGGGAGAAGAACTAAAACATGCAAGATAGATCCCCTTGGGGACTGAATTTGGACACCACTGTTTTTAGAGATTTAATGACATTCCACATATGTGAAAATCTCAGGGCAGATATTATCTGTACTTTATAATTTTATGAAGATGTTAGTCGTTGCCAAGTGGCCACGTTGTTCAGTACGACTGTCGTGATGGGTTCTCTAGTGAGACCCAGTTATGCAGAACACCACGGAGACGGAAACAGAAGTAAAAGGTTTAACAATGTTTATTGTCACAAGCACAGTTTAATCACTGGTTCTGGTTCTGGCCTGGGGACTGGTTCACTGGAGTCTGCGTGGGAGACAGTTCAGTTAGCGTTTGGCTCAGAGGGCAGGCTCGGCAGGTTAAGCTCCTCCTGAGCTTCAAAGGAGAAAAACAGGTTTCCTGGAAGACAGAGACAAAGGTTAGAATCCAGTCTGGATTCAAAAGTCAACAAAGGTTCTCAGAGATACTAGGCTTAGGTGCTAACCAACTGGATAAAACACTGCGGCGTTGAGGCAAGGTCTGAAGACAGCTTAAATACTGTGGATCCTCTGATGATGGGATGAGCTTCAGCTGTGCAGGAGGCTCGGCTCAGGAGGATCCATGGCGGACTCTGCTGGAGGAAGGTGGTACTTCTCCAGCTCCCAACAACGACAAGTTCTCAATACAGAGATGAAGTTTCTGTTTAGTAATAGATTCCATCTCTAGTTTTCTTTTTGAATAAAACATAATAATCAAATTCCTGTCCTTATTTTTTGTGGCATTTTTATGCTGAAATTATTTAGAGGTGGTGTAGAATTTGTAGCAAGGTGGTTTTATGGGTCAATACATCAGGTGGTTTCTAAAAATTACATTTTCTCTTAAATTACTCTGAAATTACACAGAAATGTACTGATATTAGAAAATTACATATGAACTTTGAATACTTAAATGCATACACTTTTGAATATTTAGATATTTTAAAAAGTAAGTATTTCAATACTTTAACCTGAGTAGATGTTTGACCGTATTATAGTTGAGTACCTTGTCCACCACTGCTTAAAAGGAGGATCTTAAACTGAGGATCCACCAAGACTTTTATTAGCTTCGCTTACCACTTGATTTTCAACTTGGATGGTCCATGATATCATTTAGTAACATCCCAGGGATTTTACTGCCATTTTTGATGATGCTCTACAAGAGCTGTTATCTAGGCTCTCTTTTGTGGCTCTGGACCATTAGAAGGACAACGCCTTTTAACCAGAGGGTTCTCCCTGCTCCCCTCTAACCTGGCATAAGCCTGAATAATAAGTGTAGTTTATTTTGAATTCTACACATTATCCATCTGGAAAGCCTTTTGCAGAAAGTATTTGCAAAAGGGAGGGACATTCAGTACAATTGTTGCACCTGATTGGATAAATCAAGTGGTACCTGCCTCCCATGTCAAACTTTTAGCCAAAGTAGCATCTTGATTTGTTTTACAACTAGCTGAGGTAATTTATAAAACAAACTCCTTCCAAATCCGGTCAGGAAGAATGTGCAAACATCCTTCCCATCCACACAGTAACACACAACTGCAGCCGTGTGTTGCTTCTCTGCAGCCTAGAGTAGGTGTTCCTAGTCCTGTGTATGTTAGGCATAGGGACAGATTTAGGGTTGGGAGATCCACAAAGTAAACAATGCAAACAATACGCCCACACTGTTGGACCTTCACAGGTTAATTACATTTTTTTCTGAAACTAATAAGAGCCGGGTTTTTATTGAATCCTGATCTACAAACTACTTTACCTTATGTGCAATTGAATTTAGTCTCTCCAGTTAACAAACCTGATTAAATGGGAAATGTGTTGTTCCACGTATCTTTGCACTGATTTTACAAAACCCTTAGGCCAAGACAGAAAATGAAAATTCAAGTAATGTGAAAAATAATAACAGGCTTCAATACAAAGTTTATTTTATGAATATCTCTTGTCTCTTACAGATGCTAAACTCAGTTTTTTCATCTGTCCTCGGTCTCGTTGGGGCGGCCTACTGCACCGGTGTGGCCTTAGCTGCATTGGTGGTTGGACCAAAGTGTTTGGTTAATGACGAATGGAAATATCCCTTTGAGGACACAGGCTTGTGAGTGTTTTCCCCATCCTGCTGGTGCACATGCATTATCAATGATGATGGTTGAACTGAAACTTTGATGCTCTGATGAAAGCAAAGCATATTTCTATTTTCAGTTTTCCTTCTTCTTTTATCTTATTGGTTGTATTATCATCATTATAAAAAAATGTTTCAGTTCTATGGAGTGACTTTTGTGTCAGAAATAAATTTTTCATGACTTTTATTTCTCAAATTTATTATTTTTTTTAATGTAGGATATTTTCTTATTTTGGCAAAAAACAAACAAAAAAACAAATCCATACAGCTGTTCTTGGAAATAACCATGAATGCAATACCGTTAACATCCAGAAGGGGGCACACCAAGTCAACACTATGTTTTTTTTTAACTGACATCTATTCAAAATCCAAACTTTGTTTCCCTTCCCTTAGCAAGAAAAGTAGTTTAAAGTTGATTTTGTTAGTATATTTGAAAAGAATTTTAAGTATAGAAATTATGTAATCCACCATGTACTTGTAGGGTACACAATTAGGACAGTTTTAAGTCAAAAAATTATACTCTTATATAGTCAAATGAAGGATTCAAGTATAAAGCAAGTACACACATCTTTATACAACTATTGTAAAATATTTATGCTTGTGGTTCATACTTTACGACTTTACTATTTATATACCTTCCTTCTCTCATACTTAGATCTAGATATTTTAAGTATCAGTAGAAATAAGTAAAGTATCCCAATTAAAAATACGCTTTAGTATTTAAGTATAAGCTTAAATCTTAGAATAAAGGTACTTGCTCTTAGACTTATATTTATACTTTTCAGTACAAGTATACTCTTCTATACTATTCTTAAGTATATAAAATGCAGTTAATGTAAATATCAAGTAAACTGCCTATATTTGTAGGATAACTATATTTGGAATACACTCGAATAAAGTTTATCGCAGTTGCTCTGAAGAACTGGGAACATTAAAGTAGGGTTTAATAAAACACCCACCCAGAAATAAAGTGATTACGCAAGTATTATTAATCACCACTGATCAGGAGATTAAACTATCAAACAAAAATGAACATGTTGTAAATTTGAATTGAGCCTATTAGATGTTAACAGGGAGTCACTGTTAACAGGGAGGGAAGTAACCTTTATTACACAATTTATGAAGGGATATTAAAATTTAGCCCCTAGTTGTGCTTCCTGCAGAAAACCCCAGTTTCCTCTTTCTGTGCTTTCTGGTTAAACCTACATATGATCCTTCTCATTGCAAACAGTGTTTTTATGAATCATAAAAGGACAACAAGAAAAACAAGAACCGATTCTCTCTGATCACAAGACATGTTGTTTGTCAGCACTGATTACAGAAAATGAGACTAAACTCTTGTGGTTTCATTTTGGATCTCTTCACATACATTAGCATCTTTAAATGCTCTGAAAATGAATCTGCGTTTTGTTGAAGCAGCGCAGAAGAAATTACTTTTTTTTTACCAAAACCACCTGCATAACTTAACCACTTCTACACAGCAAAACACATTTTGAAGTTTGTGGCTAAAGGTATAAAACTGACTGCATTAAAAATAATGATTATATAGGTATAATTGTACCATACAAAGACCCAAGTTTATCTTGATCTTATGTTCAATAATGAGCATGGTAAGAGAGATAAAAAAAAATGTTAAAGGGCTTTATTAGAGACTAGCAAACTAGTGGTCAACAAATCTAAACACCAACCATCAGACCCTCGGCCATTTCAGTTCTATCATAGTAAACATATGTGGAGTTCCTTGATTCCCACTGTCTTTTATGTAGAACTTATGGGCTTTACATAGGCTGCTATTGAAATTTTGAGCAACAGGTCTCGTATTAAAACACCTATTAAGTATTGTGGAAAATCTGTGATTCTGTGGGTCTATTTCCCATTTATAAGATAAGGGGAACATTATAATTTATACCACTAATGAGACATCTTAAATCAATGTTAGGTAGCATTATGTGGTCAGTATTGGGTGACGATATTTAACATGTGGCCAAATGAGTCCTGCTATGGTTTAGACAATCCAAAACCTTCTTTCTAAGCTCACATCCACCACTTTGTGGGGTAATATGAAGAGAAGAGAGCATAAGGAAGGTAAGAGGACTCTGGGTGATCAATGGAGACTATGCAAGGAGAAAAAGGCAGAAAATCCTTCTCTCTTTCAACCCCCACTTTGGGAAAAGTTTTTTTCCTCTTGGCAGTTTAACAGCAGGAACATCAAAAAGTTAAATCTTTTTTTTTTGTAATTATTAGGTAATGCAGTTGCAATAAATAATTTGAAATATGTTTGTTTCTTTTATGGCGAACATAAATAAGGGAATAATTCATACTTAGAGACTACAACAGCTGTTTTCAGTGACTGATAAACAATTTGTACTGACCTTATCTAAAAGACCTTTTTAGAAATGCACCAGATACAGCTTAGAAAATCGTATTTGTTATTCTATTGCCTTTTTATCATATAATAAAAATTATTCATTAATAGAACTTGTAAATGTGTGTCTCCTATAGAAAAGAAATGCCTTTCAGTGTTATCAGTGTGCAGAGTGCTGGACTTTGATCTAACTCTTAAAAATACTGGTTACTGGTGATAAACGAGCCACAGTCAGGATCATGCTACTTGTGTTTGTGCCACTGAGTTCTTGATCATAAGGTTTCTCTGTCTGTGTATTTATCTTTCAATACTTATTATAGCCAAACTAAATGCAAGTCCATACAGAAGGAAAAATACAGAAGAAAATATTCAGGCTTAAAGTTACAGTATGCAGAATTAACAGATACTGTAAGTACAGACCAGAGTAGAATAAATACAGATCTCTACTCTCTCTCACCTTAATTTCTTTTCAAAGCAGTTTTAAGAAGACCTCAGGTAATACGATTTGCCTGAACATCAGTGATATTCAAACTCAATTCCAAAAAGAAAATGGCTGTTTCACAACTTTTTTTTTTTTTTCATGCTGCAAAAATTTACCTATTTGTATTGAATCTGATATAATAAGTAAAATACGACAAATGTGCATTGCGGTGTGAATAACATCACTGTTTATAATTCTTTAAGCGGTTCGATGTAAACACCTACTAAGGTGTTGTTCATGCCTTTATTTTGAAGTGGATCTTTTTTTTTGAAATATTTTGTTCAGCTTTCTTTTCCTGCTTAGTACTTTACCCAGTCTGTTTACTGTTTCTTGCAATGCAGCAGTAACTAATGATAAACTGCTCTGTTATGTAATGGCATGCAACGTTCTTCAGTTAACCTTCATAAACTTCTGGTGACCAGCATGTTTACTGACCGAAGCCCTGTTGTGGTTAACTGGGCAGAAATCAGCAACAGAGGCTGCACTTCTCAACAATCACTATACCCCCAATGTTTTTGTGTCTGCAACAGCAAAGTTGTTTTCATCTAAAAATACAAACAGTATATGTGTACATTTTTGTTAGCTGGTGATCAACCTAAAAAGCAACAATCCTTCATATAGGTTGTTACACAAACTTAGATCTGTGAAATGTGTCCTAATAAACAATCTGCTCTCTTTCACAGGACTAATTCCAGCTACCTTGGGAATCAGACCCTTTGGAAAATCTGTGAATACCCTAAAGATATTGTATTGTGGCACATTGTGCTGTTCTCCATACTGCTGGGCATGGGTGTGCTGCAGGTCTTGCTCTGTGCCATCCAGGTGATCAACGGCTGTGTGGGATGCATCTGCGGTGACTGTCGGGAGAGCCATGATGTAGGTGGAATCTGTGCAGAGGCAAAATTCTTATAAAAAAACAGACTAAATTAACTATTTAACATCTCCTTTTTACTTAAAATATTTCTGAGTCAAAGACTATGAAAGGTTTTAAAAGGCAAGGATCTTCAGCATAATTTTCCAAATTTTCATATTGTATTTATAACAGTGAATCAGCAAAGTTATTGTGTTTCTCTGTTGCTGTTGTTATTAAAGTTTTAAGTTCTTATCAAATGCATGCTGAAGGGAATCTAACTTTATTTTACACATATTGACTTCTAAATAGTCAACATGCACCACCTTTCATCCTCTTAGTTTGATATAATGAATTAAATTTCTTATAAATTAAAACCTACATCAACAATTTTTGCATAAAATTTAACTGGAAATAGAATTTAATCGGTTCAGCAAGAAATTATACACTTCAACCTTTTTTTTTTTACTTAAATTATGTATGTTTATATCAGAAAAATGGTTGAATGTTAAGAAAAAAGTATTTAGATAAAAAAGTGTTTGTTAACTTGTAAAGAAAAAAAAAACAGCAAAGTATTTTAATTCTATTAATACCAAAACAGTAAGTAGAAATATAAGTAACCAGGAATATTGTCCTTTAACATTATGTAAGTTTATTATGATTGATGATTAGATAAATAAATGAAAAAAAATACATAAACAATTAAATAAAGAGCAGATCTGTGTCCCATAAATATGTTTATAATATATGAAATGCTGTGTTGAGCCCCAAACTTCTAAAACCACTATTAGCATTGTCAAACATTCTAGCTTGTTTTGACAATAAGCATTAGATTTATTTGCCCCAAACCTTGTTATTATGCAGAAAAAAACCTAAATAACATTGCATTAATATGTTAGAAATAAATCTTAAAAAGGTGCTCTAATTAACTTCCAGTAGCATCCGAAAAACAGGACTTGCTAACTGATTGACTTAATAATTGTGCTACTTTAAGAAACCAGTAATTACTAATGAATTAAAAATCTTAGACAAACAGTTTTTTTTAAGTAACATTCAGTTTGGAGTTTACAGGGGGGTGGGTGGTAGGGGCAGCAATTATTAGTACTGCTACCATGATAACTTAGCTTCTATGTTGAATTTTGAGGTTTGGTTTGTAAAATAAACCTCCAACACTTCAAAACATTTTTCTCTTTATTTCAAAATTTAATGTAACATGAGCAAATGCAACAGACAGACATTTTTAAAACTATCAAGAAGTGGAGGTTTACAGAAACCCTAAGCAAAAATTATTCAAGTATACTAAAAGTGCACTAATTTCATACTTAAAATCAGCCAGTGCACTTAGAGTTGACTTATTCTAAACTATATTTCATATACTTAACAATAGTATAGTCAAGTGTACTTGACTATACTATTGTTTACTTTATTGTTTACTAAAGTATACTTTAAGTATACTTTAGTAAACAATAAAGTAAACAATTCTGTTCAGTTCTGAACAGAAGTGAATAAGCTAACTCCAGTTTATCTCTCTTCATAACAATTTTGTCTCTCTTAAAATTGTAATACTGCTTTTTTATTTCGATATTTTATGAAAAACCCCTAAGCTATGTGATGCAATGTAAGGTGACTTGTAAGGTTGTTGCTAGTAGAGAAACATGTTTGACCAGATTAAAAAAAAACTTGAAAATGAGGTTTAAACAGTATAAAATATAATGTCCAAATTGAGTCAAAGGGCCCTTGGGTTTGTTTAAAGTTGGTTACCTAATGCTGACCTTTAATTTTTCTCTCTCTAGTTCACTTTAGGTAGACTACAACTTACGCAGGTTTAAGAAAAATAGCATTTCCATGCATTTTTCTGGTCCAAATATTAAACTGATTAACAGATTAAACTGTTTAATGGCCTGTTTAGGATCAATCTAGCTACGTTTACATGGACAGGTAATCAGAATAAACGGCCGATTGGATTAAAATTGTGTCATGTAATCATTCTAACCAGAATATTCTGATCAAATTTATCAGGATCAGGATGAAAGTGCAACTGAACTGAAAAAGCCGGTTTGTGTCGATTCATGATCTGATCGCCGAGCATGTAAAAGCTTGATTGGATCAATTTATTTTGAATGAGGCAAGTTCATATGTGTGTAAATGGGCACCCCAGGTCAATGTCAAGGATTTTTGCTATGAATGCCTTGGCATACGCTTTGGATAGATGCTATCTCATTATTCCTTTAAGCTGTGATAGACCAAATATAAGTTGTTGAGATTAACTGGAGCAGTTTGTTTTTTTGTTTGTTTTATTTTTTTTTTATTTAACAAATGTTTAGTTCTGGGGGCCTTTATTTAAAGTAATTAGTAAGGAAATTGGCACATAAAGGAGAAAGGTTGACAGACAGTAATATTCAAAGTTTGGGAAGTAAACCTCTAACAGATACACCTGAATATCATATATTACCATATAAAGTGAAAACTTGCTTGTTTTATTCATTTAGGCTTTAATAGAGAATGTAAAGACACTGTAGACAAAAGTGGTTATTTCAGCTGATTGTCACTATGGTATTTTCCAGTTGATTGTTCAAAGTTTATAGAACTCAGCTGGAGTTTTTATTATGAGTCTCTACTGGTGTTATTTTTTGAAATAATAAAAATGTGTTTTCATTAGAAGATTTGTTGCTGCATGTTGTTGCTGAGCATTTTTAAAAGGCACTCCTTCCATTCGTCATCAAAGGCAAAATATCTTAAGCTTAATAATTAGAAACCTTTTTAATTAATTGATATAAATAAAAATTCAATTTATTTATGTTTAAATATCGGCAGAGAACAAACTCTTGTGAAGGATTTATTTCCATTCCAACAAATTAGTCATTTTGTAACCTTGACAAAACATGTAAAGTCAAATATTGATCCCATTCAGTACTAACAGGTAGAAACTGTCTGTACTGCTTCAAGATTAACAGCAATCTTTCAGCTCTGGCTGACATTAGTTTCTAAAACGTCACGCAGTGATGTCTTACAGTGGTGACATGATCGTTAACTGTCAACACATTCATGTTTGAACCGCACCATCAAAGGTCTACACATTAACACCAAGCTCACATTTATTAACAGTTTCCAAGATTGGCTGCAAACTTACTCCCTGTCGACAGCAGAAATTAACATGTGACTTTTTTCCATTGCAGAGTGACAGCGGACTATGAAGGTGAGGAAGAAAATCCTGCAGAAACCTCCCATCACCAAAACAAATGCCTCTGAGAAGCATAAATCTGGGAATGAACTTCTTAAGATTTTGTGCTGACAACCTTTGGTGTTTGCTTTTCCATTTTATTTCTTTCACTCTGCAAAAAAGAAAGAAGTCCAACTTTTTCTCCATTTAAAAAGTTATTTTGTCTCATGTGTAACAGCTGATTTGTTTAGGAAGCAGATAATTACTGAACCCAATAAAAGCTATATGTTAGAATAAAATAATGTGTGCATTTATGGTTAGTTTGATGCCTGAATGTTTATCAGCTGTATATGAAAAGGGGGACAGACTTAAAAAGAATCTGTCTGTTTAGCTCAGCTTTTGATAAATGTTTATGTTTATCAAAAGTGAATGGGGTTGAAGACTCAAACACGACAAGATTTGTTGATTCTAGAACAAGTTTCCTTTTAGAATTATATTTATCTCTTTCATAAATAATTCTGAAAAAACCAGCACCAGAAATAACCTTTGCTGGAGACAGATTAGGAGACATGGTGAGGATGCCCTCCATCCAGAGGAGCTGTAGCTGTAGTACAGTCATGTTTTGATTCACCAGCACAGTTGCACAACAAGCAGATGCCTCTATGATGCACAATGCAGAGAGACAGAAAACAACAACAATACTGCCCAAGGAATTACGCAAGTACCAGTATTTTTGGTCCTTTTTTCAATAAAATCTAAAATATTTTGCGGATACACATGTTTTTCGGTGAACTAGTAATTTCAAGTTAAATAACAATATAAGGTATATATTCACATTCCCATGTTTAAAATTAGACCAGTTCGCATTTGCAGCATCTTGATCATGCACAAACTGAGCTATGGGGGTTATTGGATCCTCACTTAACCATATTATTTTTACTTGCTCTAAAAAAAAAAAATTAAAGCCATAACAGACATTTTTAATATACTGCCCAAAAAATAAAGGGAACACGTAAACAACACAATATAACATCAATTAAAACAAACTTCTGTGAAATCATACTGAAATCACGCTGATTGACAATCAATTATACATGTTGTGTGCAAATGGAAAAGACAACAGGTGAAAATTATTGGCAATTAGCAAGACATGGAATTGTTCTGCAGGTGAGAACCACATACAAGTTCTCAGTATCTATGATTTCTGGCTGATGTTTTGGTCACTTTTGAATGTTGGCGGTGCTTTCACACTGATGGTATCATGACAGGGAAGGTAAAACCCATACAAGTGGATTGGGTAGTTCAGCTGTTCCAGGATGGCACATCAATGCGAGCTTTGGCAAGAAGGTTTGCTGTGTCTGCCAGCGTAGCATCTAGAGGCTGGAGGCATCTCTGGACACTACGCAAAAAATAGAAGTACAGTCAAACGTGTGCATCTCAAATGTGAAACAATATGAATATACATTGTGAATTAACCAATCTATCTTCAAGGATCACACGACAACCATCAGCAAGACTTCTATAATGCGGTTTTTGGCTATGGTTAATAACACGGATGCGACAGTGACTGCTGCAGCGTAATGTCCAGCAGGGTTGCCAGATGTCACTGATTCCTGGATATGCGAAATCTCGCCCAATTTGAACCAAACTCTATTGATCTCTTAGGCCATAAATCTAAAGAAAAATCTTTTTCACCCATAGACGGCCATTCTAAACTGCCAGATTGGGAAACATCCCAACCTGGCAACAACGCATGGAAGACGGGAAACGTTAGCCTTTAGATGCAAAACCCCATCATGCACCGCAACATATTTTTGCAAAATATTATAACATAAATTCGCCAAATATAAGAGGAACATTGTAGTTTGGTTTAAAGAAAGCATTTTAGTTTTATTATAATTAAGTTTGTTGCAAGGATTTTACAGTTTGAAGAAATAGGAAATGACACCATATGCCAACCGTCACAAGGATATGCATGACAAGGAAGGGCTATATATACTGCATGCATCATTTAGTAGTTAACATTGTATTACTAATCAAGCTTTTTGACTTATTTACTGTGACAGGTAAGTACTTTGGCCGGAGAGTAAAATTGGGACCTGTCACAGATTACCAGTCCGAGCCGATCAGTAATAGTATGAACTGGCCTTTCTTCTGAGAACTACACAGGCCTTCAGGTGCTCCCCAGAGGTAGCATGACTCCCATTAGGTATCGAGATGAGATCCTCTGATCCTCTGTGAGACCATATGCTGGTGCAGTTGGCGCTGGGCTCCTCCTAATGCAGGACAATGCTAGACCTCATGTGGATGAAACAGTTCTTGCAAGATGCAACAGTTCTTGCAAGATGAAGGCATTGAAGCTATGGACTGGCCTGCCTGTTCTCCAGACCGAAATCCAATTCAGCACATCTGGGACATCATGTCTTGATCCATCCACCAACTGTTGCACCACAGACTGTGAAGAAGTTGGCGGACGCTGTAGTCCAGGTAGGGGATGAGATCCCTAAGGAAACAATCTGACAACTCATCAGGAGCATGCCCAGACATTGCAGGAAGGTAATACAGGCAGGTGGAGGCCAAACAAATACTGAGTCTAATTTTGACCTGTTTTAAAGACATTACATCAAGTTGGATCAGGCTGTAGTGTAGTTCTCCACTTTGTGTGTCTTGCTCTTATTCCAGGCCTTCATTGGTTGATAAGTTTGATTTCCTTTAATGATTTTTGTTCTTAGCAGATTCTACTTTTTACAGAACAAAGTATTCAATAAGAATATTTAATTGCTTCAGATCTAGGATGTGTTATTTGAGTGTTCCCTTTATATTTTTGAGCAGCGCAGTTTCTAAACATATAGCTGTAATTTACTATTAAAGCACTTAAAAATGTCTCCATAAGTTTTCTTTAAAACATCCTATTCACCCATGAAACCACCGTAAATTCTGCGCTGCATTTCTGAACCAGGCGCACGTGTGAAAATGAGGTCAGTTTGTGAGATGATGGTGTTGGAAGGTTATATTGTGTTTACTGCACACGAAAGAGTCACTGTGTACAAACACCACATGGACGTCATCCCCATCCTTCATTAGCTGAGAGTCAAGACTAGTGAGCAAAGAAAACAAAACAAAAACAAATACAGGTAAAAAGATAAAGACAAAAGGGGAGCACAGAACCACATTTATTTAAAAGCTCTAATTCTACCAAAATATCGCATGTTTTCAAAAAATCATAAACAATAAAGTAAAGTGAAGTGAAGCAAAACAAGTTAGGCAGGTTAGCTGATGTCAAACATGGTAAGCCATTCTACATGGATAATAGTTTATTTTGTTGTTTCTTTTGTTAAAAGCTCAAATATGTCCTATCTTGTGCTTTTATGATCCCTTTTATATGTGAATGTTGAAAAATATGAGTTACATTTGGAAATTTTTACTGTTTTTCATCAATCACGACAATGATCTCCTAATCTAACGGGCTTGGAGTTTTTTTGCATAAAAATTTTTTTTTGGTTTTCTGAAAAGGAGTAAATTTTTCTCTTATGGGAAAAAATAGACTAAGCCTTATTCAACAAGAATAAACTTGATGGTCTTCAATCAAACAGAATTTATTGATCCTTGTGAGGGAGAACAGTAGTGCAATTTGTCAATTTCCTTTCTGTTCTGGTCAGACAATGGACTGCTCTGACTACTTAATATTAAAAAAGCTGGAAGGATGTTTTAAAGAAGACTTATGGAGACATTTTTAAGTGTTTTCATAGTAAATTACACTACACTGCTCAAAAAAAATAAAGGGAACACTCAAATAACACATCCTAGATCTGAAGCAAATAAATATTCAAGGTATAGATTGTTTTGAAAAAAATAAAAAAGATGGTTGTTGAATAACCTTAACTCTAAATGAGTTTGGCTCCCTTGCCAAAACATTTTATGCTGGAAACAGCTTCTCAGGGGTAAATAAAATAGGCCTTTTAGCCTAGGTAAATATTTATGTGCAATAAAGAAAATATTTTTTTCCACATTCAGGTTTTAAAATGGAGGAATAGATAAGTAAGTGAGTAAACTCTATTTGTAAAGCTCTTTTCACAGACACAAAATCACACAGCACTTCATGGAGAAAAAAAGATAAGGACATACTAAAGCATTAGAACATCAAAATGTATAAAGCAATACATGGAAATAATAAGGTAGGACTAGAATGCTTGTTTGAACAAAAAAGTTTTAAGGAGCTTTTAAACACATTAACTGAGTTCAGAGAATGAGGCTCAAGAGGGACTTTATTCCATAGCTGGGAGGCAGCAGCTGTAAAAGAGCAGGTCTAACATCAGTGGGGATATTAAAGATGGAACATCACTGGTGCATCGTGACACAGTTTGTAGCACTGCCTACTTGCACCAAGATGGTTTGTGTTCAATTCCTGGCCTGGGGTCTTTCTGCATGGAGTTTGTATGTGTCCCTGTGCATGCGTGGGTTCTCTCCAGGTACTCCGGCTTCCTCTGAGAATCCAAAAACTTGACTGTTTGGTTATTTGGCATCTCTAAATTGTCTGTGTGTGTGTGTGCATGGTTGTATGTCTCTGTGTTGCCCTGTGACAAAGTGGTGACCTGTCCAGGATGTACCATGCCTCTCATCGATAGACTGCCGGAGATAGGCACCATGACCATGACAGAATAAGTTGGAGAAGACGGATGGATGGATGATGGAAAAACTATTTCTCCCACCACACCTGTTTAACCCAATGAAACCATTTGTGAGTGAAACTAATCAAACTCTTCATCCTGGTACCCGACCATTCTAATGACCAATTAATGATGTCATTAATAAACCTATGTGCCTTTATAAATCTATTGGAAACTATTTCCAGCTATACCTAGCAATATATTATCAGTGTAATTTTTGCTTGGTAGTTTCAGCTGATACAATGCACTGACATATAAATGCAAGATGAAAACATCTTCAGTGTTGTTCTTTTTTTTCCTTACTTTGAGACATAAACTGATTAAAAAATTCGGTTTCAGGTTTGTCAATAAAATGCTTTGTATTTTACGTTATAGAGCTCTAACATTAGTTTTCTGGTCTTTTGGCTCATTCCTCCTCGGCAAACTAGTGTAACTAAAACAGCTTTGTTTGCCTATTGCACTTGATCACTAAAATTTACTGTAGGACTTATATCATGGTGCTGTGATGGTCACTGAAAAACACTGACTTTGTTTAACATTAAGCTATTCTGTAATGGTGGTATTGTTAGGGTAAATTTGGAAGAATTTATAAAGTGAGTAAGTAAACTTTATTTGAATGGAAATTTTCACAGACAGAGTCAAAAAGTGCGTCAGACAGATACAAACCTAAGAACAGGTAAAAAAAGATAAGAATAAACTAAAGCCTGAGAACATGAAAACATATAAAACAGCATATGTAAACAGAATAATATTTTAAGTAATAACATTTGGTCACATAGGACTAGAATGAAAAGATATCTTGCATGAATAATTTGTTGATTTTTTTATTGTCATTTGATTGCAATATAACCCTACATAATTAATCATTGGTAAAAAGACTTGTTATCCCTCCACCAAGCCATTTTCTCTACCAAGCCTTCAACCAAAAACCAGAAGGATGTTGGTTTAACAATTAGTTGAAACCACTTTCTTGTAACAAATTTTCCAAAAAATTAAAAAGAGGTAAATATGTATCAGTAAGTTAACCTTTTTATTTAATTCCAGGCCAGAACAGTACTTGGTTGAACCTGACATCTGCGGCTTTGAGGCTAAAGACCTAGATGATTGCAAAATAAGCTTCACTTCAGGACAGATAACATTTAGAAGTACAGGTCTATTTTAAAAAGTGTAGTAAGCCACAAAATTATCTTACATTTCACATTTCTATATTAAAACAATAATTTTTCTATTGTATTCCATATTATCACTGCCTGCTCCACCTACAACTTAATAATGAATCAAATGAAACACACAGCAAAATAATGGCACAGAAACTTCCCAACTGCGCTTACAGGCTGCGGCTGATTGGCCTTTTGCCCATACTAGAGGAGTCTTTTACAAAAGGAAATGATTCAATAACTCAATAGATGGAGAGCTTGTCCCTGTCTTTGGTAGACACAAAGTTATACCCTTGCCTTAAGCGCTCTGTATTTGAGTAAAGTTGTTTGAACAGATCAACATGGCACCTTCAGTTATAGTGGGGCAAATGCGTAAATACAAATGCTGCAAAGACAAGAATGAGGCTTTTAAGCACAAGAATCAGGCTAACACAAAATTCATGCAAAGGAATAATCATGCAAACGAGGAGAGCTGCTATTGCAGAACATAACGGGTAGCAAAATGCAAATATGCTGCAAACCCCAAATCTTCTGCAAATACATAAATGATGCAAACTCATGAGTGCACAGAACACATGCAAAGGGACAGCTTTGAAAGTAGCATAAACAGATAAAAGTTAAGGTAAGCTGTTAATGAGGTTTGCATAATAAAGTGTTAAAGACCACTAGAGAGTCTATGATGAAACGATTAACAACTCATTTGGGCTTAGAGCCTTGGTAAAAACAAAATGGTAGATGACATTTTGAGGAAAGAAAGAAAAACAAGTTTTCATTTGAATCTTTTTCAATTAATCTCTCTGGGCATCTTTTTTATGTGTTTACTTAGGGTATTGTCCCATATGAGCTAATGATTGACCCCCTGTAGTCGTATGGAGCCCTTTCGATATAAAGAGCTAGTTTGCAAATGTTTTCTTCAAATGTTTTATGTAAAACGTCAGCTCGATACTAAAACAATCCTTCAGTGTTTATTAATATTGCAAAACTTTTAGCAAAACGTGTCACTAATACCTGAAGTATTCATTTATAGCAATCCTGCTGTCCAAACCTCAACAGCAGGAGGTAAAATGGAAACAAAAGATATTTATCCCCTGTATTGAAAACAATATTTAAAATATCCTCCACAGTTTTCTTATTTAGAAAATAAATAAAAGCCCAATTAAACACAGTTCTGACACATTTGTTTTCTCTAAGCACCACTCCCTGGTTATGAAGCCTGATGCATGCAGTGTGCACACATTATTCCATGTGACATCCTGCCAGGACAAACATACACAAACAAATTTGTAGACTCAGTCACGGATTCTAATTACAATTGCAGCTATGAAACCTTTGTACCATCTGTACTGTTCTCTAACAGCGATTATCCAGCCGGGGATGTTCTGCTCCTTCACTCACAGGAATCTCTGTCGATTACTCATCCCCTGCTGTGCCTCAGTTAGACAGCCAGATCTGACAGGATTAATGATGGAGACAGGGTCAAAAGGTCAGGGCGCCTCCTGTGGCCACTGTGGACACTGCAGCTGCAAAAACCCCTGACGCTGTGTCTGCACAGGCAATGCCTGTTAGTTTAGGTGCAGGTTAAGCTTATAATCTTTTGTTGCCATGGAGCAGCTTCTTCGTAATTGTTACCTAACTTTCAAGTTAAAACCCTGTTATAAAGCTGCATAGAGGTAAATATAGACAGACGGTGCTGAGTGGCCAAATACCCCAAAGCCTTCAGAGAGGAAGGGAAGCAACTTAGGGAAGCAGATGAATGCTTTCCTGACTTCTATCATTAATAATGTTTTCAAGCTAGGATTTTTAAACCTTCTCCAACACATTGAATCAGAACAAGGAGAAGATTTCTCTAGATTAATAAAACATAAGTTTTATTATGGTTTCAAGCTTTTAAAATGCAGTAACAAAGGCAGATGTTGGATATATTAGAAAAGTATCTAATGTATAGTAACATTCAGAAAACCAAAACATTTGTGCACAAGTTTAAATGTATAATTTAGCTTTTATCTAATATACGCATGTAGCTCCACTGATATTTGGTCAAACATCCCGTAACAAAGAACTACAAGCTTTTCGTTACTATCAGACTGGTTATCATCCTGCCATCGACTCAACTTTTAGGAAAATAGTTTTTTTTTATAGTTTTCAAGTTGTCTGAACTTTAATATGCACCAGTTTTATCTATCTTATAACAGTTAGTGTAGTGTCTAGGGGGCTTGATCACCTAGATCTCCTCGACGTAGCCTACAGCTGTTTTTTAAGGATATATTGGTGGAATTTGCATGAAATAATCCTTGTTCTTTATTCCTTCCATTTGGTGAAATGCTCCAGTACCACTAGTAGGGAAACACCACATCATGCTGATGCCACCACCATGTTTAACAGTAGGTAAAATTTTCTACTATCTACCTCAAAAAGCTTCTAGCTTTCTTGCAATGCTTAGAGGTCTTTGTTTTGCTCTTTCTCAATCAGCAGTGTCTGATCCCAACCATCTAAAAACATGCTGAGAGTTGAGGGGGACGATTTGGATTAGATAATTTGAACCCGGACAGAATTTGTTCTTCTAGTTGAAAAAACGATCCCAAACACACATTGAGACTGGTTTGGCTAATGCCCTTTTTTTCTGGAATGGCCCAGAAAAACCTATGAACTATGTTTTAAAATCAGGCTTATGTCATAGAAACAGTATTAAAATGCATTTCCACTAATTCTGATAAGAAGTCTGGTCGAAAACCCAACTAGGATTCTGTCATAATCCTATTCATAATCTTATCAACAGTTAGAGACTGTGATTGTATTCAATGCAACCTGCTGAGGGACATTTCTACCAAGATTTCAACAAATATTTAAAATGTTAATCAAAGACATATGTATGTAATTTACATGTTTGTATCAGGGTAACTTTTAGAAGGTTTTAGAAAATCTGTTGTTAATTTTACTAAAGTTTTGATTTTCATGTTTAAAAATGTGCTGTTGCATCACGTTAGAAGGAGAATATTCTAACTTTCAAAGGAATTATTAAAAGTTAAAATTTGGGGAGCAGGTCAGGAGCACGAGGCTCGTATGCAAAGGCCTTAGTCTTTATTTAATTTTATCTCATGTCTTCACTACTGCTTTCAACAGCATTTCCTGTCTGCATACTTTCAACTAAAGGCCAAAGCTATCTTAGCTAAATTTGTAGCTTAGGTTCTTGAATTTTTTGAATTTCTAATGAAAAATTTCAGGATTTATCATAATTCTAATTCCATTTGCAGACAGTAATAGGGTTTATATTGGTTAGCTAAACAGTTTGATCTGTTTTTCTCACCAACCAGTGTTGTCCTCTTATATAATGTGCTGCTAAATGTGAAAAAGGAAGACGTGTGAAGAATCGGGAATGAAAGAACAGTGAGACAAAGGGAGGGAAATGGGAATGGGGGTCCTATTCGGGAGCTTTTCAGGCCAGATTGAAAAGCCAGAGAGGAACTAACTGGTTTGAACCAGAGTGGTAAGAAACATTTGGAAAGCATGACTTCAAGAATAAAAATACTATGAACTTTAATTTAACTAATGCTGATATAGAGCAATGCTTTTCCCTTTTCTGTTTGTGTGTTTTGATGAAATCTTGTCTCAGTCATGCTGTCACTTGTGGCCTAACACACATTTTGACCGAGTCCCTCGTATTCGATTGCTCAGCAGAATCAACCGCCCAGTAATTTGCTCTCAGCCTCACTCTAACTGACTAAGGCTGAGCTGCACTGTGGTTAAATGACCAAAACAGATTAATTCAACCTCAGAATGTTCAAACCTTTGGTCAAAATCTGGCAAAGCAAACATTAAAGTTGCTCAGACCTTTTTAAGTATCAAGACATGGAGCAACTGTAAAAACCACTGAAAAAGTGAACCGGTTTTCCGTTCAGCTAAGATTATTACTAGTCATGCCGATCAGACATACAGTGTACTAAGATAGTGAGGTTGTGAGTTTGCATTTCTATAAAACATCAAATCTAAAGTCAGAATCGATGCCAAAATAATTTCTTTTTTCTTTGTGATTTGTCTCATATTTCGTATGAGGTTGTTTTAAATGCGTATTTTAAGATTATACTCAATAGCTGTTGTTAATCGTCTTTATATGGGCTTCTAATGAACTAAACAAACCAAATCAAACTCATGTTTTATTCAGATTTGTTCGTGATAAAAGATTTTATAGAAAACAATTGAAATTTTGAGTTTAAATCCTTTTCTTTGTGTGACCCTTTAAGTCATAAGGTAAAATCTTCTCAACTTTATTAATATCTTATTTTAGAAACAACTTACAACTTTATTTGATTTTTAAAATGGTTACCCCTTGATAAATCTTAAACTAACAGAATTAAAAGCGTCTGATGAACCAATATAAAACAGTAAAGACAACAGAGTACATGCAGCATTTACGGTTTAATCTCACTGTTCCTATTGCTCCACGGTTAGATTTAATACCTTATTTCGATTTGATAAAATGATTGTTTAAAATTTTGCAACCATGTACAGAAGAATGTTCCAGATATTTGGTGTAAGCTACTTAATATATATTGAGGGAGGCGGAGCAATTGCCCTGAGGGTAACGCAAATGTTAAAAACCAGCCATGAGCAACCTCAGCCAGTTCGCCCCAGCTGCATTGCAGCGGGCCTAAACAACATCAAGCTGCGAGTGTGAGAACAGACTGGAGAGGAGGGAGGGACAAGAGGGGGGACATAAGGTTAGGGGGCAGGCAAACAGAAAAAAACTGGCTTTAACCTGATCCTCGAAATGCTTTATTTGGCAAATCTGTATAAAAATGAAAATGATTTCTGATATTTTACTTTAGATTTGATATATATGCACTGTTCAGGAAAAAACTGTGGAGAATCTGCACACTAATACACACAGACACATTATAAAGCAGAAATGGCAACTGATAAGCTATTTCCTTAGCAAAATGAATCAAAGGATTTGCATCCAGAAGTTTGAATATTACCAAACTTAAAAACAGGTTTTAACCTGTATAGTGAAGCGATTTCCTTTTGATTCAGCCTAATCTGAAGATGAATCATGGAATGAGCAACATCATTTCACCTGTACCCTTTTTTTACCTTAGAGAATCTATCTTAGTTCATTGGAAGAAGATTTTAAAGTTGTTATTAATTGAGGTTTGGTTATGACTAGGACAAAGCAGATCATTTGATTGGAATAGAACATAGAGGAAAAACTATTTGGAAGGTTTAAATGAATCTCCAAGCTCTGGACTACAGATTTTTAAAGGACACAATGTATTTATGTATTTAAGGAGGAAGCTATGCAAATTAAATTTCTGTAACCAAAAAATAGCAAAGATTAAGTATTCTTAGCCTCAGGATAAAGATCATATTCATTTTCAAGCATAAACTGAGCTTTATCTTTACTGTATTATTAACAGCTGCTTTATTACCAGAAGAATTCATCAATCAAATGTCTTATTTGTGTTTAAACACTAACAAGTGGTTATGGATGAAGGACTGCATCTGCTTTTACCCATTCACAACTAGTGTAGAATAGCACGGCATTATTTTCAGCATAAAAACAGAAGCTAACAATCAAAAAGACTCTATAGACTGCTGATATAGACATCAGAACAGAACCCTGGGGAACGACTTCAGCTGCTAAAACAATACTGCAAATGTTTTGCTTTTAAAAGATTTGATCTGCAATATCAAAAGGCACAAAAAAGGTCAACGAAAGGTTGATTAAAAAAAAGGTGCTGTGTTGATTGTAATATTGACAAATCTCAATGATATGAGGAGAGGAGTCATTCCTCCATGTTTCCCTATAAACAGCATAGCGAAACTTAGTTCAGAGAAAAAGTACTCAGTACCACTAAAGTTATTTTCTTTCCAGCTTTTTTTTATTGTCATTTCACTACCACAAGTACAGAGCAATGAAATGAACTCTCTGCATTTAACCCATTCCCTTGGGGAGCAGTGGGCTGCCATTGTGCGGCGCCCGGGGAGCAGTGTGTTGTTAAGGGTCTTTGCACAGGGACCCAGAGTGGCAGTCTGTGGGAGTGGGCCTTAAACCCAGGACCTCTGGATTCCAAGCGCAATGCCCTAACCAGTAGGCCGCCACTCCCCCAATTCAAGCTCCCCTTCAGGTAATCAAACTCTGGTCTCCCACGTGATAGGCGGGGATACTCTCCACTGTAATAACAAGGAGGAAAAAAAAGTTATTCAAGATAGCTATACTGTCATTGACCAGTTAGGGTACAAGAAAAGACATGTTTTAACTATTAAAAAGTAGAGATTAAAAAAGGTGGTCCCCTTCTACAGTTTGGTCCTAACATCTGCCCTGATCCAATCAAGAGGATACAGGTAATTGATTCACTCAAGAGACATTACCAATAGTTTCCCGTACACCACCTTTCAAGATAGTCTAGGACATTTATCTGTATAACTTGTTTTTTTTTTTTTTTTTATTAAATCGACATAAATGACAACACAGGATTTACAGAGATATTGTACCAACCCAAATGCCTCCCAGCCCTCACCCCCTCACACTCATTCACACATTCATTTGTCCACAAATTATATTTTCAGAATAAACATTTGAGAACTTCCCATCGTCTTTTATATTTTCTGTATAACTTTATGTATTCCATTTGTACTGTAGAATGTTAGAATATCAAGTGATATAACTAAAACCATAGAACAATAGTCCACAACAAGAGGTATGGTAACAGCTGACCCACATATAATATTATACCAATGAGCTGCAGAAACTTTAAACAGAAGCAGAGTGTTTTTCCCAGCATGAGAATATCTGAGATTTTACATGCCAGCTGATATATTTTGATATTAGTTTTTTGGCTAATATTGGACCGATATCTGATATTAATATCGGATTGAGACAACCCTAATGATGACTTGGAGATAGTTTAAAGCTCTCTGATGAAAATTTTATTCAAACAGCCATTTTTTAATAGTGGAGTAGATGGGGATATTATCATCATGTTGTATCAGATATTTTCAATCATAAACAGACACTTAGAGGAAAGTTTTTCTGGCACTGTTCATGAACATTCATTGCTATGCAACAATAAACTGAAATATTTACTTTACCTATTTTTCTCAGCTACACATTAGTTGATTATAATTTTAAGTTTTCTTTTTTTTATTATCTTCCTGCCTATTTGTCAGCTGAGCAGGAGCAGATAGAGATTTAATTCCCAGAGGGCCATAACTGGTTGTCAGGTTGTGGTTTCTGAAATGTAACAGTTTCCACTTTTAGCTCACAGCTCTGCTATAACTGGGGCTCTGGAGGACATTGATTCAGTGGAGGTGGTATTAGTTTCTGACATCTGAACTTACCCAGGGACTGATGTGACGTCACAGGCTGCTGCATAGTAACATTTCCGCCTGTGAATGACTGACAGCAACACTTATCACCCAACAAGGACAGAAATAAACTGGATGACTGCATCCAGGTCAGATAGCTAAAAATAAAATGGCAACAACTTTTACATTTGGAAGTGAAATAAAAGCAACAAAAAAAACCACATTAATTTTAAGCGTTATTTAAGCCTCTCCGTTTGATAAAGCCTGTTTCATTTACAAGTCATGATATGTTCAGCTTCTTTGTATCTGGACCAAATGTCCTGGCCTACAGTTAATCATCACATGGCAGATTTAAAATTAGAGACAATAGTTGACTGAAGCACGCCTGTCCTTCACCCACATCCGCAGGTGTAAATCTGCCGGGTGGTAGAGGGCACATGTACTAAAGAGGTAAAACATATATGTGGAGCTACAATGATTAATCAGTCAGACATATGTTGTTAATGTACCAGTCCAAAACAGCAACATCACGTGTGCCTCTCTTTTGTTTCTTTTTCTTAAATCATTTCTAAATTTCAGGGTATTTTATTTGGATTGTATCTGATAGATCAAAAATATTTGTGAGCTCAATGTAAAGAAAATCAAGTTTTACCTTTAGGTTAATATGGTAAGCATGAATAAAATAAGATGTATACAAACCATCATAGACCAATTCCCTTGTAAACACCTGTTTTTAAGTTAATCTTAGTGTAAGTCCAATAGTTCTATGAAGAGAAAACAAATCAGCTAATGATGACGATGGACCACGGCAGAAAAGCTAGAATTAAAAAGGTATATTGGTTCAAAGCAGGGTTAGGTCACAAAACAATATCTCAAATGTACGGATCAAGCACTGTTTTGCACCATGTCTCTACTGCACTGTTTACATTTTGATCTCTGCTGCACTTTATAAATGGAATGGGGCCGCTTCAAACCCACAAAGACATAGCTGTCCACCTCAATGAAAAGACATGGACAGAATTAATGAGAGACGGGTCCATAGCTCATAGGAAATCATTCATCCTCTCAGGAGATGCTTTTATGAAGGTACAGAGACCCTGTCGCAATTGACAGGAAGAGAGTTAGGGCTAAATGTTATACGTATCTTTGCATAAAATCAGTCAGAAGTTTCAAAATACATGAGCCTAAGATAGGTGTTTATTGATGGACCTAAGCAAACGGCCAGAGCTATAAATGAATGAATCCAAAGGTATTTATTTGTAGGAACTGCCTAATCAAGGTTCAGGAATTTCTGATGGTTTATCAAATAACAAACCAATTAAACGTACTCCTCATATTTTTGGATGTAATGTCGCAAAATGTCCATTACAGTATATAACTCCAGTAGATGTAGATTAAATCCAAGTAATTTCTGCCTAATGTTCATATTCTTAGATGGAGGGGAAAAATAACAATCATTGACAATGTTCGTTCAATCTTTCATTTTTCTGTCATATAACAAAATCCAGTAATTTTTCATCACTAATGTTAAAGCTTTTGGATCAAACAAAACTAAACAAAATTTGTGAAAGAGTAAGAATTGAGGTTCTTGTTATAACATGTCTTAAATCACACAGATTGCCAAATTAGAGAAGTTGATGTTATTCCCACACTGTTTGCATTTGATCACTGCAGCACTTTAAGACATGAAAGCAATCTCATGAAATCTCATGAAAGCTGTACAAAACAAAATTTTGTTTTATATACACAGAGTGTACACAAAACGTATACAAAATGTGTATACTAAATGGCAATAAAGTTGTCTAAATCTGAGTAATTACCCAAGTCTTATTGACACGTGGTTGGGTTAGGGTGAACCAAGCTACACAATCGAAAGTCTAAACATGGATTCATTCTTTTTATTGATAATTGAACTTTATTGATCTCAAATTGGAGAAATTTACCTCTGCATTAACCCATCCCCTCCAGGAGCAGTGGGCTGCCATCATGGGGCGCCTGGGGAGCAGTGTGAGGTTAAGGGTCTTTGCTCAGGGACCCAGAGTGGCAACCTGTGGGAGTGGGGCTCAAACTAGGCCACCGTTGCCCTTTACAGGTCATGGTAGAGGAGTAACTTTCTGAGCTGTGTCTGCTTCCTTTCTTATTGATTTCTTTGATAGACCAGCAGGATCAGGCTCACTCTGAAGCATCATATGGTAAATTTCCACTGAACCAAAGCCCTGCTACCACTAATCTGCTTGGCCTGAATACGTCTGCAATGCAGGCCACTGGGCTTCTGTGGTGGTCACAGAAAGGCTCAACCCAGATGAAAAGAAAAAAAAAGTGAAAATACTGTGCATGTGTCCATTATAATCAACAGTAGAAACTAATCATCCCCACTGATAAGAAACCATCTTAGTTGACACGATCAGCAAGTTCCAATCAAACATCAAACTCTTTAAGTGATACTATTGTTTGTCTTTCCTAGCCCCTTTTCTTAAACTAATCAGGTCGAGATAAGCTCCTGCTGCTTATTTTCAATGGAAAATTTAATCATTTTTGATTAATATAATTTACTTAGCAGACGTGATGTCTCTGCATGGTAAACCTGTGCAGTTATTCGATTGAAGTAATTTTTCCACAGTATATGTAAGATTACTGGATTTTAATTCTCATTCTTTCATCATGATGTGTGAAACTAGTTTATGCAGAAAGAAAATTATTCAACACAGCA
Organism: Cyprinodon diabolis; assembly: GCA_030533445.1. NCBI lineage: Eukaryota > Metazoa > Chordata > Actinopteri > Cyprinodontiformes > Cyprinodontidae > Cyprinodon > Cyprinodon diabolis. The sequence goes on along the minus strand of CM060075.1, from coordinate 20,096,301 downwards.
ATAGAGTTTGTTATATTCCTAGAGCTTCATACAGCTTCATCTTGACTTGTAGTCCATGTAGGTCTTTTTTCTTCCATGTTAGAGAGTTTTTAGATTTAGGAGGCTTGATAATTTATACACTTCTCTTTATTCAATTACATATTTAAAGAATAACAAAATCTCGTACTCGTACTCGTACTCGTCGTCTCCCGCTTTATCCGGAACCGGGTCGCGGGGGCAGCAGACTAAGCAGAGACTCCCAGACTTCCCTCTCCGCTGACACCTCCTCCAGCTCTGTTGGGGGAGCCCTAGGCGCTCCCAGGCCAGCCGAGAGACATAGTCTCTCCAGCGTGTCCTGGGTCGTCCCCTAGGCCTCCTCCCGGTGGGACGTGCCTGGAACACCTCCCGAGGGAGGCGTCCAGGGGGCATCCGAAGAAGATGTCCGAGCCACCTCAACTGACTCCTCTCGATGTGGAGGAGAACCGGCTCTACACTGAGGCCCCGTCCACACGAAGTCAAAACGAACATGAAACGCTGATATTTTCCAAAACGTTTGCCGTAAAGACGGAGACGTAAAATAAATGTGATCGTCCACACGAATGCATGAAAACGCTGCAAAATGTATGCCAGGCCTGTAAGTGGCGCTGTGGTGCCAAAGCAAAAATAGGCGACGAAATGTTGGGCATGCGCACTAATATTTATACATGGTTGCCCTGCGGGTCCATTTTCGTGGTTCAGTCAAATTCAGGTGCTGAACTATGTCGTCGATATTGCTCTGTTCTTCCTGGAGATATTCCAGAAGAAGAAGATTCTGTTGTAAGCCCGACAGCAGGGTGAGTAGCATTAGCAGCAACCATTCAACACAGTACGGCGCCATTGTTGTTGTGACACTGTGTCGCGCATGCGTGTTTAGAGGCGACGCTATGACGCATGCGTGTAAAAAAAAAAATGCGGTTAGAGCGTAAAGATGGAAACGCGAAAACGGCGTTTCAAAATCTTCCCACTCTGAAGGCTGAATAAAAAAAAGATCGTTTACAGACCCCCGAAACGCCGGCTTCGTGTGGATGAGAGGCTGGTTTGGTGAAAACTTTGTGCGTTTAGGCCAGGGTTCGTCTTCGTGTGGACGGGGCCTGAGCCTCTCCCGAATGACCGAGCTCCTCACCCTATCTCTAAGGAGAGCCCAGCCACCCTGCGGAGAAAGCTCATTTCAGCCGCTTGTATCCGGGATCTCGTTCCTTCGGTCATGAAAGAATAACAAAATCTGTAAATCATAATAGATAAAACGAAGCACAAAATAAAACTTCAGATAATTACCTATTGCAAAAAAAAAAAATTAGATGTGTTAATTTCTTAATCAATTAATCCAATCGAATATTATTTATTTTGTAATAGAAAAAATAAGTATTGTCAGAGAGACAATAGTTTATTAGCTGTTTCTGTTTTCTTCATAATAATTCTTAAACTAGGAATTCCTCAAGGGTCAGTACTTCGACTTGCTATGTTCCACTGTAAATAATGTTCGGTTTTACTAATCTAAAAAGGCCAATAGCTATTCTTCTCGGTTAAAGACATATTTTATAATACATTCTAAACTTCTCTTATAGAAGTTAATATAATTTATATATAATTTAATATCACTCTTATACAACTTATACAAACTTGACAGTCTCAAATAACTCTAAACTATGCAATACTTTATATACTTTCTCTGGCACAAGTGCTGTACATTAGAAAAATAATGTTTGTGTTTAGAAAAAAATACCGCAATTTATAGAAAACAAAAAGCTAGATAATCTAAGTTAAGGTCGTTATCTTACTGTCTTTCAACTGTTTCTCATAAATTAACCATAGAATGTTTCTTATTTGACATTACCATCTCATCATCACAACTGAACCTTTATGTTGGCAAGATGTCAGATCAGTAACGACGAATTTCTTACTATAGTCATATGCTCATGATTGGTAAACTAAACAATAATGAGTAGGTCTGAACTAAGCTGTGGTATTGTGTATTGTAAATATCCTTTATTGAGGTATACACAGATTCAAGTATATGGGATTTATTAACAAGAGTAGTGAATGCAGCAGTCTGTTAGTGTCAACAATAACCAAACAAAGGGCATCTGGACAGCTTGGAGATGAATAAAATAACCTCTCGCTGTTGATCCTTAATTGTATCCTCTGTTCAAACAAAGTATCGTTATCAGTTAAACATGTAGTGTGTCTTTAATTATGGTGGCCACTGGTGTTAAATCTGAACTCAAGCGCAATAAACGTCTTTAATCACTTGGAGGTTTCTATGGTCTGTCAAAGAATCATTACAGAAATATTTCTTACCAGTCTTAACGGCCATGTTCTTCTCATAAGGGTCCACTGACACTCAACCACATGCTCTCCATCCTCTTCCATGCATCTCTCTTGTATATTGTTTTAGGGGGAAATCAAATCTGCATCCTCGTATTTGCACACCTAAACATTTTTTTCTCTAATATGGGAATTAAATTGGATTATGATATTGAAACAAAGCCATATGAGGTCCATCTGTTTGAACTTATTCATGGAAGCATTATAAAAACTTGCTTATTTTTGGAAATGCAGACTTTCTAAGGACATTTCATTTGTTTCTAATTTCACTGCAGATTTGATTCCTGTGTTGGTCAATAATTGACGTGCAAAATAACTAAAATAATTCTGATCTCTTGACTTATTTCTTGGAATTGCCTAAGCATACTTTCTTTTTCTCCAATGTTAGCCTAAACAGAGGGAATATATTAAGGCAGATTGAGGGCTGATAATGAGGTAGATGAAGAATTTCACAGCTCCTCCTGCTTGTATTTTCCATTAAGCACCAAACCTGCTGAGGCTGCATTGGGACTATATTAACAGAAGCAGGGACAGACTTTTTTTGTCTTTGAAAGCATAATGTTATGAATGGATTCAAGTAGTGGAATTACCTTTCTTTAAAACCTAAAACTAGTTTCCTATTATAATTTGGGTCATGACCCAACCCTGGTGCAACAATTTACATAAGGAAGAAATACCTCTAGATAAAGAATGAAACCTCTTTAACAGGATGATTCAGAAGGTGTTTGCCCCACAGTACGTCATTACAATGAAATTCATACTGATGTCCTGTTTACTGTTAAATTGAAAAACATCCTTCCGTATATGACCAAAGGTGCCTTCTTCAGAAGTTACTTACTGTGCCTTTTAAATGTCTTCCTTGTATTTATTATGTCATAAACATTGCATTATCAGTTGTGTGTAAATAACTCCTATATATATGCTAATCAGTTTGACAATGATAACATACCAGGATTATTTTGTATAAGAAAATAATCGATAGGAGATAGTTGGAGCGCCTTTGATTCTTGATTGTATTTGCTGTTCCTCTGCGCCCAAATTGGCTTAACATTCTGTTCTTTTACATTACACCTCTATAACGCCATTCATTAAGTCAATGAATCCTTTCTGTGGTCTTCTTTCCTTCATTCTAACTGTCACCTCCACATTCATATCTTCCTCCGTTTGCGTTCAAAACCATCTGTTGCCCACATTAAACTGCCCCCCTCTCATACTTTTTCAATGCCATGTCCTCCAAAACAACTTCTTAGCAGTTTTCACTTTCATATTCCAAACAGTTAATCTGAATATGTGTGTATTTTGTACATTTTTATTAACATCTTTAATGTCTGTTTTACTAGCCACAAATTTAACTCGTTGCTGCTTCAGGGATAACATTGGACATAGTTGAAGGAACTTAGGAAGAAGCCTTAGTAAACTATTGAACCTTAAGCTCTTGGAATACTCTAGGTGATAGTCAGTAATGGTATGGCTGACACTTAACTATAGATATATAATATTTTATGCTGATATTTCTTTAACTGAAACCTTTAATCTATTGGAGTTCTACGGTCTCTCACAGAATTATATAGAAATATTGCTTGCACTCACACAGCCACATTCTTGTCATAAAGATCCACTGACTCTTATCCACATGCTTCCCCATGCTTCTCTCTTGTCTCTTGGTTTAGGGGAAAATCCAATCTGCATCCTCATATTTGCACAACTTCAGGTTATGTTTTCCTCCTCTAAAATGAATGTTTGAGACTTAAATCTGATTATGAAATTAAATTAAAGTCCTCAGGATGTCCTTTTCCCTATCTACCTGAACTTATTTGTGACAGCTTCATAAAAAGTCGATTTTTTTTTGTAGTTATTTGTGTCTGGGTCAGTTTGTACCTATAGTTTTATAACTATTTCTATTTAATGCCAGCCTACTTCCATGAAACAGTTGTGATTAAACTATTTCATACCTATGTATTTAACTATTGTATATACATTTACTCATACTTAAACTAAAAGATAAGGATTTTGATGAAAAAATTAAAAAGTAAATTACATCATACTCTAACATTTTATTCTTATTAACTGCAGTTTTGGCTGTGCCAATAACTGAAAATATTTCAAATAATTTGTATTATATCCTGAAATTCCTTAAACACACTATTATTTTCTCTCATCTAAGTCTGTAAGTAGATTATCTTAAACTTGAACTAAATAATTTACTGTTAAAGAGAATATGAAACAAAACCCCAACAACTCCTCCTGCTCGATCTAGCTAGTAAGCACAAAACCTGCTGGTCTGCTCATTCAGGGAAGCAGGGATAGACTCATTTTTCCCCTTAAAATCATCCTGTTCCAGAGAAACTTTTATTAAAGCACTTGAATTAGCTTTCTGAGAAACAAACAACAACCTTCAGCCTAGCCTTTCACAATTATTGACAATTTACCTTAGCAAGAAAAAAATTGATTAAGACTAATAGTTGCTCCTGCTGTTATCAAACAGGATAATTCAGCGGGTGGTTGGCTGATAGTCAGTACAATGAAATAGCGAAATAGAAACAATCCTTCCCTCATAGTTTCCCATTGTTATTCAAAATGTCTTCCTCATATATTTGATAATTATGGTTGTATAATTAGTTTTGTGCAATTATGTAATTATCTATCTTTTTGCTGCCCATTTTAAAGCCTTTAATGCTAAATATGACTAGGAAACTTTTCTATATTTACAAACCATTCTGTTAATAGAACAAGTCTGGATTCTTCTGTGTTTAAAAAATAACAGATAGGAAAGTTGGAGCACGTGCTGCTATTAATAATACTATTTTAGATCACATGGAGGCACAACAATGTGGAGCATGCAGGAGGAAGCCTGCAGGTCTGCAGCTGATGAGGAAAGCTGAGCAGAGGGAGGAGGGAGGGAGAGAAAGAGGGCGTTCCCATCCAGCATGCTCCAGGGATTACTGAAGCCTATTTAAAGTTCAGCGCCACGGAAGTTTCCCCCCATAACAGGACAGGAGGCAGATCTCAGGACGTGCAGGACGAGGCAGAGCTGCTGGGACCACTGAAGGAAAGGGTTCAAATTAGGCTGAGCTGCGACGGTGACGTCAGAGGAGCACTGAAAAAGGCCTTTCAGCTGGAAAAGAAAAAGAAATACTAATTTGTTTCTCAGCAACGCTTAATAAGCCAGGTAGGAAAAACAACTTGCTTGGATTCTCTTTTGGTAAATAGTTTAGCACCACTTTCCCCATTTAAAATACTTTTAAATAGTAGAAATTAATATTGCTTTGAAGTTTAAAGTGTAAAATGAAAAAATAACATTAATTGTTGGTTATTTAAAAAAAAGGAGGTGTGTCAATGTAACATTTTCAACCTTTTTATTGAAAACTGTTTGTCAAGCTTTATTATTTCCACTTGAATGGGTCACTCATTGTTCCAGTTAACTGTAAGCAGGCAACGCTGACCTTATTTTATGGATGTTTAGTCGTGTACTTTCAGGTTTAAGCAGCACCTCTCTCTTAAATAAGCAAAATAGAAATGCTCGCCCTTCCTGGGAGCTCATCCTGTAAACACAGACTTGTATTTTACTGTTTATTCATGCAACAGAAGAGATCCGTGGAAGAAACTGCTGCACTTCCTAACCTAGAAGCTCCCATGAGCAAATAATAACCTCCAAAGATCCACACAAATGCAGCATTAGATAGGAGAGTTTGGTTTTAATAATGGATAAAATGCTTAAAATGCATATTCCTGATGAAAATTTAGAACATTTATTGAAGTTTTAATCTTATTCCTGAAGTAAAATTGTTACATAAAATGTTTGTAGGGTGGCCTAGAAGTTAGGGCATAGAGCTTGGAATCTTGGAAGCTTGGAGGTTGTGAGTTCAAAACTCACTCCCACAGAATGCCTCTCTGGCTCTATAAGCAAGACCCTTAACCCCCGATTGCTCCCCAGGATGGTAGCCCACTGCTCCCCAAGGGGATGGGTTAAATGCCTCCAATGTGAGATCAATAAAGTTCTATTATTTTATTGTTATTTTAGAAATGAGAGGTAAGGAAAGCAGAAGAGGGAAGGTGTGAAATGCTCCTTTGGTTATATTTGGTTCATCTGTTATATATTAGAGACTGTTTATAATCTAGTTGATATATTTGTATTTTTAAATGCTATTTGACTAACCTTTGGGGCCAGAATATTGGCCCTAAATGTTATGATATATTGGAAACCAGGACAGTTGGTTAAATAAAAGTCATAAGCAAATGAAGCGCATGCTTAGGGCTTCCAGACCAGCAGGGGGCTCCAAAACGTGCTTAAAGTCCCATATTTTGTTAACTTTCAAATTTGAAAAAGGATCTCATACCAGAGTACAGCACATTCGGGTCACAAGTTGGGGTTTAAATGTTTACTCTTTTTTGCAATACAGACTTATAATACTATTTTTTATGTATATCTTATGCCCTAAAACATTAAAAGAACATGTTTACACATAGATGATAGAAGACTATGTGCAACACTTATTTAATGTGATTTAATGAAGGCTGTCTGTACATATCTGACCTGTGCTCCCAGTAGTGCTCCATTTGATTTAACTTGAAGCTAGAAAAACCCAATGCTTTTGCCATAAAGCTTTACATGTTTAGTAAGATAATCAGGATCTAGCCTGCTTTTAAGGTTTACTCACCTCATACATTTTACTTATCAAAATTTTTTAAAAGTTTAATTTAAATACATTTTTAACTTCTGTATGGTTTTAAAACTTGGTATACATGTGAGTTATTTTAAAACTGTACATATTCTACTGTGTGATAGGGATACTAATACTAATTAATTCCATGTGTGGTAGTAAAATAATTGATGTTACTTATGCCTCTCGTGTTTTGTAAAATCTGACTGTGTCAACATCTCATGGTTACCTGCAGTGGTGGTTTTGTTATTTGCTGTAGGTTTTGTGCAGTTGGCCAGACCGGCATTGAAGGTGGCCACACAAGCAGCAGATAAAAAAAATTTAAAAAGAAAAACTTATCTATTGTGCCCTGAGCAATTTTTCCATAGCTTTATGCAAATGGTTCCAGTGTGAATTTTAAACACACGTGTGATAGTCAACCCCTGCTTACCGCTGAGGAAGATGAGCTTATATGGTTTCCGTGCATTTTATCCTTCCACACAATCGTATCTTCACATTAATGGCTGCAGAACAAGGGGTTTATTCAGGGCATTATTTTTCTTAAAACCAGTTGCTCTTTAATCATTTGAATTTAAAGCGAATTTAATAAATTCTCTTTAAAGGAAAAAAGCTTTAATGCTAAAGCTTGGGCACTCCATGGTTGCACATGGCAACCATGGAGTGCCTCTGCTATTGTGTATAGTTAAAAACAAGTTTAAAAAATGGGCTAATTATGTACTAGATTGTAGAACATATATTTAGTGAAGTAAAGATTAAATATCTTAAATTTGTAATTAAGGACATTGCCTCAGCGTAAATAATTCTAAAATGGAGCTATGGCTATCAGTATTTTTTAACTTGCTGTAGGTTCTGTTTAAAAGCACTGTTATCTTTGTTGACTTTAGATATAGCCTGTAAAAAAAAAAGGCTTGTTATTGGAATCATTTTTTTTTTTTTTATTTACCTGACCTGATGCTAGTCAGAAACTTAGCTTTTCCAAATCATTACATCATAACATCTACAAGTTATCACTTTATCAGACTTTGTTACTTTTAGTATCAATGTGGTCTTTAAAATTATAACCAGTGTCAGGAAACTGTCTTCCGCATGATTTTTGTTGTTTGTTAAAGCTGCAAAAGAGTGAGTGAGAGCAATACTTGCATCAGATAACAGAAAGGCTGAATATACAACAGCAAATTTGGTTTAGTGTAATACATTTTGAACACTCATTATCTCTTGTGCAATATTTTGGATTTGGGTAAAGTTTAAATTATTCAGGGATACACAGGAGCAGTAATATTACCCTTTTATGACTAAGTCTGTTTGAAATAGCCATGAAAACTCATCCTCTCTTTTTAACCTTGCGTACATGCCAATATTTTTTAAGTTAAAATGGAAAAGTTTTGTCACATTTTGTCTGTTTGTGTGCGCCACCATGGGATGTGTTTTATATGAAAACATTAAAAAGGGTTTTCAAAGACAGGGAGAACTAAAAAAAACGACCTGCTATGCGACGTTGGGTACACAGGCAAAAGGTATTGTGCCTTTATGTAGTATGAAATTCCTGATTGCAGTATAAAGGATGCAAACTGTTTAAAATAATAATTTTATTTAAATTATTTAAAGTCGCAAGAAGCTAAAGTGAATCCTCATCATCTGTTCATTGGTGTCTCTTCTACACAAAAAGTTTATACAGTGGTGGCTCTTCTGAAGCAGTGAGTATTTGCAGACATTTCAAAGAACATACCACCTACTTGTGACTTGTTGAGGATATTACATTAATTTAAGATCTCCTATAAGTGTGTTTTGCACAGAGAGCACAGTTTAAAGGTTTTCATGAAGATGTTTTGAAGAGAAGATGCAGTTTAAATGGATCATGGCTGTGTTTAAACAACCTTACTTTTATTGTATGAGTCAGCTTTAAACAGACCCACCCTTTGGTATCAGAGGACATGCACTCAGAGTAAAACAGTTTAGAGGAAACGGTAACTGAATTTGAAGAGTAACAGTTGTAGACAGGTTGAACAGAGAGGGTTTGACGAGCTCCGCTTATTATGTCTTTAGACGTGCACAAACATGTTATTAGAATGATGAGAACCTGTAACACCACACTGGCACAGATCATAATCAAACCTCCAGCCCGTTTCCCTGGAAAGGCAGCAGAATTTCCTTCTCAGTCAGCCAGCAGCTGCAAACGGATCATCTAAAACCACATTTAGAGGTCTAAGAATGTAATATTCTCCATCTTAATCTTTCATATTTTCTTCCTGCTGTCTGTTTTGGCCTTTTTTTTGACAACTTTTCTTTTTTCCCATTGCCTTCTTTGGTCAGCGAGTGTATGTTTACCATCTGACGTTGTTTTTCCCCTCCAAAAATCCCAGTCCGTTGTGTACTGCCAGGCCCCCACAGCCAGTCCTGATCTCTGCCCAAAATTCCTCACCACTGACCAGGGCCTTAATGAGCTCTGTGCTTGTGTGCAGAGAAATACATACTCTGTATTACCCCTGCTTTTTTCCCCCCAATTTAAAAAAAAATAAAAAAATTTGTGCTTTACTTTTTGAGCCACTTGTTTCTCAGGGAGGAGGTAAATCTAGCTAAACATAAAGGAGTCACTGTCTGGAAAGAGGATAGAGTTACAGAGCCGCCACTGCATGAAACAGAGAGGAAGGACATTAAATGTATTGAGAAAATGTGGGAAAAAAAGCAGCTTTTTAGATGGAAATGTCACATATCTCTTCTCCTTGGTGGGAAAATGTCTGTAATGTCCCATAGCAGAAGTTTGGAGTGTGCCTGTGAACCCTCACGTCTCTAATGGAGCTGCCTCAGTGAGTCAAGCTCCAGCAAACATAGAGGGGGGGGGGGGCGCACTGCCCTCCATGTTGCAATCACGTTTTAGTGTTTGTCATTAGATATCCAAATCTGTCCCTCTGCGAACAATGGGGCTCAGGGGATTAACACACTTTAAGGTTTTCTCACAGAACAGGACATGGGTGGCGTTATATTTCAGTGAGCTTTTCAGTTAAATCCTGATCCAATGATAAAAGCATTTTAACTCAAAATGAGTATTGAGAAGTCGGTCAAGCTTAAGACGTCACATCCCTGTAGAAACAAGTTTTATTAAAAGGATATTAGGGAAGGTTGGTGTATAGCTTTACTGTTCTTTGTAAATTATCTTTGGAAATAGAGTCATGAAAGTCTCCCTTCTTGTCCTCATGAGAGAGCATGAGAAAACTTGTTTCTACAGTGAAATTGAACTATGGCTGAAACAATAAATCGTGATTAATCGATTATTTAAATAATCGTCAACTAATTTAGTAATCGTTTAATCATTAAATGGAGTATAGAGACCCTAAAACGTACCTTTAACTGATAGAGCAACCCACTTAGAGTAGTAAATATAACAAGATTGTAAAAAAAGTAAAAAAAAATTGGTAAAAAGTTTGCATTTGAGATAAAAAAATATCTGTCAATGCTCTATACAAGATCCTTTAGTGAAAAAGTTTTGGTTTTTCTTGTTTAACTTCGTAAAAAGTCTTTATTAAGTGACCTTTGGCTATCCGATTTTCTATTCTATTTTGTTTTATTCTTTTCTATTCTATTCTAATGATCTTTGACATCTTTGGGGTTTTTTTGAGGCCTGTTGGCTCGAAAATCCAAGCATATCCTCCAAATAATTGCAGCTAAGGTGGCCCAAATATGTTAAGATTAAAGCTAAAGGTGTGCTGACTTCATGCACAGCTACAGATACACTTCTGTCACTTTCTGTATCTGTGTGCAGAAATATGGGAAACCTTTATGTCACAGTGATCTTGCATAGCACCAAATGCTTGCTTTACTGCAAACAGCTACCTCCTGACCATCTCTGTATGTCTCATGTGATTTAGTTCCTTCATTTTTTGTTTTCCTATGATGAAAAGGAACCAAGCTCTAACTTTTGGTCAAGTTTTGAAAGCTAGCTTCAAATGAGTGTTTTAAACATTGCTGACAAGGTAGTAGGCAGGGCATCTTTTATGATACTATTAATAAATATCACAAACACCCCTGCATCAATCATTGTAAATGCTAATATGTGATATGAGCTTCTAAAAAATAAACCTTAAAGGATTTTAATTATGATTAATTGGAAAATGCCAAGTCATTATAAGTTTATTACCTAATTATATCTGGCAGAAATTGTCCTTTTGTCTATCAGGTACGGCCCAATGAGATCTGTAGCTATTTATTGCCATGCAACAGTTGAATGTCATTTACCAAAGGAGAACTGACAAGTCTGTGACAATCCCCTTTTGTCTCTGCAGACTATGAAAGGAAACTATAACCCATCACCTCCCTGCGCTCCATTTGTAATGACCCATTTTTTAACCTAATTAGGCTAAAATAAAGTCACTTTGTGTCTCAAAGCGCAGGGCGCTCCGCTGTAAGCTTGACCACATTGTCTTTAGTCAGATGAATGATGGAGGGTTTGACTCAATTGTACTAAAAAAAAGGTTCTCTCTGGATGTGATGAAGAAATTTAGTCGATAATTTTTTCTCCTGTAGATAAGTCTGCCAGTGTTCAGTTGGGATGTTTTTACATCGCGTCAACTCTGTAATCCCAGGCTGACTGTCACTGGGCAGTTGATCCGTTCCTTGAAGTGCATTAGTGCGCTGACGTCCCTTCACCTGGATTAGACAGCAGGCGGGATGAGAGTGGTGATGGCAACAGCAAACGCTGACTGACTGGCTGGTTGCTGGGCCACGCAGCCATTCACAGATACTGTCAGCTCACATTAAGCTATCGTGGCTTTGAAGTGCAGCATCATAATCCCCTTAAACGGTGACCAGGTGACGAGACGAGGAACTGTGAATAAAGCTGCAGGCAGATAAGAGCTGCATTGATAAGAGCTGGAGAGGAAGAGAAAGTCACTGCTGAGTTGTTTTTTTTATTTGCTTTTAAACTCCTCCACATTCATTCTCTGTCCTCAGGTTGCTCCACCATGGGTGTGAAGATGCTGCAGTGTTTTCCTTTTTACAGGCGCTGCAAAGAGCGCTGCAAGAGCAGGGAGGCCCCCCCACCAGCAGGTGAGCAAACAGTTTATTGTAGGCTACTTTAAAGAGAAAATTTAAATTCGTCAGACTTTCTCAGCTTTTTTACAAACTTTTTTATATGGATTGTATGTGATAGATCATTACAAAGTTAAGTAAACATTAGTCTGATAAGCAGCCAACATTAGTCTGATAAGCAGCCAAGCTGTTCTTAGAGCAACACACTGTGTTGGGGAGTGATATTATATATATATATATATATATATATATATATATATATATATATATATATATATATATATATATATATATATATATATATATATATATATATATATATATATATATATATATATATATATATATATATATATAAAGAACTGGAAAATACTTGAGGATGTGGTAGTGATTCACCTTCTGATATCAACAGTTGACCAGGTCAGATAGAAGCATCATTATAAAACTTTATAGTTCGACTGACATTGAACTATTTTGAAAAAAGGGCAAATGTCAGTTTTCATACATAGTAAATTAATCATTAAAACCTTTCAGCTACACGGTATTTCCTTGGATTTTCCTCATAAAATCCCAACAATAAACATAAAAATTAATGATCAATTGACTTATTAACAAAAAGGAATAAGCATAAATTAAGACTTTCACAAGGCAACATTTAATTAGTTAATTAATTAGTTATGAGGGTAAAATCGGACGTAGGTTGACTCTGTCTTTTATTCCCATAGTTCCCACAGAGGAGACTAAGCCTCGTTTGTCCTCCACGACGTCATGGAGCAGCGACAGCGAAGGAGCGGGGAGCCTCAGCCGGGGCTCCCAGATCTACTTCTCCACCAAGGCCAGGCTGTCCTTCAGACACCAACTGGACAGCAACATCAACGCCGTGGACGCCACCTACTGAGATGATCAGGTGACTGCAGAGGAGGCAGTCAGACCCCATTGCAGGATCAAAAGACCTGCAGACCACAAACCGTTGGTCGTCTTCAGCTTCGACCTGCAGTCTCTTGTGCATCTTCATCTCTGAGAGAACTCTAGAGGTTTCATTAAGTCTGAGGAGAACGGACTGATATGTCAGCTTAACTCTGGAAACAGTGGACTCATTTGAACAGACTGATGAGAGAGCAGAAGACATGGTCGTTTACAGCTTCCTTCACCATTAAGTGCATTACTTTTTTTATGTTTTCTATTCTGCTTTATGTGTCAACATTTTGGGGGGAAAAAATACATGTTTTCACTTAACAGTAGATATTTTAGCATTTTGAGTAATTCCCTCTAAATCACAGAACTAACAATATTTAACTTTTTACAAGCTAATTGTGAAACACTACAAAAAAATAATAAAAAAGTGCTTTTTTTAATGTCATTTCTTTTTGTAACAGAAAATAAACCTAGAGATCAGACATGGAAATATAGCTTCAACTTCTTTATGTAGTGTTATGAAATGAAGTAAACTGAGCCACACTTCATTTTTACTGTATATCTGCTGTTATTTAACCCCAACTCCTTTTCAATGAAATACTCTAATGCTAAGATCCTTTAATGTAATAGCTTACAATGAACTGACACTCTAATATGTGGAGATAATTTCTTCATCTATCACCTAAACTAATGTTCTGATCTGTAGTACTCTAACAAGATTTATAATAAAATGTCTGTTTTATATATGAATAGTAAGGGTGGTGTGTTGCTTTCATGTTATTCAAGCTCCAGGATCCATTTGAAACTTTTTTGTTTTTTTGGCTTTTTTTCCTGTCTGGAAATCCGGATGCAATATGTAAAACCTTAACAGTGTTTTATAAGAGCAACGCTTGGTTTAGTCATTTAAATTAATTTTCTTTATAACTACACATTAATATTTAGGCATTATTCCTTAGAAAGTTGCATCTTGCCTACATTATTCAAGCAAAATATTTACTACTCTTGATATATAATTGTTAATTTAACCTGGATTTTTTTTCCAGCTCGTCTCTAATTTAAAAATGCTAGTTAAAGTGAGGGCCATTCCAGAGGTGTAGTCCCATGTAATCCATTCTAAAACCAGTATTATTGTCCTGAGAGATCACTTAACTTTCATTAAGTCATGACTGCCTCAAAATGGCACCTATTAAGGTAAATGGGTTATGTTCAGGAATGAGGCTGCATGGTGGTCCGGTTATCAGCGCTGCTTTGTTTGTACCACACCTTTTGTTCAAAGACCACCTAAGGTAAGACATAAGCTCCCATCTACCCTGCATGTTTGAGCAACAACTTTCAGTGGATGGATCTTAAAGAACGACCCAGAGATTCAGACCTGCTCTCAGAAGTCCACACCATCCACAGTGAAGCCAGTTTATCCACATTGACCGACATGATGCTGAGGAACTAAATTAATAAAATTCAAAGTGAAATGTTGAAAGTCATCTAGCTTTAGATAATCCCTTCAGGTTCTGGTAATTCTACAGCCGGACAAGCCAAATGTCTTCTGGTGAAATTCCCACAATTATAAATAAAATGTCTTAATTAGTTATTGGGAGGGTTTTAAACTGAAGAACATTGGACTGTAAAGCATGGTGGTGGCAGCATTAAGCTGAGGGTGTGTTTTACTACCAGCAGATTTGGTGCATAGCATAGAGTGAATCCAAACTGATTAAGATACAAAACTGGCATTATGGATAAAGCCAGTTTTAGTTTCTGGAATGAAGATCTTAACACTATGTACAGGAAATGAAAGTATAATCTGCCAAATATGCAACTGGAACCCTAAAAGAAGTTTGTTCATGGCTACATAAACTGTATGGTCTAGGTGTAACTTGGTAAGGAATATGAAACCAATTATTAGGCTGCATCATCAAACCAGGACTTGTTTGTATAATTTTCTCATTGGGTGGATTAGAGAAAATACACGTAAATTTAAACCTGTGCATCTAAACATAAAAAAAAGCATTAAGTTCTAGTTAAAAGCCTGAAATAGAAAATACAAATACCCTTTATTGCCTCACAGTGGGGAAATTCAGGTGTCAGTGGAAAATAAAGCATAAAGGAACACACAAGACTTTAGAGATCGTAAATGTGAAAATAGATTTTACTAGAAAGTAATCTATACAGTGAGGAAATTAACTATCTGAACACCCTGCTATTTTGCAAGTTCTACCACTTACAAATCATGAAGGGGTTTGTAATTGCCATAGGTGCATGTCCACTGGGAGACAGAAAATACCCATTTATAGCCATATCATACAATACATAGTTAAAAAAAATCATATATTGTAATTTCTGGATTTGCCTTTTTTTTCGGTTGTATGTCTCCCAGTGGACATGCACCTACACTGACAATTTCAGACCCCTCCATGATTGCTAAGTGGGGGAACTTGCTAAAAAGCAGGGTGTTCAAATACTTGTTTTCCTCACTGTAAATATTTATATATAGAAGAAAACACATCTACAAGAATGAAATGCTTGGGTTAAATGGAACATTTTTACTCTCAGGTAGCAAAAAGTCTTCTCTTCATATTGCTTTAGTTCATTCTCAAGGAGAAAAAGAGAAAAATCACCGGGTTCCAAAATATAAAAAAAAGTATTCACAGGTCTAAAAAACATCGGTGGATAAGCACAGATATCTTCACTGCGTGTGCGGCTTGGAGATGACTCCGTCTGGATATCGCTCTTTAAAACGGGCCACAACCTCAGGATCCAACAGATGAATGCCGTCAAGCTGGTTTCCCAGAGTAATCCTGTACAGAAAATGATTTTAGGATGATTTATATTTCAAAATTTCCTACTGACATCTCGACAAGCATTACTTAAAAAAAAAAACATTGAAGCAGCACTTTGAAATCATATCAGAGCTTAGTGGGTTTAGATATCCATACTGATATGTAATGGGTATGACATCATCTTATGGAAATGAAAACAATCACCCTACAGAAGGCTTAATGCAAATTCGCAGAGAAAATGATGCAGCAGGATAGTCCTATTTATGAGACGCATTGCAGCAAATCAAAACAGTACTCAATAGAATTAATGGGCCCCAAGGGCATGGAAACAAGCCTGCATGACATGAATGATGTCCTCAGTTCCATCATCTTCTAGGAGCCATCCTGACCAGGGGAGGGTACTGAACTTCAGTTCCTTTATGGTACCGACCGAAATGCTTCGGTGTTGCAGAGTATCAAAACATGCCTCGTCTTTCGCTGCCAAGTTTCAATGATTGGCTCTAAAGTTAATATGATTGCATCACTCAAGAAAAATTGATACATGGTTATGCCTACAAATGGGATTCACACGTATCTGTGTTGTCAGCCGGTTGCTAGCCTCGTCAAACCGCCTGATAATGCCACCAAGGTCAAACATGTGGCTTCACTTTAGAAAGATTGATGCGAATAGTGCGCAATGCAATATGTGCAAAAAAGACGTTGTTGCTAAGGCTGGAAATACCACTAACTTGATGAAGCACCTAATTGTGCACACAGGATCAATTTAAGAGCGGAAAGTTGCTCAGTGTTTGACTGCAAGAAGAGCAGCCAGCACAGCCATCTTCCTCTTAGCAGCCTGTGAGCAGTACAGACCCGGAGCGAAGGGATTAAAAATCTCCACCACCAGACTCGTCTTCAACAGGCAAGTTTATGTTAGTTCATGTTACTGCAACTTAATAGGTGCACAAACTTGGCAACCAGGTATGTCTGCGTGCGAGCATCATTAACACCCTCAGAGCGCACATCTTCTACTGCTGGAGACACCATCAGCCAGGAGCGGGCTTGCTGAGAAAGCAGACATGTTTGATTTGGAAGAAAAACTGCTGAGTAAAAAGGTCCACAACACGAAACAGGGAGCTTTAGCCACTGACTTTGTTCACTTGTTTGCAACTTTTCTTTGGCACTGAAAATATTTTTTAATGTAAGAAAAGAGCTTAGAAAAGTAAAAGCTGAAATAAAAATAAAAGTCAAGATTTTTACTTTAATATGTAATTTTCTTTTTATTAGAATTGTGGAGGAGTGGCAGCCTAGTGGTTAGGGCATAGAGCTTGAAATCCTGAGGTTGTGAGTTTGAAATCCACTCCCACAGACTGCCACTCCGGGTCTTTGAGCAAGACCCTTAACCTCAGATTGCTCCCTGAGCGCAACACAATGGCAGCCCACTGCTCCCCAAGGGGATGAGTTAAATGCAGAGGTACATTTCACAATGTGAGATCAATAAAGTTCAATTATTTATTTATATTATTATAAAACTGATATAAAAAGTATATTTCCGGAACCGATATCGAAGTGAAGGTATCAGTATCGAACATTTTTGATTGATACCCAGCCCTAATCCTGACACCTAGAGGCAGTCAGGCTGTCCATCCATAGCGATGCCTCTCCAGAGCAAAACTCACCCATCAAACCGGTCATTCTGAATAATGCTGCAGCATGGCTTCCATCACAGCTCCTCCAGATCCTTTCACACCTCTCTCAACAGCAGAGTGTGAAATGCCCAACCTTCCAATTCTAGTGTTTATGCCAGCCGAGCTTTAGTCAGCGAGGTAGTAGAGAGCGTCTGGCCCTCAGGTCGACCTCATGGAGTCTGTGTCTAATAGGTTGGTCTCATATATATTAACGCCTGTTGCAGGTCCCTTTGCATTGCTCTAGCAGCCCTCATCCTGTTCCTCCTTGCACTAAGGAGCAGATATCAGGCCTGTTGATAGGTTAAGGACCTTCAATGTTCCTGTCCAGCTGTCCTAGGTTAACTGAATCTCCTCCATGCTCTCAAAGCAGTTATTGGAGATGAGCAAACCTTCCGGTTTTGGCACATAATGATGCACCATCCTGAAACCTTTCTGGGATCCAAGTGTCACTTCACAAATAGATTATAAAGGAAGCAAAGTTGCAAACAAAGCTGATTCTCCTGAAAACAGTATTTAATATTTATAAATGTAGTTTAGCATCGTTAGGTCATGCAATAGGTCCTGAAATGTTTTTGTCCTGAATTATCAGAGAGTTCGGGTTACCAGTTGGGCTGGACATTGTGAGGTCGGCCGAAGAGCTCGATCTTCCTCGTGCCGGGCGACAGCCGCTCTATCATGCCGTAGATCTCATCTGGTTTGTGGCTGGTGGAGCGGACCTGCGTCAGAGCGTGCAGACAGTTACAAGCTGAAAGGAATTAGAAATAACAGCCCGTGTCTAAGGATGGGTGGTACTTTACTTCAGCCACAATGACGTCGCAGTCCAAACCGCGGTTGAATCCCTGAGTGTTTCCTTTCACGCCCACCTGAAGACACCCAAAAACATCACCGAGCTAGTTTTTAGGACATTTGATTTCAGGAGCTGTGTAAGGAAGGAACTCGAGGACTTTTGATATACCAGACAGTGCTCCTTCCCGTGGTTCAGCCAGTGACCCGTCCTGCCTGTGCGAATGATTCGCTGCAGCTGGTTGGTTTTCACCCAGATGATTTCATCCACGCGCTCATAGCTGAGGAAACACAACGGAGAAGTAATTAGGAAGGGAAAAAGGTCAGGGGGTGAAATGGGGAGTCAAAAAACACCCTAAACATTACCTACCCCCAGAGGCTGAGACACTCCCGGCCCAGCTCCATGGCCCTGTGAGAGAACAACAACAATCTCTATGTGCGTTTATGTTTACAATCAAAAGCCATAAAAAAACAAAAAGAGTTTTATATTCAGTGAAATAGATTCTCTTAATCAGATGCCACTATTGTTTCTACATATCTTGTGTTTCTGGAACCTACAAACGTGTGAATAGATCTGCAAATCTAATAATCCAACAGACCTACTTTAACCTGCAGGTTTCTACAAATTTCCAGACTCAAGTTTCTAGATTTTCTTCAGCGTTTTCTATCTGTCTGTTAGCAGGACTTTCTCCTAAAACATCACGCTTTAGGAATTTTTGAGGCACATTTCAAAAATATTTCACTGCACAATTTAAAGCCACAGATCCAGTTTAACTGGAAGTTAAAGCTTCTTAGAACCAAAGTAGCAGTAAAATGTAAAGTAAACTCTAAACACTGATGAATTTTAAAGCTAAAAGCAAGTTGAGCATGTGGATATGATAGAAATTGATGTAAAAACTACAGCATATATATATTTTATATATATAACACATATATTTTTCTCAGAAAATGAAAGAAGAAAAAAAAGTATTTTCTATACTTATCTGCCTAGGTACTTGATGCGTCAAAAATGTTATAACAATGTTACTTAATTTCTTTATGCAGCATTTTGTCTGCAATGGTGAGATCTAACTCACATCAGCATTACAAATGCTTAAAGGTGCAAACATTGAAGGGAAATTTGTATCGATTTTTTTTAAACCTGCTAGGGCTGAAACAATTAATGGTTATTAATCGATTAATTAAATAATTGTTAACTAATTTAGTAATTGATCAATTGTTAAATGAAGCACAGAGACATTAAAACAGGCTTTTAACTGACAGAGAAACCCACTCAGAGCAGTAATTCTATTAATATTGTAAAAAAATATATATAAAGATTTTGCATGCAAGATAAAAAAAATAAATTAAATGTTTTTAGCTGGCAATATGCTCTATCCAGAACTCCTCATGTGGAAACATTTTAGTTTCAACTGGCACAATTTTGTAAAAAATGTTCTTTAAAACCTGTTGCTATCTGATTATTGATCGATAATGGAAAAATAATTAATAGATTAATCAAATTGCAAAATAATCATTAGTTGCAGCCCTAAAACCTACTGATAGTTAACTGACTAATACGGAGCCAACATAATGCATATAAAGCAGAGGGCTTGTTAGTATAAAATCAATTTGTATTGAGGGTTTCCACTATATAAACAGTTCTTAGCAGCAACTAACGTTTAGCCCCATTTTTAAAAGTATTTTCCTTAACAGTTTTATTTACCCGTTTTTTGTTTGATTGGAGCTCATAATATGTCGTATTTAATGAGAGTGAACCAGCCCAAGTGGGGGTTGGATATACAATAATAGAGCAGCCCCATAAAATAGTGTTTCACTGCTATATGGTGAGCTATGTTCATCTACCTTCCAGTGACCCAGAGGAAGAGGAAACCATCATCCTGCAGGGCAGGAATGCTGAGTTTTATCATCTCGTCATCAGTGAGGGTACCGTACGGCAGCTCCATGTGGATGTCCCAGGGAGGGTCAGCCATCACCACAGAAAACTTCCCCAGGATGGACATGTCCAGGTAGCGGATATCGCAGCAGATCCACTGGGAATTAAACAGCAGTTTTACTCCTTTTAGACAGAATCCATGACCCCCCCTGTTCGGAAGCCGTTTCCCTTGTTGCCCACCTGCGAAGGGAAGAGTTTGCCCACGGTGCTGTCTGCATCTTCAGCATGGAGGCCGATTTCCGGGGTCCCCGCCTGCGGCCCCATCAGGCTGCTCTCTGCCTCTGGGGGGCTGTCGATCTCATAATGCACGTATTTACAGGTGTCCATGTGGAAGCAGGTGTTGAGGAAGGAGCAGTCGCCCAGACTCTCATCTGTGTGCTTGTTGATGATGCGGCTGAATAAAAATTGTTGAAGTTGGAAACTGTGAGTTGATAAAGCATTTCATCCTGAAAATCTTTGCTTAACAACTTTCTCACAGCGGTGAGAACAAATCTTAACCTATTAAAGGTGTTTTTTCGGTCACAGTTTAATGTTTCAGAACAAATTCAGCGTGATTGGAGATTGAAAACCTGAGTAGATTTAAAAACAAATCTTTGTGGATCGTTTCAATGACTAGCAGAAAAAAAGATGTCCAGTAATGTCCGGATTAATAGATGTCTAATTAGCATCAAAGCGCAATTCGATGTCTATTATTGTGTTTTAGCATCCTACTAATTCCTGCTATTTGCCTTAAACCTTTACCCCTTAGTTAGCATAAAAACCGCCAAATGCAGACCTCATTTTAAATGATTCAGAATCAAAATGACAAAGATGAGCCTAATTATGCTGGTAAACCGGAAAATAGTACAATGTCTCAGCATAAATTGAATTAAATTTACAGATTTGTTTTTTACACATTTAGCTGATTACTACTGCATAAACATTTGTAGGTTCTATACATTTTACATATATAAAGAAGGCACAAATTAATAAATAAATAAATAATCTGAAGTATCAGCAAATTTCATTGTATTTTTATTTTGACAATCAGATATGATTCAAGAACATGTTCTTCTCTGTGTATTAAGCTCAGTTTGCTAAGTTTAGAGTGTCAGCGACTCTGTTCAGCTCATCGCTGTTACAGGAAGACACTTTTTAAAACATTCTTTCTTTGACCCAGGAAGTGATTGAAACATGGGGGAGAATTTTTTACCAAACTCCTGGTTGGAAAAAAAACATAACTGTATGCTGTCAATAAAGAAATAAAGGGAAAAAAAATCCTTTTCTCTCCAAACAACTTACTGGTTTTCATCAACTGCACTGCACTGAATAAAAGTGTCTGACTGACTTCTATTGTACATTTTTTCGGGATGATTTAACTAATGATTTATTCATTTTTTGCATCGAATTACGGCTTTTTTTTTTCAAATCCTAAAATTAAAATTTCAATCTAACTAAATATATTTATCCTCAGGTATTTGTCAGGAAAAGAAGTCAACCCTGTCATGAACAGAATTAAAAGCTAAAAACAGTGATTATAGCACCATCTTCTGACTAATATAATGTTACTCTAAACCAGGGGTGCTCAAGTCCGGTCCTCAAGAGCTACTATCCTGCAACTTTTTGATGCACCCCATTTTTAACACACCTGAATCAAATTAGTGGCTCATTACCATGCCTCTGCTGAGCTAAATGAGGAGATTGAGCCTTTCGATTCAGGTGTGTTAGAGAAGGGATGCATTTAAAAGCTACAGGATGGTAGCTCTTGAGGACTGGACTTGAGCACCCCTGCTCTAAACTTAAATCATAGAAGCTCAAAGGATTGAGAAGTGTTTACATTTTGTAAATGTCACTGTGCAGTACAGGATAATTTAGCATTTAACCAATCAGATTTTGCCTTCTGCAAATTAAGTTAAAAAGTCGATAAACTAAGTGAAAAAGTGAAGAAGAAAAAAAATTATGATTCTGTATTAGCAATAGATAAAAGATTATTTCTTTCTCTCTGTGTTTTTCATGAAAACCTTATAAAAATCACTTTCTGTGTTTGTTTTCAAAATATTAGAGCAAGTGACATGTCTGGTAATTAAATTGACACTAATCTTTGCTATAAAAATATGTGTATATATACTAGTAATACTGTCTTATTCTGTTCTCCAATTTTTTCCAAAGTATTTCACTGAGTTCTCTATAAAGGGTTAAAATCCTTACCGGAAGTGGAGCTTAGTGCACGGCTGAGGACTGTCCCCGGAGCGGAAACACTCCTCTTTAGTCCCGTAATCACAGAACTCCTGGACCTGAGCTCTTCCTCGAGACCTGAACTTTTCCACTATAGATTGCTCCTTGGCTGTGCTGGCATTAAGGAGCTCCAGAATCTCTTGACTCATCTTAAAGAATAATAAATACATACATTAGACTCCTATATCCACTCCTCCGCTGATTAAAGTGTTAGGTGAAATATTCAAAACAAGTATTATAACCTTCTTGCTTTGCTGCTCCTTGGTGGACTGCTGGTTAAGGAGACTCTCAATCTCCATATCCAAATGAGACGACTGGCTCTTACTGCTGCGACCCTTCTTCTCAGCTCCGCTCCCTGAAGAAGAAGATCCCACCAGCTGCGAGGAGGAGGCCGGCGTCAGGGAGGAGGAGGAGGACATGTGTGGAGGCGATGCAGAGCTTTGTAGTTTAGGGGAAAAGCCGCCGAGGGTCTGGTCTTCAGCTTTTCTCTTGGCTCCAGCTCTCTGGGCTCCAGACACCGAACCAATCATGGCCCAAAGCTTTGTGTGATCCACAGCTACGACGACCGTAGCGGGAGGAGAGGAAGTCGTAGAAGAAGAAGAGATGGAGGTAGGCTGTCGGACCTCAATGAGCTCCTGGGCAGAGAACTTGAGAAGCAGGCTCTGGATGCATCCATGAGTAACAGCACCTTCAGCCTGTGACGACCAACATGGACACTAGATAAAGAAAAACCTACACAGTACATGGCCTTATTTTTCATACGTGTAGGGAGACTTACACTGTTGAGCTGGTTTGTAATGGCCAGTGAGTCCGTCGGCAGTGAGAGGCTCAGATCAGAGAGATATCCCAGCAGCCTCTTCTCCAGTTCTGGGTCTGGTGGTTTCTCTGTCTCCTCCTGAGAAAAAGAAGGAGTTGATGGAGCTGGGCTGTCGCTCCTGGCTGTGCAGCCCTCAGTGGTTACCCCGCCATCTGCATAGACAGTAAAGTTCATTAAATCTGTCTGTTGCATTTCTGCAAACAGTGCACACACAGGGCTCCTTCACATCTATCATGTCAATATTCTATGGTTTTAATTCTAATGATATTTAATGTTTAGTTATTGATAGTGACTATATTTAGATGGATTTACTCTTTTAAAGCAAAGTAGACATATTTTGTATTGTTTTGGCTTAATTTTTGCTCCGAGTTAGTTGTTCTTCCATAGACAGCATCTTTTAGAGTCTATTTACTCGAGTCAAGGATTGATCAGATTACCGGTATTCTTCAGTCCAAATATGATCAAAATAATTTATAATAATAGTTTAAAGGTGGATAAACTGATTGAAAATGTCATTATTTATGAGGAATATAAAATACTTTCTGTTTAGTTTTCAAATATATCATCTCTAATAAATGTTAGATCCTAATAATAACATATGCAATGGCCTGATTTGGCATTGGACCTTTATATCAAATTTAACATCTAAATATGATAACAGACATCAAACCATTATATGCTAAACAGAACTTATACTCAAATATAAATATAAATCTGAAAGCTTCACGCATATTTTATAGCATTATAATTAAGTATCCAGTGTATCAACCCTTCAGACCACTCAGGTCTTATGGCTCCAGCCTGCTCTGCATACCTAGAACCAGAACTAAACATGGAGAAGCAGCATTTAGTTCCTATGCTCCACTTATCTGGAACAAACTTCCAGAAAACTGTAAAAGTGCGGAAAGCCTGAGTTCCTTTAAATCAAGACTAAAAACACATTTGTTTAGGATTGCCTTCGACTGTTCTAGTTAAACAGTTCAACTGAAACATCATTAGTTCCACTTTTTTATTTTCTTTAGTCCAACAGTTTTTAATGTTCTTTTTTGTTTCTGCATTTTATTTTTTTTTTCTACTTGCTTTGATTCTGTTTTATTTTCCTACATTTTAATCATGTAACGCACTTTGAATTGTCTTTGAACGGAATTGTACTTACAAATAAATTTGCCTTGCCTTGTCTTACTATAATAAACTCATAATGACATAAAAGGTTTTTTGGATTCCTGCTGATTTCGTCATCGCTTTCTTTTTAAGGTGCAACATTTTGTGCGTGTTTTAATGTACCGTTATGCTTCGAGAGATGAGGGAGGCCCCTGTAATCTAAAGCAACAATGTAACTTAAAGGTTTAATACCTTTACAGCTTATTTTTTTTATGCAATCAATTCATTAATAATCAGAACAGTAACAATGACCACAGGCTGCAGTCGCCGCACCTACCCGCCCCGGAGAGCTGCGCCGGGTCCTTCCGCCTCCGCTGCAGCCTCTCCCGCAGCGAGTCCAGCTGCTTCTTGTGAGCCTGGATGTTGCTCCACGTATCCGACATCATGCGCTCGATTAAGAAGCAGTTAAAGTACAAAAAAGGGGTAACACCGATTCAAAACACAAGCTGAAAACAAACCGCGCTCCCAATAGGAGTACGCGTGGAGCACCTGGGTTAAGCGTCCGACTGAAAATAAGGTCGAGATTAAGCGTTCCGCTGAGCAATAAATAAAATATTACATGCAAATCTACACATAAAAAAACACAGTAAATAGAATCTAAACGTATGTTTAGTGTTCTGCCACCTGATGGTTGTTAGGAGTCGCTTATTCTGGATATCGACATGTTTATTATTAGAAGGGTGTCGGCTTTGGGCTGACCCTTTATTCTTTCCTGTGGAGTGACCATCATGAGTTTAACCTGAGCTGTGAAATTCTGCACCAGCGAGGTAGGCTTCAGTCTTTTTGTATTTTTCCTATTTTTGGATTACAATCAAAAATATCGTTGGTTTCCATCGTGTTTAATTTTTAATTTTCCGAATTTTATTTTATCAACTAATTTTTTTGAAGATATATATTTTTATTTTTTTTTAAATAAATACATTTTTTTGAAGAATGTAACAATCAAGGCCCATATAGTGAAAATGATTGACCACTGAAGAGTATTATGTCGGATGAAAACAGTGGAATATGTATTATTAGAATGTAATAAGTATTAACAGAAATAAAGAAAAAACAGGATTTTCAATGATGAACCTTTTAGGAAGTAAATCAAATTCTGCTATAAATCAGTTTTTTTTTTTTAAAACACTGGATTATTTAATCGTATTTCAAGTAAGAATATAATTGTGTGTATACTAATTTATATGTGAGTTTGTATGGATATTGATTGATAAATAACAAGCAGATTCGTTCATACCATTGAGATATGAATTAATAACTTCCCTCTGATATCATTGATGACCTCACTCCAGTCTGGTAGGTGGCGGTAAATGCACCTTAAGTTTGTTGCCATCCGCCAATACAAAACATGAGAAGGCAATGCAAGGCAAATTTATTTGTATAGCACAATTCAGTACAAAGACAATGCAAAGTGCTTTACATGATTAAAATACAGGAAGATAAAAAAGAATCAAAGCAAGTAGGAAAAAATAAAAAATGAATAAAATAAAATAAAAAATGCAGAAACAAAAAAAAGGATATTAAAAACAGTTTGATTAAAGAAAACAGGTTTTTGTTGAACTGTTTAACTAGAACAGTCGAAGGCAATCCTAAACAAATGTGTTTTTAGTCTTGATTTAAAGGAACTCAGGCTTTCCGCACTTTTACAATTTTCTGGAAGTTTGTTCCAGATAAGTGGAGCATAGGAACTAAATGCTGCTTCTCCATGTTTAGTTCTGGTTCTAGGTATGCAGAGCAGGCTGGAGCCAGAAGACCTGAGTGGTCTGGAGGGTTGATACACTGATAGCAAGTCTGTGATGTATTTAGGTGCTAAGCCATTCAGAGATTTATAGACTAAAATAAGTATTTTAAAGTCTATTCTCTGAGATACAGGGAGCCAGTGTAAGGACTTTAGAACTGGGGTGATGTGCTCTACTTTCTTAGTCTTAGTGAGGACACGGGCAGCAGCGTTCTGGATCAGCTGCAGCTGTCTGATCCACTTTTTAGGCAGACCTGTGAAAACACTGTTGCAGTAATCAATTCGACTAAAAATAAATGCATGGATTAGTTTTTCCAGATCATGCTGAGACATTAGTCCTTTAATCCTGCAAATGTTCTTCATGTGATAGAAAGCCGACCTTGTAATTGTCTTTAAATGCTTTTGGAGGTTCAAGTCTGAATCCAGCACTACATCTAGACTTCGGGCCTGATCAGTGGTTACTAGCTGAAGCGACTGAAGCTGTGTGCTAACTTTAGATCTCTCCTCTATTGGTCCAAAGATTATTACTTCAGTTTTGTTTTTATTCAGTTGAAGAAAATTATGGCACATCCAGGCATTGATTTCTTCTAAGCATTTCCTCAGTGCTTGAATTGGTTCATAGTCACCTGGTGACATGGTGATGTAAAGCTGTGTGTCGTCTGCATAGTTACGGTAGCTGATATTGTTGTTTTTTATTAACTGAGCAAGAGGGAGCATGTAGATATTGAATAGGAGGGGACCCAGAATGGACCCTTGGGGAACCCCACATGTGATTTTTGTCATCTCTGATGTAAAGTTGCCTACTGACACAAAAAAGTCCCTGTCCTTTAAGTATGATTTAAACCAGTTGAGAGCTGTACCAGAGAGGCCGACCCAGTTTTCCAGGCGCTCTAACAGGATGGAGTGATCTACAGTATCGAATGCTGCACTGAGGTCCAATAGTACCAGCACTGTGGTTCTTCCGCAGTCTGTATTTATACGGATGTCATTAAACACCTTGATAAGGGCGGTCTCTGTACTGTGATGAGCACGGAAACCTGACTGGAACACGTCAAAGCGGCTGTTCATATCTAAGAAAGTGTTTAATTGTTGAAACACTGCTTTTTCAATAATCTTACTGATAAAGGGGAGGTTTGATATGGGCCTGTAGTTCCGGAGTAGTAGTTTGTCTAAACTGTTCTTTTTCAGCAGTGGTTTGATATTTGCTGTTTTTAGGGACTGCGGGAAAACACCTGACAGAAGGGACGTGTTTATTATCTGAGTCAAATCAGATGCTATGACAGGCAAAACTTTCTAAAAGAAAGCTGTGGGTAGAACATCAAGGCAGCAGGAGGAGGAACTTAGCTGCTGAATGATTTCCTCTAAGCTTTTAAAGTTTATTTGGCTGAATTGGGACATTTGGTCAAGATCAATTCCAGTTGGAGACAACTTTGGTACTGAACTTGATATGGATGTATAAACTGATCCTCTGATCTTTAGGATTTTCTCAGTAAAGAAATTAGCAAATTCATTGCAGGCCCTGGTGGAGTGGAGTTCAGGAGCCACGGACACAGGAGGATTTGTTAGCTTGTCGACTGTGGCAAATAAAGCACGAGTATTATTAATGTTCTTGTTAATGATTTCAGAGAAGAAAGATTCTCTTGCATTTTTCAGTTGTAAGCTATATCTGTAAAGTCTCTCTTTATAGATGTCATAGTGAACCTGGAGTTTCATCTTTCTCCACCTGCGTTCAGCTTTTCGACACTCCCTTTTTTCACTTCTAACTGCTGGAGCACTTCTCCAAGGAGATTTTTTCTTTCCGGAAAGACTTTCACTTTAATTGGAGCAATGCAGCTAATGATGTCTGAGACTTTAGACTGAAAGTTATCTACTAGCTCATCTACTGAGTTGTACCCCAAGGTTGAAGTAGCAGAGTAAGCTTGAATAAAGGTTTCTGTGGCATTTTCCTTAAAGGTGCGTTTTCTTATGATGTCCCTTTGGCTAAATGAGTCACTGGAAATGATGCCCTCAAAGGTAACAGAAAAGTGATCGGATAGGGCAACATCAGTAACACTGACTTTATAAATCTTCAGACCTTTAGTGATGATCAAGTCTAAAATATGTCCCTGTTTGTGCGTTGGTTGTTTAGCATGTTGAGTTAAACCAAAGTTTCTAAGTGTGTCATACAGTTCTTTTGCACTTCTGTCTTCAGGGTTATCAACGTGAAAATTAAAGTCTCCCACAATAATTAAACAGTCATAATCAACGCATATCACAGACAGGAGGTCACTAAAATCATTAAAAAACTTTGACGTGGACTTAGGAGGCCTGTAAACATTTAGAAACATAGTTCGTACCGGGCTCTTTACCTGCAGAGCCAAATGTTCAAAAGAGTCAAATTTTCCCAAAAACACCTTTTTACACTTCAGTGAGTCATTAAACAATGTTGCCACTCCTCCACCTTTCCTTTGCGGTCTGCTCTCGCAAAGAAAATTGTAGTTTGGGGAAGACGACTCCAACAGAATATGTGCTTCATTAAGTCCATGTAACCACGTTTCTGTTAAAAACATAACATCAACATTATTGTCAATAGAAGAAGAAGAGTATTACGTCGGAAGGAATTACGTGCGTACATCTTCGACTTCCGGTGTCCCAAAAATTAAAAGCCCGTTTCCTTTGTTGGTGAACTCACTCTCCTGGTTCTGCAATTAAAATAATGATTATGACTGTCAATAGGGATGGTAAAATGCTTTAAATGTAAACTTATATAAAGATACGTAACAACATTTAATTTCGTTGTCGTCTGGCTCCCCTGGACCTGTTTTTCACCTCAAACAGTAGCAAAGATGGCGGAGAAAGACGAGAGTAGTCAAGCTGGGGAAAACAAAACTGAGCTGCAGATCATTAAGGTAAGTCAAACTCTATGAACATCCTTCAGTTTTTCATTAACACGCAGAACCTCTCTCCTTTTTGTTATGTGGATTCACAGTTTGCTTTTCTTAAGGTAGACCTGCACCTACAGCTAAATGCTGAGACAAAAGGTAGCTCAAATTACATTCCTGCCAATAAATGCATTTAGATATTTATTAACATAAAATCTTGGGTTGACTGTATGTACAATCTGCTTATACAACGTTGACAATAACGAGATAAGGGTCGTTCATGAGGTAACCTAAGGTTTTTCATTAGCAAGGCCCATCAAACAGCAAGTCACTGGTTTTATTCTTTAAACAGAGGAAAGAAACAAAAAATTGCCTGATTTTCTTCCTGTTAACATTTCTGTGGGGGCATTAAAATGTCTGGTTGTAAAAGGTTTTATATTTTTCTCCACATCTTGTGTCACTAGTATTCATTTATGCTGATTTAAAGAATGAGAAATTTCAATTTGCATATTAAATATTAGTTAACACAAAAACAACATTGTAACAAAGCAGTATTTAGGTTTCTATTTAACTGTTAACAGAAAAGTCAGCATTTAGACATGTGTTCCTTCCTGTCATTTTAGTTCATTGCTTTGCATCATTGACCTGGGTGTCTCTCATTACTTACATCCCAGGAGCTGGTGGATGAACTGTATCAGTTCAAAGATTGCTATTTTGAGACCCATGGCGTGGAGGAGGCTGGACGGAAACCCAATGACGTCAAACATAAGATGGAGGAGACACTGAAGATGCTCGAGGAGAAAGAAGGTAGGTGCTGTCTTCCAGGAATAAACAAAAAGTATAATATTTTAATGTGAGACATGACAGTTCTTTCCTGCTCACTTGTTTGGGTCTACAGACAGCTTAAAAAACAAAGTAGAGTTTCTGATGCAGAAAGGCCGGTGTCTGAACGTGGCGCCGGACTACAGTCCTGCAGCAGAAGAGTGCTTGTCGCGAGCTGTAAAGCTGGATCCCTGCCTGGTGGAGGCCTGGAACATACTGGGGGACCAGTACTGGAAGAAGGGAGACCTGATCGCTTCTAAGAACTGCTTAACTGGTGCCCTGCAGCAGGTATGTGAGCCACAGAGGGAGCAGGGATAATTTTCTTTGTGGTCTTTTAATTACTCTTTTTTTTCTATATTTATCTGTTTTAGGAGAAGAATAAGGTATCTCTACGCAACCTCTCCATGGTGCTGAGGCAGCTGCCAGCAGCTAATAATGATGAACACGGTAAGCGTGTGCTGGAGAGTGTGGACTTGGCCCGGGAAGCTGTGCAGCTGGACGTCAATGACGGGACTTCATGGTGTGAGTAGAATTACAAAGAAACTCTTAAAGGTTTGAACATAGTCTTCTTAAAGTAAGCATTTTTAAATAAGTTTCTTCCTCATCTTTTGCAGTTGTTCTTGGAAATGCCTATTTGTCTCTGTTTTTCACCTGCGGACAGAATCCACAATTCTCCCAACAAGCTCTAAGCGCCTATGCAAAATCTGTAAGCTCACAATTTCATATTCTCCTTTTTCAGACTGAATGCGCACGCCAACACTTTTTGTTGTTTTTTTTGCCACAGGCGGAAGACAAGATTGCATCCAGCACACCAGATCTGCACTTTAACAGAGCCAACCTGTTTTACTACGAGGAGATGTTCGGATGCGCGCTGGAAGGCTACAGCCGAGCGGCAGCGTTGGACCCAAACTGGGAGGAGCCGAGGGAGAAGGAGAAGCAGCTGCTGGAGTATCTGGAAAAAGTGTCAGAACTCATCCAGAACAAGGTTTGCAGTTGTTCCTTTGTCTGTTTTATTTTATGTTTTTACATAACATTGAAAGAAAGCCTTGTAATTTGCTCAGCATTTAGTTATCACAAGGTTTCCTAAAGCGTAACTAATAAAATGTGCATTAATCAATCCAGCAATCCTGTGGGTTTTGGTGATTTTTATTTCCTGAAATCAAAAGTACCAAATATCTTGTTTCCTATTAATAGGGTTTAATGTTTAAAGATGGCTACTTTTAACCGCTAGGTGGCAGCAGAGTGCTACATAACTGTTTTTCGCTGCTCTCTTCACCCTGGACCTTGGTGTGTGTTTTTCTAGGGCAAGGTGAAAACACGTCGGTTGAGGACGATGTTGTCAAGCCTCAACACGTCAGCTCTGGGCCCCTGCTCGTCCCCGCAGTTCCGCTCCCCTTCTGGCCGCGTTGGCAGCCTGGAGCCGCGTTCCCTCTCCTCCCTCCCACACGGCCATAACACTGGAGTGGCCGCCATGGGGAAGGTGGTGTTCAGCCTTGCCTCTCAGGATCGCATGGCCTTGTAAGTGAAGCTAATTTCAAACTCTGCCTTTTTATTTTTTTTAAGCCTAAGGTACAAAAATTTCTCTACAGGAGCAGTGAATCTGTGCATTTGATCCATTGCTAATCTTGATTTAAAAGTTTATTATGTTTGAATCCTTTGCCTGCTGTTTAGTTACCATGGAAACATAGTTTTTAAACTTGCACTAAGAAAACAAGTCGAAACAAGACTGATATACATGAATTCCCCTCCATCTTTGTCACATTTATCCTTTTATTTTTTTCAACGTCTTTTTCTGTTCCTCAGTACGTTCGGCATGGTGGACAGTGAGGAGACGTGTATAGTAGTGATGGTGTACAACACGGCAGACACCTGGGGCGTCCTGATCGGAGACACCGTGGTCATCCCTGAACCCAACGTCAAGCGTCACAGCATCACACATAAAGACAAGGTCTGCGTGACTCATG
This sequence comes from Cyprinodon diabolis, assembly GCA_030533445.1. Classification (NCBI taxonomy): domain Eukaryota; kingdom Metazoa; phylum Chordata; class Actinopteri; order Cyprinodontiformes; family Cyprinodontidae; genus Cyprinodon; species Cyprinodon diabolis. The sequence continues at coordinate 20,064,623 of CM060075.1, read as the reverse complement.
TTGTATTTCTAGCTTCACGTTGGTGTCCGTGGGTCTAACCTCTTCCTGTCTTCTTTCCCGCAGTCCTATGACTTTAAAAGCATACGGGTGGACTCTCCCCTGCTCCTCATCGTCAACGGCAAGAAGCAGAACGTCCAAAGTCAGATCCCTGTGTCTGTCAGCTATGAGAACCGCCAAAAACTTAAAGAAACGCACTGAAATGTTTTTTTTTACCTGGAGTTTAACAGTTGTTTGTTTAGGTTTTTAAAATTTTCTGAATCCTGTGGCTGGTTCAAACATTTTTTTATTATTATTAATATTATTTCTTGTTTTTGTTTATATCCATGATGGTCCTGTTTTGTTAATTCACAACATTTTCTCATGAGTCAGCTTTTAGTGTTAAGCCCTGAATTCTGTTTACTTGGGAAAAATAAATAGCATTTTCTGTGAACCTATTTGTTTGTGTCTTCTCTCGGGAAAAGAAAAAAAAACTCAAAGAGGAATCATTGCAAAGCCACATATTTGATAAATCGCCCCAGCTAGGGTGAGTGTTCTGTAAAACTACTTCCTGATCGTTTCATTCTCGCAAAGCCAAAAGTTTTACTAAAGAATTTACTCCCATAACCACCAGCTTTGGTTGTTTATTAAGGCTCACTAGTAAACATCTTAAATAATGAGGCTGAGCTTCTGCTTTCCTGTGCAGTATAACTATATAACTGATCAAATACCTTAGTGACTTACCTGAGTTAACAGTTTCACAAATATAATGTTTATAAACATGCTACTTTAACATATTATTTTAGTTATTTTTTTGCAGCACAGCTTTTACAGAAAGCATCAAGTTAAAGTCTTCCTTCAGTGCTTATTGGTGAAAGGGCGGTTCTCCCTTGCTGGAGGGCTGAGCTGGAAGAAGGACTTGGCTCCATCGGCCTCCAGGCAGGAGAAGAAACGCTCGTCACCAGAGGCACCAGCAGAGAGGAACCGAGGGGTCCTCTTAGGGGTCACCTGCCGTGCCATCGCTAGGTGAAACACAGGATGTGGATGGAAGTTAGTTATGGTTACCCCGATACAAAAGGACCTCAGTCAGTACTTTGACCTCTAGTTTTAGTTTTGAAGATATCTTTTGTTAAACAGCAAAGTTCACAAACATTCTAATTTTTCTCAGAGTGGAGGTCATGTAATAAATGTAGGGCTGAAACAATTGGATTAATCGTTGACTTGAGTATACAGACTCTTAAAATATGCCTTTAGCTGACAGAGTGCAGGAATTACACAAAAATAAAATAGTAAAAAATAAATATTTAGCATTTAACACAAAAAAAAACAAAAACATTTTCTTCTCTCAATATGTTCTATCTAGAATTCCACAAGTGGAAAAGTATTAGTTTCTTCTTTGATGAACGTTTTGCTATTATTAAGTGATTAACCAAAAGAAATAATTGAAAGATTAATCGACAAGCAAAATAATCCTTAGTTTCAGCCCTAAAAAATGTTTCTTATCAACATGTCTTCTCCTTACTGCTCTGGGGAATTATTTGAGTTATCTTTTTCGCAAACATGGGTTAAAATAGCTAAACTACGTAAAAACAGAACTAAAACTGTAAAAAAAAATTATATTAGTCTTAAAATTTATGCTTACTCATTTTTAAAAAGACATTTCAGCACACGGAAAAAAAATCCTGAATCATAAAGTAATTCAAATGCAAAACACATAAAGATAATAGATGTGATATAGAAGACAAATGTACATCAGATATGAATAGAAATGTACCTGATTCAGAAGTAGAGATGTAGTTTGTCTGTTTTTATAATAAATTTAAATTAGGTTAAAAATCTTTAACAGCAGAACGGGTTAGCCCTTATTGGCATCTGTCTTTGTTTTAATGAATACATTTAGTTTAAACTCTTAAAGTTTAGTTATTTGTTTCATGATGTAATTTGTCCTGTTAACATTTACTGTTTTTCTCACTTTCTTTTCCAACTTTATATTTTGTAAGTTTTTGGGATACATCTGTCTACACATCATACATATACTTGCTTTTAGAGAGGAGTTTTTAATAACCTCTTTAAAAATCAGTCAGTTGAAATGATAGGACCAAAGCATACTGAGCTCAGATATGAGACAATAGTTTCAGGATCTACATATATCTAAATTCAAATATTGGATCAAAGTAAAAAAAAAAAAGTGGATCAGTGCATCCCTAAAAAAACAGCATTACTAACCTAAACAACAATCACTAAACATCTGCAACATATGATGTTAGAAGAACTTTTTCATAGATCTGTATTTTAAACTGGCTAAAAAGCAGAATTTACTGACTGTATCGACTAGAAATGAACCGTTCCAATATCCGATTTAACTGTTAAATGAATGAACCACATACAGTATCTCTCCATGTGAATGAAGGCTTTATGCTTCATGTAAACATAGCTTAAAAAGTTAACAAATTAACAAAGATATTAATGTACTTTATGTTATTTATTAACAAATAAGCAGCACAAATAAATATATAAATAACAGTTCCATGTAAAGTGCACTGTATTGTATCTCTGATATCCAATCCAGGTTTGGGATCGCTGCATCTGTAGTCGTGCAAAGAGGCAGCACATTTAGAGATCCTGCAGAATCTAAAACAGTCCCTGACTCCCTTACATTAATGTCAGTTAAAACAAAAAGAAACACACAACAAACCATTATTTAGAAACATGATCCTGAAATGCTGATGCCTCCTGTGCAGAAGGTCGGTTTCTTGGAAAACAAAAAAAAAAAGTTTTTCTCTCCACTGTCGCCACCTGCTTACTCAGAACAAGGTTTTTCTTAGAAGTTAAGGACAATGGATAAAGCTGTACCAACAGGCCTTAAATGGCCAGTTAAGCTTGACTCATTTACCATAACTAGGATTAAATTAAATTGTATGCATCAGCATTTAATAATTTTTCAGCATGCTATTACATAGCCGGCTATTACATTGCCATCAACTCTACTGGAATATTTTCATGACGTCTAATTCTGTTCGTGTAAAATTAGAGCATTTGGAATAAAAAGAATTGCTGAAATAAAGAGCAGTGTGTCAGTCATACCAATGTTTAGGTCCTGATTCCCATGGTGTGATGGCATCTCTCGGTCGCCAGCTCCCACCACCATGTTGCGCAGCCTCAGGGAGTCGTAGAGCCCCTGCAGCTTCTGGTACTGCCTGTTCCTCTCCATCAGCCTCTCAGACACCTCACTGTACTTCCTCTTGTACTCCTCCATCACCTGAGCCAGAGGAGCATTTTGACGACACAAAAATAATGTGATGAAAACTTCTGTCTCAGCCTTTCTTAAAAACGAGCACTCGTGAAAGTATTGGTGAAAAACAGTTGCAGCTTACTTTCTTCAGTGAGGAAATCTCGCCCCTCATGGCAGTGAGTTCTAGTTCTCTGCTCTGGTTCTGCTGGGTCAGAACTTTCTCCATCTGCTTCAGCTGTGTGTCAGCGCGGGATAGACTGTACTCTTGGTACATACGCTCCTGATGGACCTGAAGACAGGAAATTTAAAAAACTTAGTGTGGTCTAAATGAAAAAACAAGCAATGCTGCATGAATAAAATCAGGGCTACAGAGTGAAATGCCTGACCTGGTAGGTCCAGAAGGCCAGAGCACGAGAACTGATGTCCAAGACTATGTCTGGTCGCAGACCTGCCAGCACCATGGCTTTATACTCCTCAGAGGGCGACAGCTCGGTCCTCATAATGTCCATCTTCCCGGACAGAGCAGAGGAGCATGCCGGGCAGATGACAGGAGAGCGGCTAAACTCGCCAGATCCATGTTGATCACAGAAAACATGGGAGCAGGCGGTGACCCAGGCGAAGCCACTCAGCTTTCCCCGACACTTGGGGTAGTTACACAGCAGGGTGTCATCACCGAGAGACATGGCCATCACTAGAAGGAAGAGTAAACACTCAGCAAACTTAAATTGTTTTATAACAAGTGAATAATGTTCTGGGCACTGCATAATGGTAGCTTGGTGCTAACAAGTAAATGTATAATTTAAGATGTGAGTCTTAACTATTTCATGGTGTGTAATTAGAGGTTGGTGTTAACTAGTTGTATTTATGTGAGTAATATAAAAAAAGAGAGAAGTAGTTATACTGTAATGCATTTATTCCTTTTACTTCAGTAATATCCTTATATTATATACTGTAGTTGCTATTCCAACTAGAGTAATATTTCTACTTAAGGATAAGGCTAAATATACAGTAAAAAGTAAATATTATCAATGGAACTTCTTAACCCTGTTCTAATATATACACATTAGTCACAGTAATGATTGATTTCATTTCAGTTTTATGATGAAAATTATCAATTTGAAAAAATATTTATGTTGCAGGAATTTTTTATTTTGTAATCATATCAACTATTTGTATTTTTTAATGGGTTTTAGTCTTAAAATAAAATACATCTTACACAATAAGCCTGTCTGACAGCATCACTTCTAAATATTAAATATGTAATGATCCAACAAGTACTCATTACTTGAGTATCCTTTTTTTTGCCAAATACTTTTTAACTCTTAGTTGAGAAATTTCTTGGATTTCTACTTTTTACTTGAATAAAAAAGATGTTAAAAAGTAGTGCTACTCTTACCTGAGCACAATTTTTTAAATACTCTACCCAACTCTGGCTATAGCTGCCCATAGTTTGAGTTTTCTGGAAAATACTTTTACCAAATTCAATTAATATCTTTTTATATTCGACGAATTTTCAGTTCTGCTTTGAAATAATAATAAAAAACTTCAAAATAATTTTAGAAATAATGAACTGACTTTAATTTTCAGATAAATAGTTCCGAGCCAAATACTTTCAATAATTATACGTTTTATTCAGTTTTTATTTAGACTAGCCTGTAAGGCAAGGCTGTAAGCTACTAACTCTTAATTCCCTTTATACCCACATTCTTGTTTATTTTTCCGAACTTTTAATTCCTGAAAATAAATAAATAATATATTCGTATCATATTTTTTTAACTAAAATATGGACATTTATATATTTTAAAACGAGGTTACATTTTCAGCTGTTATATTCTAAAACTAGCAATACAGCTAATAAAACTTAGCACCAGGATTAACTAATGCTAAAAAAAAGGTTCATTCATGTTCGTTATGTACTTTTTAAAGCGTTTTACGTTTAAAAATCAGATTTCTTTAGTTTAATACTACTCCATTCGATGATTTTTAAACTAATTTTTGTCCGTTAGCAGCTACCTCTTACCTTTGAATCCTTCCTCTGAAGCTGTTAGCTACAAGTGACGCTAATTTCAAAGCTTTAATCTGATTGGCTGATAACAGTTCAACGTAAATTAAGGCAGATTTGGAATAAGTAACACCAACAATATATTAGATACATTATTCAGTATTGTAACATTCAAATTAATAACATTTTAGGTTAGAAATGTTCCAACTGAAATTACTTTAAAAAATTTTTTATGTTTTGCATTTCAATGAGATATATGGTAATTTCTACATACTATTCTCTTTTCTTGATGCTATCAGTGCTGTGAAATGCACATTCTCCATACGTTTTGAGGTATTTTGCTCACAACGAAGTAGGCCTATACTGTAGTGTTCAATGACATTCTTTTTTCTTTTTTTAAGTAGCAACTGCTCTTATGCTCATATTATGTTTTAGTTTATTATACCACAGATCATGACTACAAACATTAGGTCTTTATTGCTCTTGGAAGCTGAAATCCAGTTGTTGTATTTCGATTTTGGAGTAATGGCTTCTTCCTCTCTGAGTGGCCTTTCAGAGTCTCTATAGCTTAACCTAACATTCTGTATTTATTTTGCTATTGTTCTGGGTTTGTTTCACACATTTTGCACAGAGACAATAACGGGAAATGTTGATGTATATAGGATCACCTTAAACAGGGAGATTTCCTGCAGGTTTAGACATTTCCTATCTTTAACAAACTTGATTCGGATTATTTCAGCTCAGAAAAATCCTGTTGATCAGTCACCAGGTGAGCTGAGGCATGGACACATCTTCAATGTTTGAGAATCCTGAGGTTGTGACTTAGAAACCCACTCCCACAGACTGCCACTCTGGCTCTCTGAGCAAAGACCCTTAACCCCTGATTTCTCCCTGGGCGCCACACAATGGCAGCCAACTGCTCCCTATAGAGATGGGTTAAATGCAGAAGGAAATTTCTCCAATGTGAAATCAAATAAAGTTCAATTAAAGACATCTTTAAATAAACCAAACATTTTGACTTTGTGTTGACTCTTCTTTCTTTTATGTGACTCTTCTTTTCTTTTATTCAATGTGACTTAAAACCTAAATGATTTTTATCTGATTTAGGCTACTATCAGAAAATATCTGTTTTTAGTCAAAGTGTAAACATCTGGTGTAAGGTTTTTACTTTTGAACTTAGATTAAAGGAATTCATAGATTTTATCTTTTTGTTATATTAAAAATTGATTGATAAGCCCAACTGTAATATATGGAGTTTATTTTAAATGTAACCTAAACATGGTACCTCCAACACCACCCCTCTGCTGCTTTTTTTTTGCCCATCTCTCCACGTGGTACAGGAGTAAAGGCAGGGGGTGAAAGAGGGGCATTGTGCTGTGCAGCAGTGGATCCGGGGGTTCACAGTGAGAGAGGGGAGATGCTCACTCAACTGTGTCCAGCTCGCCATTGTGGATGATTCCCCATCTATTCTTTTCCTTTTAAATAGAGCTCCAGTGTAAGATGCCGGGCTTTTTTTTTTGTTGGAGTGGTGGTGTTGGGGAGGGGGGAGTTGCATTATGCGCTTGGCGATAACACACGAATTACATGCGTGGATGTGGAATTGCCCCCCCCCCCCCCCCCCCCCCCCCCCCCTTTACGCACGGCGCTGCTGTTGATAATTGGCCCTATAGAAATCAAAGGTTAGAAATATTGCCATGGGCACAATAATAACACTGCAAAGTCAGATAGAGATACCAACGCCACCTGTCATGCAAATAATAGGATTTCCTTTCTTTTCTGAAGGACTGAAGCAGAAGTCACCTGTTAGATTGCTTTTTGACTCTCCTTTGTAGTTTGATCAATTATAAGTTAATTAAATGAAGATCATCAAAGTGTTTTTTCCTTTAACAAAATCCTACTTATGTCATCTTAGATTTGTTGGGCGTCCAGCAGCCTTAACACCTATTGTCATGTTTTATTTAAAGTTTATAGTTAGAGTGAGTTTAAAGAAGAAGAAAAAAAATAAAAATGGGAGAGAAGGAAAAGGAGACCCAGGGAGGTTGTGTGTTACACGCTATTGAAATGCAAATATCATAGAACAAGGAGTGGTTCAGTGTGTGTGTGTATGCATGCAGTGGAGCTGCAGTAGGAGAGGAGGGGCACAAATTGGACAAGTTTTTTTTTTAAGCTGGGGGGGAGAAGAGACTTTAGAAAACAGCCACACACACTGCAGCTCCATATGACACGGTGCGGCCAGAGGGATTTCCATACAGCCGCTCTTTTATTTGTTTGTTTGTTTTTTTGCTTACTTCCATGAAATCCCGTGCTGCAGAAATTTTCCAATTGTCTAATTTAAAGGTTTCCTTGAGAACCTGCGAGCAGTGCGCTCCTTTGAGAGACTGAATGCGCACAGGAGCTGGTTCAAGTGCGCAAAAAACGTGTCTGGTGCCTTTGGAGCGACTAATGCCCCCCTCTCTGTCTGACTTGCCGTGAATCATGTCACGCCGGAAACAGAAGAGACCCCAGCAACTCGTCAATGCAGACCCGGGGGGCCCGAAGCTGCTGCAAGGTGAGAAATCATTGTCTTTTCCGTTTAACTTGTGTTTTATCCAAGAGGAAAAACAGCTTAGAGAGTAACTCTCTTTCAAAGTTAGAAAGTGATATATATCAGCAAAATCTAAAGTATTAATGGAAATATGGTTGCATGATGAAATTACAAAGAATGGATCTGAGTTAATGAGCCAAGAAAAGTTTACAGGTTTGGATTAATTTGTGCAATTTAAGCTGATCTAATCATTTATATCCAAATGAAAAAAAGGCCGGAGGCACTTTGGTGGATGCCTTTAAAATGTCCTCTTGTAAAGTGAAAAGATCTGGATTAACCAGCATATGTCTGTGGTCATTTTCATGAGCTGCCCATCCTTAAGGAAACCAACAGGCTGCTTAAGGGTGACTGCTAGAGCTCTGGGATTAGTATAGAGCACTCACAATAATCTGCATGGTCAGGGGGGAGGGAAGGCAGTGTTTTCTTTTTTTATTTTATTTATTATTTTGTGGTAAAGATTAATCTCCCACTCTTGTATGGATCTTCATCTTTTGCAGTTCATCCATACTTTTTTTTTTACCTTATGATTCCCTCTTTCCCCATTTTCCACCATGACAATGCCTCCTCCCTCCCCTTTTCTTTCTCCGCTCTATTGACTGTATACTTCTTCACAGCTTGGGGGCTTTCAGATGGATGAGAGAAGGTTTCACAGATTATTACTGAGCTAAACTTGGATATTTGTGCATGCACATTGCTCTGCAGGTACGATTGTCCAAGTCAGGTGTATACATTTAGATTTATAGTTTGTTATATGTTTCCTGCAGGTGCAGGTTTGTTTCTTAATAAGAGAGAGGGAATTTCTCTGAGGTACAGTCTTTCATTCCATCACTATACCTCTCCAGGAGGGAGTAGTTAGTTTGTCTCTCCTTTGTTGTTACCCTCCCCCTTCTTTTTTTTCTTTTTACTCTTTCTCACTCTGTGCTCAAGATTCTGAAAGAATTTGACCCCTGGGCGGCAGAGGTTAGATTAGTTGACCAATCAGAGCATTTGGACAGTACCCAGAACCCTTAGCATGGCCTGACCCTTAACCTCCACCGTGACGTAAGGGGGGAGGGTGAATGGGGAGATGAAAGACGTAACTGCGGCCGTGAGGGGGGCTGGGTTAAGAGGGGTTACGGGTTGTCTAGGTGATGTCCATTGTCCTTTAAAATGTGCTGCCATAGCAACAAGGTGGTCTGTGAGCTTTTCTGTGTGCGCAAGATGTTTGAAGAGTTTTGCTTCAGAGAGCACAGATTGAGACAAGACATTTCAAAGACTGGCGCACTCTGAGTTTCTTCCACTTGTTTATTTGCTTGTAGGAGGTCATTTCCAGGCAGGCCTTTTCTTTTGAAGCTGTAACTGTATCTTCTGGTATGCAGACAAGTTTGCAAACTAAAATTGGTAAACAATAACTAAAGTCAGTGAGATAAACAATCTTTGAAAGTAACATGACATGTGGGTTGATACTGGGAACGGAGTTTTACTAAACTGTTATTTGTAAAGACATACATTTTTTTCTTCTTTTATTAAATATTATTTTTTCTCTATCAATCCTCAGACGACCATCTAAGCTTGAAGTCACCATCCACATCTTTGGGATCAGATCTAACATCATCAGGTTCCTCCTCCTCATCTCCCACCTCACTGCAAGATTGCCAGCCACCACTGGCCACTCGCCCGTCTCCTGGAGGGCTCCACGCGCCTTCCTTGCCCAGCGAGAGCTCACCACCTCCCCACTGGCCCAGCCACATTGCTCCTTTTACCACATCTCTGCCAAACACCCACTCCTCCCTCTCGCCAGACTTCCCTCACCCCTCGTTGTCTTCCCAAACTCACTCACCTCCTCCTCTAGATCAGTCCTCTGGGAGCCACGGCCTGAACCACCAAGTTAACACACACGCCACTATGACCTCTCCCCCAATGGGCAGCTCTGCCACCACCACTACCTCTTCCTCATCCTCTACTTCATCATCCTCTCAGCAACCTCAACCAGACAGCTCCAGTCCTGGCCAGCAGCAGTCTTCCATCTCCACAGGGGAGCAGGGACAGATCCAGGTGCCTCCAACCCTGGCAGTGCTCTTAGAGGAACTAAGGGTCCTGCAGCAGAGGCAAATACACCAGATGCAGATAACAGAAGAGATCTGTCGTCATGTCCTCAGGCTTGGAGGAGCTGTCTTTGGCCAAGATAACAATGCACAAGCTAACGGTGTAGACAGCAACCAGAAGTCCATGGGAACAACATCTTCATCACCTACACATCCTTCAACCAATACTCCAGTAACCACAGCTTCATCCCTCTTGACTGGACTTCCTTCCCCCCTTTTTCCTCAACCAGCCATCTCAAAATCAGGTACTTCACTCATAAATGGAGACAGACCCCAATCCTCCTCAACTTCCAGTTCTCTATCATCACCCTCTTCCTTAGCAATATCTTCCAGCATCAATTCATCTGTTGCCTCCTTGCACCCCCTCTCCTTATCCCTGGGTCTGTCTCCACGCTACCTCCATGAGAAATCCTCCAACACCTCTTCATTTGGTCACAGCAATGGCATCAGTTTCCAAACTCCTTCACTTCCCACTAGCAGCCACTCACAGGATCTTCAATCCAGCTCGTCTCTCACCTCTGCCTCCTCGTCAGGACGTCCTCAGCATGTGTGCAGGTTCTGTGGGAAAGTGCTGAGCAGTGATTCTTCCCTCCAAATTCATCTGAGGTCACATACTGGCGAAAGGCCCTACCAATGTCCGGTGTGTCTGAGCCGTTTTACAACCAGAGGGAACCTAAAAGCCCATTTCCTGAGACACAGAGAGCAGAACCCAGAGCTGTCCCTGTCTCTGCTGCCCCCTGCACTTTCAGAGCAGACACAGAGTGGATCGGCTCCAGGTACAGTTCAAAGGAGGCGAAAACGTCGTGTGGATGATGATGAAGCATATAATGGAGTGAAAGGAAGTGTTCCTGGCATAACAGAGAGCATGGCTTTAGGATTACTGTCTGGTGGCTCAACTCGGCCCTCGCCTTCGTCTCTACCCCTGCCTCCCTCTGTGGACATGGCTCTTCTGTCTACAGCTCATTCTCTGTTGCAGTTAAACAGAGCGTCAGTAGCTGCTGCCAGCACATCCAGCACAGCTCTGCCTTCATCAACTCCATCCTCCTCTTCTGCTTCCAGCCAGTATAAAGCAGCCAAACAGCAGCGGTTTGATGAAAACACTCCTCCCCACTCTGCTCTCCACACAACTTCACCTTACTCCCAACTTGCTCATCTCCCCAAGATTCTTTTCCCTGGAGGCGCCTCCCCCCACCACCTTGCTCTTCTTAGGGCTCCAGGCCACCCTTCCACTTCCCATCTTTCTCTACCTCATCAGCTACCCTTCCCATTCCCTCCCTTCCCCAAACCACCCACCTCCTCTCCTTCCTCCTCCTCTCCCACCACCTCCAGCCAGACATCAGACACTTCCAAGTTGCAGCGGCTGGTGCAGAAGCTAGAAAAGCAGCCACAAGGCAATGCCTCATCCTGCTCTTCTGCATCTTCTCCCTCAACCTCTTCACAAACCTCAGCTGAAGTTAATGGGGAGACAAATGCCCGTGACCTGACCACGACCTCAAGTGCCTATCGCAGAGAGATGCTGGCTGCTCTTGGACTAAGCCCTAGTGTCAGTGCTACAGTGACGGGTCAGGGTGTCTCTGGTTCAGGCCCTACAACAACCACTTCTTCTCTGCCCACAACCCAGGTTGCTAACCAGTGTGGAGTGTGTATGCGCGTTCTTAGCTGCCCCAGAGCTCTTCGCTTGCACCAGGCAACACATCTGGGAGAGCGTCCCTTTCCTTGTAAGCTTTGTGGACGTTCTTTCTCCACCAAGGGAAGCCTTAGGGCACACCTGGCCACACATCGAGCAAGGCCACCAAATGCCCGTGCCCTTAATTCTTGCCCCCTCTGCCCACGCAAATTTACTAATGCCTTAGTGCTACAGCACCACATTCGCTTGCACCTTGGTGGCCAAATACCACCTGATGAGGAGATGCACCCTGAGGATGGGGCAGAAATAGAAAGTGCTTCCTTTAAAGACAGTCTCAGTGAGCCTGTTAGCTCCCTATCAAAGGTGCAAATCCTTCCACTTGCCTTAACAACGGCATCCAAGTCTCCAGTGGACACTCTGAGCTCAGCATCCAGTTTTAAGCAGTCCAAAGCTACTGATTCAGATTCTGTGAAAACTGAGGAATCTGAGCGTTCAACTCCAAGTGTTAGTCCACCTTTAAGCTGTAATCCACCATCTGTGGGAGCTGAAAAATGTCAGCAGCTTGCAGATATTGCTCCAGCTAAAAGTCCAACAGCAGAGAAAACCCACAATGTTCTGGGCATAGACAGTCATTTCAAGGCACCATTACCTAGCTCCCATTCGGTTGTAGATACAGTTGACTCTGTTTCTGAAGATATTCCTCTCTCCCTCTGTGTTTCTAAGTCTGATCTTGAAAGTGCTACACCCAGACTTATCAACAGTGAGGAAAGATTTTCCACAAATGAGGACACAGCTAATCCCAGTTGTACCCCAACCCCCCCAGCTGCGCATCCTGAACCCTCACTTACACCCCCTGCCAGCCATGGAGCTACCCTAGATGTAGAGGAGGCTAATACCAGTGTTTCACAGGAGTTGCGAGGCAGGGCCACATCCAATATTAAAGAGAAGAGTGAAGACACCAAACCAAGAGAGCCTCTTTTATTGTCTGAACCAGAGCCTGGAAAAGATGCACCTGTAAAAGAGGATTGTACCCCCCTAAAAAAGCTGTCTGATAACCCTGAGTCTTCAACAGCAGCGTCAACACCGCACGCCCAGCCTGCTCGACCCGACAAGCCCTACAGCTGTTCCCAATGTGGAAAGGCATACGCCAGCCGAAGTGGACTTAAGGTAACTTTAAATAATTAAACATTTGATCATAGTTATAGTTATGCATTTAAACTCTTTGCTAACTGGTTGTTGTGTTTAATCTCGCCGACAGGGCCATATGAAAATGCATCCTGGAGTGTCGATGAATGCCCCAGGCAAGGTTCAAACCAATGAAAGTGACCCTTCAGAGGATCGTAGTACGGCAACTAAAACCTCTGAAAAACAGGAGGAAAATAAGGGACTGGCCCCTGAGAAAGGTGACAGCATAGATCCACTCCTGACCAGTGGTGGCTCTGATGTGACCACTGAAACTGTGGACAATACAAAATAGAATGTGCTTCAGTAGATCCTGACAAAGGGAATGTATTCTTAGAATAAGAGTGTTTTTGTAGAGTCTGTAACTCTAATTTCATATTTAGAATTTGTATAAATCAAATAGTTATAGATTATTATTAGAACTATGACAGAAAAATTGTGAATGTAGTATTCCTGCTGTCTATTTTTGTACTTCAAAGACCACAGTGAGGCCTTACCTTCAACGCATTGTCCACCCTTGCTGACACATTTCAGGATGTACAGTATAATATCTTATGAGTAGTATCCATTGATTTTCTTTGTTTTTGAAGAGTGTCCAGACGTTTCATACCAAAACAGGCCAAGTTATAAATGGCCCCTGAACTGTACATACATGCTGCGGTTGCCTTTTAAAAAATGTTTTCTATCCTTTATTTTAATGCTGCTTAATGCGTGTTTTCTGATGTTGCACTGTGAACTGCACTGTGTCCAAACATCTGCTGAAAGAACTCACCCCTGCAATGATTGTATTACCAGTTCCCTACGGTTACAGTAAAACCTTTTATTTTGATGACAGTGAATGTCTTCCCCATTTATGACGGTGCTATCTGCATTCTATAGCCCCCAACAAGGATGACCCCTGTCTCCTTCCTGCTCCCTCTACTTGTTCCGCTGCTATCTCAGCGGACTTGAGAGGGCTTTACTCCTGCGTAAATCGTATGCACTCACTAGATTCTCCGCTTTGCCCGGTTTAGTATTTGTATGCTTTGCCTTCTCTCTGCAGCCCCCCTCTCTCCTTTTCTTGTAGCAGTGACAGAATGTGTTCTCACGCTACCCATGTGATGTTGAAAAAAGTTAATAAAACAATGGCAATGCAAAGCGAGGACTGGTTTGTTACCTTTTTTTGGGCCTGTTCTTGTTTAAGTCTCTGTCTCTGGGAATTCATTTATCTGTTTAAGCATTCTGCTTGCATGACTCTTGTTCTCTGTGAGCCTGTATGCACTCTGTTGGTCAGTTTTCCCTTGTTTGTTCCAGTTCTGTGTGTGTGTGTGTGTGTGTGGATTGGTGGAGGGAGGCTGGGTGGGTGGGGCTAATCCTTTGTTTGAGGAGCTGGCCTGGCTGTCTCCTAATTCTGTCTTTTAAGCCCTTGATGTCTTATAATATGTTGCAGTTCCCCTGCACTGTGTATGCGTCTGTGTGTGTGTGAAAAGAATAATCAGAGCCTGTATGAGTGTTATTGAGGGTGCAGCTGTAGAGGCAGTCACCTCCCTCCCTCCCTCTCCTCGTGTCATTCTCTCTTTCATACTCAGTCTCTTTCATTTTCTCTTTCATTTCCCTCCATCGCTCTCTGCATTCAACACATCATCCCCTCCTTCCCACCCCATGTAATGAGCTGACACACAGGAAGCTCTAATCCTCTCACAATGCCTCCCCCTCTCTCCCCCCTCAAAAAAAGTGACTGGAAGCGGGACAGGGGGCAACAGGGACCAACCTGGTCCAGCTGTCCCCAAAATGGCCGCCTTTAATCCCCCCCACCCCATCCTTCCCTAGTATTTTTTTTTTCTTTTTGAGCCTGCAGGGGATTCAGAAACCATGACGACTGGTAACCAGGGGGAAAGAATGGCCAAGAGTGGAGAGTGGGACAAAAGGAGTGAAAGGAGCCATGTGTGAGAAGTTTGTCCACATGCGTTCATGAGTGACAAGAGACGTGTCTCAATCGAAACGCAAAGAGTGAGAAAGTCGGAGGTTCTGAGTATCCCAGGCAAAGTTTCTGTGAAGGCACTAAGGTGTCCCATCTTTGACTACATTACTCTCACATGACACATCAACAAACATTAATCACCTCTATATGACCATCAATCATCCACGGTGAAACCCTTATAAAGGTCTGAAAGGGCACATTTAGAGCTCATTAATGATGAATCAACCCTCATTTGGAAGACAAAGCCGAGGCTATCTCTTCATTGGTCCCTAATTCATTTGATCACAGTAATTAAAGCTGCCATTCAAGCTAGACATGAGCACATCCTCAGATCAGTTACAGATAAGGATGAGGGTGCATGCTCTTTGTGATCACTTACTTATTTCTGTTTGGAAAAGCTGAAGCTCCAGACGCTGCCCCAGTCATGGCAAATGTTTGTTTCCCAAAGAGATCAATAAATATAAACAATCTGTTGCATTCTACATTCTATCATACGTAACAAAGAGGTATCAAATATATCGTGTTATCGTGTTTTTCACATGAGTTTTACAAAAACTTGATTTGAAGAGTGTGAAAAGAAAAAACAAACATGTAAACAATGTTAAATCTCTAAATAATCGTTTTGAATTCTGAATCCAGTGTGAAAAAATACTTTTAAAAAGTTATGTAAAGTTGAATTGGAGATGTTATCAGGGATCTGGTTGATCCATCCATCCATCCATCCATTCATCCATCCATCCATCCATCCATCCATCCATCCATCCATCCATCCATCCATCCATCCATCCATCCATCCATCCATCCATCCATTCCCCATTCATACACTGTATAATAATGATCATATTCCTAGACAGCATATGGGACAAAAAGTTTTTAAAGCATGGTAGATTAAATAAACTACAACGCCCTTTAACATAATCCCTAGACTTGAGCTTCCAATTCAACCCTCTTAATCTTTGATTTCAGAATCTGTTGGATTTGCTAAGTGATATGTTCAATAAAAAAAAGCTAATAATGTTATTATTTAGAATACAAGCTAAATAATCACAGTATGATTCCCTGCATTTTCAAACACTGTCGCAACCACATGAAGATTAAAAAAGAAAAAAAAACAAAAAAAAAAACAACATTAACAGAAACCAACAAACAAACAAAAAAAAAACAATTGTATGTAAGGCAGATTAACTGGATTTTAAGTTCTGCATTAGTGAGGATGTCTCATTTTTTCAATTTAGAGTCCTACCCTGTAACTTTTTCAATAATTAGCGAGGTGCATGGTCAAAATAAATATTACAGAGATAGTTAATCGTTATCGTTAAACCAATCATGCGGTGCTAAAGTGTAAGAATATATATTCTTAACTTTGTTATTTTTTATTACCTAAAAATCATTAGGAAGACCAAGTCCCAATGTTTGACTGGTTTAAATCATGATTTTAACTGTAAAATCTGCTCTTTAACAAGATAATAAGTACAGAATGCAAGCGTTATAAAATAGATATATTTCCAAAGAGAATCTGAGCCCCAGTTTTACTGAAAAGCTGAACAAATATAGGCCTTCTCACTTCCTGCAGTTTCACCTGAAGCCACAGGATGGAGCTGCTGCGCCCCGACTGTCATCCTCTTAAAAAAAACAGGAAAAGTTACAGTAAAATGTGACGCCACACTGACTACGTCATAAAGAAAATACTTCAAACGGGACAAAACTGAGACTGGAATTTTGTTTACCTGTAGTTTGTTAAAAATATTCCACATTTCCATTTTTTTAAATTCTTATAAACAAATTTAGATTTTGGCTGATTTCTTGCTTTCAAGTAATTTAAGAAATTATTACTAGCTATAATAAAAAATGTAAAATTACGTTATAATCTTTCTTTAATAGTAACAGAAAATCATTAAAAAGGGGCCACTGCCCGTTTATAAGCGCAGTTTACCCGACAGCACCTTGTTGCTCACTGATAACAGCCCATTTCCCCCTCAGATGGTCATATTAACACCTATTTGATGTCATGATAATCTCATCACGGGCTATTTTAATGTTCCAACGAAACCCGTTTTTTTTTTTATACCCCCCCTCGCTAGGAGCACGTCAGAAAGCAGAAGCGCATAAAAGCCACAAGTGCATCATCAGCTGATCATAGGAGCGGCTGTGAGCTGAGTCAAAACAAGAGGAAACAGCAGCACAAAGGCAGAGAAAGGAGGAACACACAGGAGGGGGGCTTATTATTGACTGTAACACTGAGGAGGAACCATCATATCTCAAGCTGGCTCCCATTACTGCGCAGAACCAGGACTATACCTGATCTCTGATCAGTGAGATCATAGGGACTGGCCCTAAAGGCAGAAGGTGAGTCTTCCTCTAACAGCTGTCTCTAACCTACTGTATTTAACTTTTTCCTAATGATTCAAACAAGAGTAGCTGATAGAGGACTGAATCCATTCAGCCATACATCCATTAACATGTTTTGTCATTGCACATATACTTGGTTGATTTCTGCATGTGTTGCTAAGAATCATAAAGATTCATGTTTGATGATTTATTTTATTTCTAAGCCCAAGAAATCCTGTCAAAGTCTGGGAGAAATACCTCAGAGTGATCTGAGCTGCAAAGGTGAGACAAAAATATAAATCTGTATTTTATTTATGCTTTATTTTGATGTACTAATGAATGATTGATTTGAGAGAGGTGATTTTTTGGATACACAATGTAACTTTGGAGTGCATAAGACTTACTTATCAGCAGCTTGTGGACCTTGCTCTTGATCTGTAAGAGCCTCACCTTTCTGTGTCTTTGGCACATGAACTGGCACTTAATGCACCGTCCTTCTTCACAGAGACTCCTCCATGAGGCCACGTGCTGCTGATCTGCTGCTTCTACCAGGTATCTGAGACGTTTAAGGCTTTTACTTTCTCTCAGAGAGCTTCTGTTTGATGTTCACTCTCACTTCCTGGTGTCTATCAGTGTCAATGTTCCAATCTGGTCTGATCATCCTCTCTGGTCCAATTGGTTCCCTGGCTGCTTTGTATGTTTTGTTTCGCTTTAAACTCATTTTCAAACCTTCCATCTGTCTTTTAGTGGAACTGTTGAAATGGTCTTATTTTTTAAACCTTTTAATGCATTTCTGAATATTTTTTAACATGATCAAATCAGACACATGTCGATTTTATGATGTAGTATTAGCATAAGGTACATCAGTAGGACCAAATAGTAAAAAACACTGAATGTGGAATAAAATTGTATGCTATTCTTTAAAATCATGGTTGCCATGTCTGTTAGGAACTGTTTTCTACCAGCTTTGTGCATCTAGCCCTGTAAAGCCAAGTCTACCACATTTGATACATGAGTTCTTAAGACATCTGCATCATCACTGTGACATTTTTCTTCTTGAAAATCCTGATTTGCACAATCAGACACATGTAATGAATGGAAAATGTATAAAAGATAGTACAGACATGTCTAATGCATCAATATTGATGCAGATAAATGATCTAACTCATACAAAATTTTTGTTTTTTTAATTTCATTTGGCAAAAGTTCAATGATAACCCTAATAAAAAAAACATTTTCCTGTCAATTATTTCAAGGTCCAGGCTTTAAAGGGCTAGAGAGATTTTTCCTCATTTGTTTCTTTGCAATACTTTAATCTTGAGTAAAGAATGGATGAAAAGGATCTGGCAAGAATAGATTTTAAAGTATGGTGGCAGATTGAGTTAGATTTTAGTTCTGGATTTTAATTGGACTGTTTTATCACATTATGTGGTGAATGTCTTCTTTAATCTCAGGTGTTCTGCAGCTACTAACAATTTTTCATCTAGGGTTGGAGGAAATTCTAGATCTATCTATCCACTCAGCAGCTTAGAACCGTAATCTGGCTACTTTAATGTGTTAGTTTTTCTATGAAAGTGTTTTGCATGTACGTAACAAATTTCTGTTTTGGTCTCCTCTGACCATAGTGATTAGAAATTTGGAGTTGGAAAAAAAGAAATTTACTGAATACATCAGTAATAGCTGTCGTGACAACAGGTTCTTTTACCTGAGCTGTAGATCTCTGCAGCTCCTCCAGAGTTTCTATAATCCTCTTTGCTGCTTCTCTGATTGAGGCTCAGCTAGCCGGAGCCGGACCATCTGGACATCCATGTCTTAGTACACAATACATCCCACAGTGTTAAATATGCAGTGTTAATTTACCACTAAATCATAGTGGGGCCGAATCCACCCAAATTGGTGTTAAATTTAACTCTTAAAGTGCTACTTTAACACTACAGAATTTTCTGTGTAGGTCTTGAACAGTTATGTTATCTTTTAGTGTTCAGATTATAAATTTAGCTGCGCTCCTTAAGAATGTCCAAAGCTTAAGATATTATTTCAAAACCCAACTTTCCTTGAATCTTCTTCTCAACAGCTTTCTTATTCTCCTGTAAATCGTGTTCCTGAGTCCTCATGTCTTTGTTCTCTAAAGTCCTCCATCAAACTTCTTAGGCCTGCATTCATCTTGACTCTAGTTTTCTTATTAATTTGAATAAGATAGCTAAAATGCAGTTAATTTAAAATAATCGAATTTAAGGGTTCCTTATGCTAATGAATTCCCTTTATTTTTCTTAATTCATGATTATTTACTACTGGTGCTGGTCTGCGTCATAAAATAGAATTTAAACACATTAAGGTTTGTGGTTATAATGTGACAAAATCTGTAAAAGTTTGATAGGCCGTATTTGCAGCCAGAAGGAAGATTTCTTCATCCATAATGAATCAAACTAAATTAAGGGAAATCATTTGTTGGGTTAAAGCTGGATTAACATTCAGAAACTGGACAGGAAATGCTGCTCAGGATGTCCTCTTCATCGTCATCAGACTCAATGCGTCATGAGGATGATGACCTTTGGAAATCATGTGACCTGTGTCCCTACGCTGAAACTCTCAGACTGTGCGTGCATGTCTGCGTGGGCAGCTCTGAGGCTCAAACGTGCATCTCGCTCAGTTTCCCTTCCTCAGCTTTTGGTTACCAACCAGGAGCGTGTTTGCTTCTGCTCCCCGTCTCTCTGTCAATACACTCAACCTTAAAAGGCCATTTGCAGCGCGCCCCTAATGGCTCTCCAATCCTCGAAAAACAGTTCTCCAATCCAGCAGTGTCCACAGCAGTGGTGTAATATGTTTTCATGTGTTATGTTCCTGGTTTAGTGACCTTGGTGTGTGAAACGTGTTTATTTCATAGGCTTTGAGCAAGTAAAAAAAATAAAAAAGGTTTGTTTGTTAGGTGTTTGTCATCAGGAATAGGTTTCCGTGGTTACAGCGTCACTGATATGTCCTTGTGTGTCTCCTCCACAGATGGCGGGAGATAAACACAGATAACTGAGGGGGAAATTTTAATCTTCAGCCATTTATTGAGGACAAAAAAAAAAAGACTCTAATACAACCGGGAAAACTAATAACTGGAACTTGAACAATGGCATCCTACAGCTCAGCTCCCACACAGGAAGGGACCAACGGGGGCCCAGCATCTATAAAAAAGGAAAGCCCAGATGAGTCCATGAAGCTGAAGAAGGAGATCTCCCTCCTGAACGGGGTCTGCCTCATCGTGGGGAACATGATCGGCTCTGGGATCTTCGTCTCACCCAAGGGCGTGCTCATCCACAGCGCCTCCTATGGCCTATCTCTAGTGGTGTGGACCGTCGGGGGGATCTTCTCTGTCTTTGGGGCTCTGTGCTACGCTGAGCTGGGGACCACCATCACCAAATCAGGAGCCTCCTACGCCTACATCCTGGAGGCCTTCGGCGGGTTCCTGGCTTTCATCCGTCTGTGGACATCCCTTCTGATCATTGAGCCGACCAGCCAGGCTGTCATCGCCATCACATTCTCCAACTACATGGTGCAGCCCGTCTTCCCCACCTGCATAGCTCCATACCTCGCCAACAGGCTACTGGCTGCCGCCTGTATATGTAAGTAGATGATAGGAGAGCTAAATGAGAGTGAAGTGTTCATTTAATCACTGTGGTTGCACATTAGAGAGAAATCATGTGAGCTTTAAGGAGTAGAGAAGTGAAAGATGGTGACACCATAGCTGCAGTCAGCAAGTCTGCTGCAGGATTTCTTGCTGAGTTAAAAAGAAAAGGGGAACTGAGCTTAAACCTCAGGAGTAATCAGGGGAAAAGTTGTTTTACTCAATTTAAAAAATCTCATAAATGCTTTTTTCTGGGAAGTAAAGTTAATAAAACAACCAATCAGTTCTTATAGTGCTCACCTTGGAGGACTAGTTGAAAGGGAACTGCATACTGAGAGCTTATTAACATGATATCTCATAGATAAGAAGTGTGATTCAAGATAAAATATGTTCACCTTGTGCTCCTTTGCAGTCAGAAATACTCCCATAGCCACCCACCTACCTGGAAGGAATGCAATAATGAAAGCACACTTTGAAGAAAAACACACACGCACACTTGGCCCATTGAGCGATAAGCAGCACTTAGAGGAGGAGCTGATAGCTGTGAGGTAAAGTCCTCGCTGCAGGGAGACTCTGACCTGAGAGGCTAACAGGCAGCTGACAGCTCAGCACAACAGTGAACCATAAAAACCTGCTTCCTGTTGGTCCATCTGAAAACAATCTGATCCAAACTGGGCATCAACAAACTCTGCAAATCCATCAGTAATCATGGAAAAAAAAAACTTTTAGTTCAAGTTGTAATTTTAGAAAAGTAAAGCAACTAATTAAGTAATTTTAGCTCTCATCCATCGGCTTAGACACTTAAAGCTTAGACACTTTGAAGCAGATTCATTAAATATCACAGTTTAGCCTTGGACATCTTAATTTTTTTACTTTGCCACTAAGCTTAGAAAGCTAATATATGGAACATCAGATTAGATAACTACTGCATGGACACAGCTGTCAACACATTATCTAAAGCTGGCTGAGTAATTTCTGATTTCTTAAACCACCATATTAGAGGAGAAATCCTGTTGGCAGCATGAGAACAGTCTATATCTGTGGGGTCATACTGTTCCGATGCATTAGGCAGGGGTCACTGACCTTTTTAAGATTGAGGGCTAATTCACGGGTACTGAGTCATAGGAAGGGCTACCAATACTGACTTATGAACTGGAGGAGTCAGCATTCACCTAAACTTCATAGATAATAAACATATTTCTATTGTTTCTTTTAATTTCTAATTTGCTTTTAGATGTTAATTTTGAGATCCCTATAAATGTTTTAATGCTCTAAATTATTGATATAATCAAATGTTCTATAAATGATTAAAAAAAATAAGAGCAGCAGCATAAAATAAAATTTCAAACTTAGTCCGCTGTTGAGTTGTTCTGTTTTCAGAAGATGCTGAGGGGACCCCGTGTGGTCCTTGAGGGCCCCTTGGTGCCGCGGGAACCATGTTGGTGACCCCTGATCTAAGGAGATTAATAAAAACTATTGAAAGCGAGTAAATAACTTGCTTGATTGCGTTTGTAAAAATATTAGAGATATGATTGTCCATTTAAGGGTTAGGTAATAGCAAAACTACTGTCTGAGTTTAAAAGTGAAAGTAGGTGCATTTCTACATGCAGCGTTAAAGGGAAATGAAAGGATTGACACTAAGCAGCAATGTGGCCTTAAAGAAAGCGCTGATCATTAAGGTTCATTGGAAAAGAAAGGCTTCAGTTTGTAACTAAACTGTGGAGAAATGGAAGTAGATAGTGTGTTTTCCTGCTCGATAATTAGCGACACACGTGATGCATCATTAATTTGATCTGGTTGCTGCTGTTTGTCAGGTCCTGGTTCAGCAACATTATTTGGCCAAAGATCAGAGTCGACTGGATGCACTGAATTACCAGGATATGCCATCAGGGATTTTTTCCCTTTATGGTAAAGTCATAATGTAAGTCGACAATAACAGGATCTGCAAGGTTCACAGTATGCAAGACAGATTCCCTGCCTTAAACACTGCAACGAATAGAAATCAAAGTCAAGTCAATTTTTCTTAAAATAAGTGCATATATTCTTGAACTGAGCAGATAAGTGAGAGAATTGCCAATTAAATAAGACGAATTAGATCTAATATAAGTAAAATCTTATTTTAAAGGGCAAAAATATTAATTCCATTTGCTGATCTTCTTATTTACCTTCTCAAATTAAGAGTAAATACTCCTATGTTATGAAATAATTACTTATTTTTAGATAACTTTTGCATTGGCCGCAGAGAACCTTTGGGTAAAAAGCTCCCATCATCTCTACATCTCAAATTGAAATTAATGCAACTGAACAAATAAAAGGTGGTGAGAGTAGAACCTTATAGAATCAACAACACGGTGAAAGTCTGCTGCTGTATTCAAAGCAAAAGAGAAACAGTTTCCTGTGAATTCTTTATCCTTGGCTGCGGGTGCACTTCAGTGTTCTTGTGAATATTGATGCAGAATTCTCTTATTTTTGTTTACTCCGGGTTCCAGTAGTTTAGCTAGATTGTCAGAATTAATTTGCATTAAACGTGACATATATCAGTGTTTTTGACGGTCTGGACCCAGATCCAGCTGTTTCAGATTTGTTGTTTAGATATTAAAACGCAAGACCAGTCTTCAGGATCTTGACTCATAAACCTCCTCTCAAACCTTCCTCTGCTTCTGTGTGGGAACCAAATATGTGACGATTGGTGTTTTATTGTGTTTGACCACCTGTCCTGCTGAGCTCAGACTTGTTGTGATTCTCTAAGTCTTTAAAAACAAACTACATTTTTTCCCATGAAGTTTGTTAAATCAGAGGCAGGTGAAACGCAATCATGCCTCAGACTCTTCCACAAACATCTGACGCAAGTCCTGAAGGGTGATAAGCCTAAATGTTAAGACAACTTGCACAGTCAGCCGGTTTGGAGGGCAACTTATTTTATCAGCCTTCATAAAAACTTCTGGAGTCATTGAGAGATTTGCACAACAATTAATAGACCTGCTGGAGAAGGAGGGACATTAAAAAAGGACAATTTAAAAAATGCAGCTATAATTTGTTTCTCTAGCTTCTGCCGTTACGATCAAGGATGGATTATTAGATGTTGATAAGAAGCAAGAAACTGTGACATTGCTGAAGGTGAAGTAAGGCAGCATGTCAAAGGAAAGCATTTGAAATACATTTTTTCTATAGCGACAGTTCGTTAGGAGGTGTAAATAGCTGCAATGTCCAATAGTGACCTGAAATGTAAACTCAAAGGGTCAGTTAGGGTTTACAAATATTCCTCTTGACCTTTAAAGTCATACCTCTTTCCCATGCCTGTGCGACAGGATTCAACAACCTTTTTTTTTTCTTTTTTTTTACATTTTGTAACATTATTCAAACTTCAACATGACGTAATGGAGTTTAATCAAATCAGGAAGCATAAAGTAAGACATGTTTGTGAGCTAAATTAAAAGGTCACAAATGGGGGGAAAACTAGATCATGCATTGAAAATAAAAGGAGTTTAACCTCCTAGCAAAGCTTTTTTATTGACCTAAAGTGACATAATCAGTCAGAGAAGCAGCTGTGGTGGCTCTGGAGGAACTGCAGAAATCCTTGAGGTAGGGGGATCTAGAAACAGGACAAATAGTAGTTGCACCATCCATAAATTTGGTACATAATAGTAGATAGCTGTTCGAAAAGGAAAGGAGACAGAAATCTTGTTTGATGTTTGGCAAAAACTCTGGGGGGTTGGGTGGGAAGCAAACATAGTAAGAAGCCCCCTATGATCAGATGTAAGAAAAAAAGGAAACTTTTCTTTCAGAGAGAAATTTCTCTAGGAATATGACATCTCCAGGGTGAGGTGGTGGCAGCATGATGCAATGGGAATTACTATACTTAAATAGGGAAGGGGAAGCTGGTGAGAGTTAATGTTAATATGCAAAATGAGAAATGCAGAGTAATATGGTAAATGGGCTGTACTTATACAGTGCTTTTTCAAGTCAGAGGTCTTGACCAAAGCCCTTTACACCACGTTCAGTCATTCACCCATTCACATATACACTCACACACACTGCAAAAAATGGAAATCTAAATAAGTAATTTTTGCTCAAATCAAGTGCATTTTTTCTTGAATTGAGGAGGTAAGTGAGACACTTTGCCAATGGAACAAGACAATTTACATTTAAAATAAGAAAAATAAAACAATTGCTTTGTCTTATTTCAAGTGTATAATATCTAATCTTCTTATTTTAGCAGTAAAAATACTCATTCCATTGGCAGATCATCTTATTTACCTGCTCAAGTTAAGGGTAAATACACTTAATTTAAGACATTTTTTTTACTTATTTTTAGATGTTTTTTGCAGTGCACAGATGGGGGCAAACTACATGGTAGCTACAGCTGCCCTGGTTCACTGAGAGAAGTGAAAAATTAGAAAAAGAGTTGTGACAAAGTTCCCAATTCCAGCATGTGGAGCGTCTAAACAAGTAATCAGAGCTCAGATGGAATGGGTTCAATCAAATTATGTTGTTAGTGGTCTAGTCAAAGTCCACCCCTAAATCCAATATATGATACGCAAAAAAGAAACCAAAAGAAAACAAAAACTGGACCCTCGATCGTCGAAGATGTTTTCTTTTCAATCTTAGTGAGGTTAAGCAAATCTTAAACCCATGCATTACTTTCCTTAAACACAGTTTAACTATTTTTTTGTTGGACTTTCTATTAAAATCCCAACTAACGTGACGTGTAACGTGACAAAACATGGGAAGGTTTAAGTTTCTGAATCCGTCTGCAAGGCGCTGGACCTGTGGGTCTCAGTAGGCGAGCGTCCGCCTCTATGTGCTGCTCTCAGCTGTTTCCTTGCCTGACAAACAACAGGCCGCTCCGCTTGAGTCAGCAGCAGCGTTTCCTTAGATCAGCCACACGGAAACATGCTGGAACACACCAGTGTTTACAGCACATGTCTCCACTGAGACCCATTTGGGTCACTTGGTTTCTTTGTTGCTAACAAAGCGCTGCTCCCACAGGTTTGCTGACCTTTGTGAACTGTGCCTATGTGAAATGGGGAACCAGGGTGCAGGACTTCTTCACCTACGCCAAAGTCATCGCCCTCATCGCTGTCATCATCACCGGCCTGGTGAAGATCGGACAAGGTGCTCATGCAATCACTGCGCAGCCAATAAATGTCAATGATTAGACGATGATCGTTTTATTTCTCTCCTGTCAGCACATTAAGACAGATTAATGATTACTTAAAGTGTTTTTTTCTAATAATTGTGTGACTGTTTTGTGTTTCAGGTTACACACAGAACTTTGACGGCATGTTCGACGGATCCTCTCAGGATCCAGGACACATCGCTCTGGCTCTGTACTCTGCTCTGTTCTCCTACTCCGGATGGGACACACTTAACTTCGTCACAGAGGAGATCAAGAACCCAGAGAGGTGAGCAGTGCGTCAAAAAGGAGCCCAGTCCCTCATAAAAAAGTGATAGTCCTTGACATGGCACACTGAACCCTTTGTTGTACATCTGTTTTTAAGGTAATAAAAGTTCCTGCCAGAACCGTTAAAGATAACTTAGATTGGATTTCTGGTTAATACTATTTTAAAAATCATTAAGAAATTGTAGAAAGTTCTGCACCAGTACCCTTAGCAGCTAAATAATCCCATAGCATGATGCTCTCACCACTGTACTTGGTAACTGATACAGTGTTTGTAGGTTTGAGAGACTCGCTTTACCTAATGTACTCATGGTTCTTGCTAATGTGACCAAAAGAGTCCAGTTCTGATCTTATCTGAACATTAAACCATTTTAAAGAAGATGGTTTTTATTCTAGAGCAGAACATTTTTTCTTGCTAAGGACCTTTTTAGTCCATGAAAATATTTTTGATTCATTTGATACGGGAAGTTCCAATGGTTTGAATGGTTTCCAGTGTAAAATAGACCTCAGTGTTTCCTGGGTTTTTTTCCTGAACATCGAAACCAACTTTTGTTTATTTTAGGATAAAACTTTTGGTCAGACAATATCAGCAGGTTGGTGTTTTATATATTTGATGCTTTTTAAATAAAAAAAAAAAATAATACCCCACAGTAACAAAACGAAACAAAAATAAAGTCCTTTTGCTTAAAGGGCCTATTAGAAAGATACATAACTCAGTTAAAAGAGCGAAATCCAACCAGCTCTCACTAAGGTTATCGTCACATTGTAGTCAGGAAATTTATGTTTAAAATGAATTGTTAACTGGTGAAATTATCACTTTTAAACTATTTTAATTCAGACTTTTTTTTTTTTTTATATTAATATCAGATGAGCCCAGGAGCGTTCAAGGAGATTTTAACGTCCACTGTCGCATTAGAAGTGAAGCTAGTGGTCTGATATGATATAAGAAGGGCGGCACCAAATCAGAAAAACAAGTGTTCAGTGTTTTAATAATTATGTAAGCTGTAATGAAAAAAATATTAAACTTGGTAATATTTGTCTGTTTCTGGTGATATCTAGCCTATGCAGTTATTTTGTTAAAAAAAATAAAATAAAAAGGATTTTTCCACCTCAAGATTTTACTAAAAAAAGTTACTTCTGACAAATGTCTGCTGCTTCTAATTTATACATTTACTAGTTAATTTGCTTTAAGAATCACTATATGTACTGCAGGCATAGGGAGCATGAAAGTATGGTACTTTAATAGAACCAAACGTTTTTGGCAATATGATGCATAACTGTAACATTACAATGAAGATTAATTTGTGATATGGAGGATATATAATCTTGGTGATCTTACAGCCTAAGTATTCAAGTTAAACCTTGGAGAGATTTTAAAGATACTTATATTTTATGCGATTTAACCCTTTAAAACTTGAGGAACGGGGGAAATATGTGATGCTACAGACTAGTCTGCAAAAAAAAAAAAAATTAAAAATAAAAATACAGTATTACATGATAATTTTCCTATTCTTTGCCTTTAAAAGATCAGAAACAAAAAAAGGAGGTTAAACTTTTTATTTTTGATGTATGTACGCGTTTCTTTCAGAAATCAAAACCAAAATACATAAATATTCCAGCAAATTATATATAACTTGCACAGATTATCTTTATTTGATAAGTAAACTTTAATTATTTACTTACTTTTTCATTTTCTCAAATACTCTTCCAGTTTTTGCTTCAGTTGCCTTAAAATCAGTCATTTTCTAATCCTCAAACTCTTAACACACAAACTTTCCCAACATTTTAACTTTATTTCAGTCCATGTCTATGAATCCAGTCATGCTAAAAACAAAGTACACCCCAGTTTCTAAAAGAATGATAAACCAAGCTCATTATTTACCAAATCAAAATGAAAATATATAGTGAAATAAGTGCACCCCGAATCTCTAGATACATAAAAAATTAGTAAAATCCTTTTGTATAAAAGACATTTTTCTTCTTTTACTTTTGTAAATTGAACTAAATCAATACATTGTTATATCTTTAACAAAGAAAGACTTTTTCATTCATTGAATCAGAATCAGTTAATTTAAATCAGACTTGTTGATATTGTTGATCCTAGAAAACAGCATTTGATCTACAGTTTATTTGCATAAACAGCTGCCCCATCCCCATCTTCAGCTTCCTGTATTGGTTTTACCATATGAGCATTATATATGTGCTCTCTGCCTTGAAGGTTAAAATCATATCAGCCAGCAGAGCAGCTAATCGGCAGGATTTTATTTAAACAGAATTAAGTGCAGCAGCGATCAGATGGGGGACGTCGTGTTGATAAGGAGGTGCTCTGTGTTTTCCTAGTTATTGTAGATCTCAGGTGCACAGCAGGTGCCATCTGTGGGCCAGGGCCTTTTTTTAAGCAAATCACTGCTATTTCCTGTTACTCTTTTCCAAGAAAAAAGGGTTCTCATGTTTACTGGAAGTGTGGACCAGTCTTAGAAAGGCACCACAGGTCAGAACTAAACAAACCTTTGGTCAGCCATGCACACTGACTTGAACACACATATGCAAAGAGCTAAAAGTTTTTCTCAAGGTTTTTGCATTTGCATTAATGTTTGAAATATGTAAACATATTTTATTGCATTTCCATCCTCCTGTTTTTCTTCTTTGTTTAAAGAGTCATCCTAAGGAGCCAAAATAAATGCATTGATTTAGTTCCTTATTAATAAACCTTTTACCAGCATGTCTGCACTTTTACTCAGACAAAGACCAGTCAGATTTCCTTCCTTCTCTCAGGGTTCCCAGGCAGATTAGGTATCCAGCAGGTCATCCCTCTCCCCCTCTCTGACCCACTGGGCTGAATCTAATGTCCATCTCCTCTGCTTTGCTTCCCCCTGCTGCCTGTTTCTATAAACTGCAGGAATCTGCCCCTGGCCATCGCCATCTCCATGCCCATCGTGACAGTGATCTACATCCTGACCAACGTGGCTTACTACACCATCCTCCCTATCAACGCAATCTTAGACAGTGATGCCGTCGCCGTGGTGAGTTTCAGTAGATCTTTACCTCCATGAATGGATTGATTCAGGATTCAAACCTGCTGTGGTTTCTCTACAGACTTTTGCAGATAAGGTGTTTGGTGTGATGAACTGGACCATCCCCTTGGCTGTGGCCCTTTCCTGCTTCGGTGGACTGAACGCCTCCATCGTGGCGGCCTCCAGGTGAGGCATTCAGACTTCAGGAAGCAATATAAACCTCACTGTTCGATACAGCACACCTAATCACACACACCCTTTTTCTGTTTATGTAAAGGTTGTTCTTCGTGGGCTCCAGAGAGGGCCACCTGCCTGACTTCTTGTGCATGATCCATGTCCACCGCTACACTCCCATCCCTGCCCTCCTCTTCAACGTCAGTCAGCCTTCACATCTTCTTTCCTCAACTTACATTTAGCACCAACCTTATTTATCTCATAAAGGTTCCTTATTCTTTTCCGCAGGGCTTTATGGCTCTTATTTACCTATGTGTGGAGGACGTCTTCCGGCTCATCAACTATTACAGCTTCAGCTACTGGTTCTTCGTCGGCTTATCTATTTTAGGGCAGCTTTATCTTCGCTGGAAGCAGCCCGATAGAGAGAGACCACTGAAGGTAGTTGAGTTTCTGAAGGTAGTTTCAATGTTCAGATTCAGTTCTTCGTCTAACTATGTCTCCCTCTCTGCCATCCTTCCAACAGCTCAGTTTGTTCTATCCCATCATTTTCTGCCTCCTCACCGTCTTCCTGGTGGTAGTCCCCCTTTACAGCGATACCATCAACTCCCTGATCGGGATCGGCATCGCCTTGTCAGGAGTGCCCGTTTATTTCCTCTGCTGCTACACGCCGGCCAGTAAGAGGCCGCTGTGGCTGCGTAGATTTATTGGTAAGCCAGACACAGGATTCACTCTAATAAATAAGTGAACTTTATTGATCTCACAGTGGAGAAATTTACCCTTGCATTTAACCCATCCCCTTGTCCTAAACCACTAGGCTGCCACACTCAATCAGAAATGGAAGGATTATAGGAACTTAAGGATGGTATCATCTTAGGTAGTCTGTTAAAAATCCCTACTTTGCTTTAGAAATATAGCTTTATTGAAGCTTTATTTATTGAAATCAAACCAAAACAGAAAGGGAATCCTGTATCTGTTCAACCTTTCTGATTCAGTTCTTTGAAGAATCTCCTTTCCATACATTTGCAACTGCTAATAACTTGATGAATATCTAGACAGCAGCTTTTCAGTTTTACCACTAACTCTGACAGGATTTACATTTTAACTTTGGGTGGATCCTAACACTTGGCTGTCTGGGTCTAAACTGCTTCATTTTACCCATTCAGGCTCTATTATTAGGAACATTGTGCTGTTAGAAAGTAGGACTGGGCAATTAAATGCATTTGCAATATAATCGCAACTTAACAAAATGCAATTTAAAAATCGCAGAGGCACATTAAATTTCTCACTCTAGTGCTTTAGGTTATGGTAATGTGCTTAAAGTGGGTTTGTTGCCAAACAGAAAGGAAAAGGGAGTTGAAGCTAGCGCAAATCCAGGTTAGCACATTTTCACATGGAGTTACTGTAAAGACTCTAAACAAGCAAGCTTTCAAGGTCATGAGAAAACCTGTAGCCTGAAATTGAACCTCTCAATGTTTATGGTCCAGCAAAAGAAAATCGCGAGAAAAAAAAAAAAAAGAAATATTGGTTGGCCACATTTTTTGCAGCTTCTACCTTACCTTCCTCAATTTTTTCATGAACCTGCTGTGGTAAATAATCCCCACGGCATGATGCCACCATCACCATGCTTTGCTGTTTTTCTTTGTGCCATTTTCTCATGTGTAGATCTGGGAAATTTTTTATATCAAATAGTTCTCTGTTCAGTATTTGGTAGAATAATCTAATTAGCTTATTATCCTGTTAGACATTTGAGTTAATCACACCCATATAAAATAATTGTATTTGTTTATAAACTAAACATAGCCATTGAAGACATGTTGGGTATATTATTAATGCAAACTGAATCCCATATATTGTTCCTCTTTCAGCTAAATGTGGCATCCTGATTCAGAAAGTGTGCTACTCTGTTCTGACGGAGATGGACGACAAATCAGAGTAGTGACGGATGCTAGAGACAGAGACTGAAGACACAGAGTCTGAACTCTGGTCCACCAGCTGCTGCTAAAAGGCCTGGAGGAGAAACATCTGGGCCCCAGCTGGACGCAGCTCTCTGGTCCATCAGTCATCTCCAAGTGATTGGGACTTTTCTCACGGTGGCAGAGACATTTTCAGGGACAACATTAAAATGCACTCCAGAGGTCTTCATTCGACCGAACATCTCAGTCAAGAAACATTTAATCGTACCAAGTATTTGTGCAAAATAACAGGGAAGTTTGATTTACCTTCCAGGCTATAAATTATTGATGAATTTGTTTAAGTGGGCATATTTGAAACTGAAGCACTGCTGACCACAAAGCCTTGTTATTTGCACACAAAAAGGCAATAAATAGATTCAAGCGTTTCACAGACGTTCACATGTTTTAAAGCGTTTATCAAATGTTTTTTATTGTCAGCTGTGAGATCTGTTAAAGGGCTATTTTTACACAAAAAAACTGCAGTCCGACTTCAACGCTGACTGTTAAGTCTGTTGGAGCTGGATCATCTTCAGCTGTAAAGATTTATTTATAATAAAAGGACTTTACACCTTTAAACGACTTGGGTTTGTAAATAAAAAGCTGAGATTTGGATTTTAGATAACAAACATTATCACCAAGGAGATGCTTTTAAAGCTGTTTATATTTGTTTAGAATACATAGTCACAAGGCCTCCCGGCACCTCCCCCCTTCTCTCCTGTTTATAAATATGTACACGGGTTCTCTACACAGAGGAGCTAAAAGCCAACTGGATTCATCCAATCGTGTTCTTCCACGGCTTCTCTTTGACTCCAGCTTCCTTTTGTTTTGTTGATGCTGCGGTGCTCCTTGGTGTCTGCTGAAGAGGATTGTGGGTAAAAGTCTGCCTTAGTGGACCTGCAAGACCAAAAAGAGCAGTTTAGAAATACTTAAAGTATAACATACACTATAGCATTTGCTGGGGAGAATTAAAAACAGTAATCTGTGGGGCTGAGCAATAAAACAATGAAAATATGCATATTTTTAGACGACACCTGATCAATATAGATATAAAATACTTCCAATTAAATATTGTATAGTTTTAACAGCTCCGATCCAGAAATTCACATCATTCTAGAAGATGTAGGCAGAAAAAAGGATAAAACTTCTCAATCTTTCATGGCTATGCTAAGCAATGCTGATAGGCGTTGTCTGTCACACATCTTGTTTTGGTCTACAACCCTACTTTCTCTACTAGGAGGACCACATCTAGTGAAGAATTCACAACTTTATAATGCTGTTAGCATCTTCATTTTGGAAAATGATCTTCAGGTGAAGGTTTCAACCCACAAGACACTCTCTCCTCCAATTTGCTCCTCTGCTACTCTGCCCTCAGCTATTCATGAGGAGATACATGCTGGGCGAACACAGAGATTGTGTAGACATGTCTAAAAATACACATTTACTTCTTCACATTGCATTTTGTTTTTCTCTTTCTAAAAATAATAAATTATTGTTTATTACTGCTTTAAAAGTTAAATTTTAAAAAGGGCCAGGGTTGCAATTTAAATTCTGTGTTTTGTTTTCCTTTTTTTACCCCTCACTGGTAATAATATATTAATAAAGATGAGACAAGAACACAAAGTTTTCATTAGGACCTAATAAATAAAGAATCAGACTTTGTTCCAAAATGATTTCTTGTTTCTTAAGGCATTTCTTACTTAAGGTCAACTTTTTAGTGTAATTTACAAAAAGAGATGCATGGACTAAATTTAACCTCTCACACTCCTAAGTTTCACTGGAAGCACCCTGCATTAGAAAAACATTCACCTAGCCTCCATCAGAATGATAAACAACTGTGTATGAGGAGTCTTGCCATAGAGCAAATCCCCACAAAACTTTTAAACTGCCAAACTACTGTTGCAGGTAGGCGAAGATTAGTAGATCCCTTCTGTGGCTTCAATATTATTTTTCATGTGAAAAGGACATGCAGGAGGCCAAATTGACCACCAGAGGGAGCTCTCACACTTCATGGGCAATACTGCTTATGTGGTTTTAACAGGTTTGGATTTTACAAACAAGAACAATCTATAAAATATCTTTCAGAGGTTAAACCCTAACCCTACTGATCACTTAAATATAGATCATTTTTGAATTTTAGACGGCCATTTAGTTCAAATTAAAAAAGATTGAATCATAAAAAAGACAATATAATTTATTGCCATTGCGGTGAGATGGTTGTACCCCAAGTTTGGGGTGAAGGTTTCTAATTGTAAAAGATTAAAACATAGTTAGACATCTTCCAATTATTATCTCTTTTCTATTGGGTTAAAAATATTTGGGTTTATGAAACACATAAAGAGGGCTATATTTTTCTGTTTTTTACAGTACGATTGAAGTGTTTGTGGCCAAAGAGACGTTGGATTTTAGTGGGACTTAAATGGTTAGACAAAGAGGAAAGAAATAAGTAGATAAACAAGCAAGTCTTTCATCTTTCTGATCCAGCTCTAATGTTTCACTCATTTAATCGCCAACAGTAAGCTAATTAAAGGACCATATTATGGGTGTCAGACCTTTAGCGGCGAGGTCCAGATGATTCTTTATTCTTCTCTCCCTCTCTTCCAGTTGGTGAGCCAGCTGGGCGTTCTTCCATCCTGGAAACCAGTTAACACACAAATCAGACGTAGTAACACTTTAGTAACACTTCTGACTAGTTATTAAGCTTTTGAAAACATTTTTGGTTCTATCTCACCGACCTTTCTTCATGCTCTCAATGAGTCCCTCATTCTGAGGCAGCGCTGTGGCCGGGTGTTTGATCCTCTCTTGGATCTTAAACTTCTGTCTGACTGCAGGATGCCTGAGCAAAGCCACTTGACCCAGAGAGAAGCAGTTGGAGGTCAGCCAGTAGGTGAACACCGCCTGCGGACACATGGTTCCATCACAGACT
Organism: Cyprinodon diabolis; assembly: GCA_030533445.1. NCBI lineage: Eukaryota > Metazoa > Chordata > Actinopteri > Cyprinodontiformes > Cyprinodontidae > Cyprinodon > Cyprinodon diabolis. The sequence continues at coordinate 20,030,574 of CM060075.1, read as the reverse complement.
GTAAGCAGTAGAGCTTTATGACATTCTAATGTCACAGGTTCAAGTTCTGGGTTAAAACCACACTAACCGTGGGGAAATTGATGGTGAGAGGGAGGATGATGAAAGGCATGATTCTGAAAACTGTCTTCATGGCTCGCAGATTTGGGTTGTCGATACCAGACTCTGCACCAAGCTGAAAAGTTCAAATCAGTGTGATGAGTTTAAAGAAAGCTGCTGCTCTGATTCTGTTATGAGAGGAATAATAATGATTCAGAGGAGACATTAAGGTCATCTCACCTCCAGGATGAAGAACATCGTCCCAGTGACTGCAAGAGGGAGGATATAAAAAGGATCTGCTGCACTAAGGTCGGTGAACCAGAATAAACCTCCTGTCTGTAAGCTGGGCACCGGCAGATATGCCATCTTCCTCAGAGCGATGAAGAACGAGATAAAGACTGGAGCCTGGGGGGGATCCACATGTGAAACTCAGAGTGTGTAGACAGGAAGTTAAAAACAAAACAGAGGAAAAACACAGAAGCTGCTCTTATGCTACACCAACATAAGATGCTCTGAGCAAGTCACAGTTATGTTTATATATTTGGAGTGATGTCACCTCTGCTCCTAACATCAACTACTAACAACAGCTCTTGCAGGAAGGCAACAATTAATATGTTTTAGGTTCTTTATCTTATCTCATGAGTTTTAAGCCACTTTCACACTGATAACCTGGCTTTTTTAAAACCGGGTTGAGCCGTTAACAATCAGCTTTTGGCTCTTTTTCTATTTTGACCGAAAAGCCGAAAGCTGCATGGCCACTGTCCCCCACATCTGTCTATCTGATGATGGCATCATCGTGGGTAAGCAAGCCTTGATTATGTCAACAGTGACTCAGAAAACAGGGAAGTAAAAAATGCAGAGTAACATGGACAGGAGCCAGAGTGTAGTCAGTCTCTACTATTTCGCTCTTTTGTCTGTCAGAATCCCTCTCACAAGTGCTGCGCCATGTTACAAAGTTTTTTTTCGGCTTGTTTGATCAGAAGCGGCTGGCGCGTTGTGTTGACGTCCATATGTTGCGTTCAATGGTGTCACATAATTTAGCGGGTCAACCCAGGTCTGGCGTTCCCACAGCATGCCGATCAGAGAGGAGCCAATTATAACGCAGGTCGCTTGCTGAATCATTTGCCCTGAGTAGACAGGCGTCAGTTAGCCGTTCCCACCGCTATGAAAAGCCAATTGTTCCCGGGTTTGAACAGATTTTTCGGCCAGTGGGAGTGGTAGTAGGGGGGATAATTAAAGGTTAGTTGCAAAGCATTAATGGCAGTAGGATGGAAACAGTCCACAAAAAGCTGATTGATGCATCTCAGTGATGGGTCCCTAAATGCGGGGGTCGAGCTCATAGAGCAAACCCCGTGTCTGTGCGCGTGTCGCTACAAGAAAGTCCAGTGACCGATACAGGAGCTGTTCCAAACTGACTGACGCCTTAAACTGTTTCAAACGGGATGCACCTGCTATAAGAATCTGTAACTTTTTGAGTTTCATCATCAAATTATCAAAAAAATCTGGAGCAGCCACCAAACAATAAAAAGGCTTCAGCCTCATATCAGAAAATAAGTTATTCGGTTCAATATCCTTAATATGTCATCATGTTTTTTTCCAGTTTGCACTTGATTTATCTGAATCTAAATTCATTTCAAATTGAATCTTAGTTTAGATATATTTATCTTTAGTGGTCTTACAGTATTTATTTTTTGAATAAAATAAAAAGGAAACATTCTAGTCCACAAACATCCTCATTCAACTGATCAAATTATGACACATGTTTACATTACTTATCCACTGTATCTGAAAATACTTGAGATAACTTTAATTCAAAAGAATATATGAAATAATGCAATACAACATATAATGGCTTATCATTTTATACACTAGGTCATCCAATCAGTGTCAAAAAGGCCGCCTGCAGTGATTTTAAAGGTCCAGTAGGTGTCAGTATTCACTGAAACAGCATCAACACAGCAATGGAAACCCTTCATGACGCCTCATCTATCCCCTTAATAAAGCATCTTAAATATCCATAAGGTGACCTACCTAGTAGGAGATTTATTGTGAAATATTTAAACCACAATTTGATATTTAAATTAGGTTAAAATTAAACAATAAAATAATAGATGTCTTCATACTCAGAGTATTAAAAATAGGATTTTATACCTCAAATCTAAAGCTCAGGGAATGTTTTTGGAAGAAGGTTATCCAGTGTGCCAGTTTTTCCATCCTCCTTGACTCACCAAGTTAGACCCCACTAGTTGCTTAAACCTAAAACAGTATCTCCCCACCAAAAAAAATTGGGAGGTTGTAAAATGCCTCCACATTAAAAAGCAAACTTACCTGGACCAAAGGAACCAGGAAACCTCTTAGGGGATTTACATCATGTTTCTTCTGGAACAGGTTCAGATCAGAGTACGCTTTGGCAACTGCAAAGATTAACAATCAGATCTGAATGAGTGAGACGACTTAAGAACAGAGAGGTGAAAAACACAACAGAGGGTGAGGACCAAACATACATTCATATTTATTCCCGCTCTGCTTGGCCTCGTTCATCCTGTTGGTGAGTTTTGTCATCTCGGGCAGGACGTTGTTCAGTTTGGCTGCCTCTCTCTGACCCTTCACTATGACAGGGAACACTGCCAAACGGGCCAGAACCGTCCCTACAGTCAACAACAACAAATAAACATAAATATCAAACACAGATCAGCCTATCTGGTTACAAGTTAAGAAAATAAACAGATTTCCTGAAAACAGAGACAGCTCACATAAAAGGCTACATTACTGAAAGTTTTTGCTCACCTACGACTATGGCCCCCCACCAGGGTAGGCCCAGATCCATGTGAAAGAACTCCAAAATGTTCTGGATCACACCCACTGGAGTGTAGCTTCCCAGTCCCAATTCTACCAGTCTGGGCTCTGCCGCCACAGCCTGCAGGACGTCTGCTGCAACCGGGGCCACATCACCCACCTGCTCGATGACCGGCTGTGTTGGAAGAGCTGAGGAGTTTATGGACAGAGGAGCAGCCGCCGAGACGCTTTCAGCTGAGATCTGATGGTATCAGTTATACAGCGTTAGGATGGAAAACAAAAGAAAAACTTTTTAATGGACTGCATCTCATCTCTTTACTGACCTGCTGGGAGACTGACTGTGTGAGGACAGGGACAGAGTCAGCAGCCAGAGATGCTGAGGAAGACTCCGGGACAGAAGGTGGTATCGATCCATCACCAGGTGGGATCTGCATTAAACGTGAGAAAAAGAAAAATATCAACTTATCAACTGAATCTAAAGGGACTTATCCCAAGATATAAAAAAAAGTCTATGAGCAGTCTATGAGCGAGAGACAGGGTACACCCTGGACAGGTCACCAGTCTATCACATTGCAACACACATACAGAGAAATACAACCATGCACACACACTCACACCTAAGGACAACTTCTAGAAGCCTATTAAACTAACATTCATGTTTATGGACTGAGAAGAAGCTGGAGTACCAGAGAGAACCCACACATGCACTGGAAGAACATGCAAACTCCATGCATCTATACTTATTAACACAACACTAAATACAACAGATTTATTCTGCAGGGTTAGATCTACATCTTCAAAGCTACAGTTAAGAGCATCTTTTGAGGATATAATGTGCAGCAGCAATGTAAACTTTCTTGTTCATCAAAGTTAATTTATGTATCTGGAATGAGATCTACATGCAAATAATAGGATTTTTTTAAATATAATATCAGCTTAAAAATGGAGTCTTTGTGGCATCAAATGTTTTAAAATAAATGGTTGTTATGGAAACCTGATGACTACCAATGCCAGCCGCTCCAAGTGTGCAGCTATTTGGAAATTAACTAACTGTTGCTCCGAATGTAGACATCAGCAACTGTGAGTATTCATTTCTTTTGCAGCTACTTCCTGACTTATATAGATAAACACACTTCTACCTCAGTTAAACATGACATTTTAAAGTGTGGCTTAGATAAAATGGGTTTGTTTTCAGTCCTAACTTACATGCACTGGGAAAAAGGAAGTAATCTCTACAAAGCTTTAAAAACGTAAAGTCTAAAGACACCAATTTACAACCGAAAAAGATTTTGGCTATTTCTTAATCAGGCAGTTTAAGATAATTTTACTGCAAAAAAAACAGACTTTATTATTATTATTTTTTTTTTTAACATATATTTAAAAAGGTGGTAGCATTGGGAGGTCTTCAGATCTTACAGCTAAGTTATATCAGGTGTTAAGTGCATCCTTCAATATATTAGAGCTATTAATAAGATCAAAGCAGAGATATGTTTTATTAGCATGTGTTTTAATGGCTTAGAATAAAATGCTTTTCTGATACATTTATGACTTTTACCCCACAATATAACATGTATAAGCTCTAAAAAGGTAAATAAAATCAAAATACTATCTCTTCCTCAGAATTAATTGTCCCTGCTTCATCATATGCACTCTGATTCAGAAGATTTCCTCATATTAGTGACCTGAAACCAATGTGGTGGATTTTGAGAAATGACTTGATGTTTGCACAGAATATTTCCCTCATATTGAAGGGCATATAAAGGTAATAATGTGAATTACTGTTTGGGTGGATGGCAAATATTTTAACTCACTGTATCATGGTTTTCCATCATTTTCATTAATGTGTGTTAGTATACCTGTGAGCTGTTGTGTCTTGCGGCGACAGCGCTGACCCAGACGAACTTTCCACCCTGCTTGAAGCTGATCTGAGACCTGCTACAGCTAAACAGCGTGTGCAGGCTGGAGCTCTGAAGCAACAGCTGTTAAGGAAGAAAAAAAAATAAGAAACTCAAATGAATAGTAAATAACAATGGCACTACTAAGCTATGATAAACATTTAGTCTGCAGCAATTTATTCAAGATCTAAACAAATTTAACTGATTTATGCTGACAGCTTCTTCTGTAAGAAGACTTACTACTCTGAGAAGATTTAAAAAAATAATAAAATGTTGATTCTTATGACCTTCTGCTGAAAGCTACATATGATTTTGAGCAAAACAGAAATAGAATAACCATGTTATACAGGTCAGATTTACCACGTAAATCATAGATGATCATTAAAATTACATATTCTATTTTGAGACAGTTATTACAGCTGGGAATTAAACTTTTCATAAGGTTGTTAATATGTTTAGTGCAGAAGGTAAATCAGACATTAGTATTATGAGGAGCTGAGGTTTTAACATGAACACGCTGAGGAGTTATCTAAAGATCATTTTACCCTGAAGGAACTATTAAAGCCATTCAGATTAAAACCACTTTAATCATTTAAACATGTTTAAATCCAAAAGAACTTCCAACAGAACTTTTACACGTTAAAGCGAAGGTGTATCTCTAAAGCGACGGTTAGCTAAAGTAAGCTAAACACCTAATAATCGTCCTAAATACATACTTAAGAACAAGCGATCGAAAATAAAAAGCTGCCAAATGTGAGAAAACCAACGATTTTTAATTTTAACGGAATTATATTGATGTCTTCTCTTCGGACTATGTCAAAGTCACACTCATAACGCAGTGAGGATGCTAACCGGCTAGCATGCTAGCCCCTGAAAGCTGCTTTCTCTGTCTCTGTTTTAGAAGCAGAAGCAAAGCTACACCAGCGGAGCTCTAGCAGGAACAAACCTGCTTCTGAATAACTGGAAGAACACAGCTGCTCCGGCTCGGTTTCCCAGTCTGACTCAGGAAACATCTTGCTAAGCAGCTCGGAGTCACCCCACTCCTGATGGCAGCCATGTTGGGAGGGAGGAGACAGCCTACGGAACGGGTAAAGGGACAATTCACCAAAATAACTACGTAAGAAATGCGAGATTATTTAAATTCATGAAAATATTTGACACATTCTGAATATGTTATAGACACCCATCACACTGAAAAAGTTCATGTCTGTCTGTCCATTCTTGGTGAACCTATATTTACAGACATTAAGGTTTCAATTATAAAATACTCAAAGCTGCTGGTACATTTTAAAGAACACAAACATATTTATTTAATATGTGACAAATCTGTGTGGCTTCAACAATAAAAAAAGCATCTGACTTATGTATTGATTCTATAAACAATTACATCAAATGTAAGGCAATACAGAATGCATAAGACATGGGTGAAAAACGAATTATTCCATGTTTCTTTTTATATATGATAATAAAAATAATTATACACTTTATTGTGTTTATTCTTAATAATAGACTAATATTGGATCACACCTACACACTCTAACAAGACCAGCAAATGTCCTGCACTGTATTTGCACTAAAGTTTAAATGCAGACATTTACTGAAAAAACATATTTTAAACACACTTTTTACAGACATTCAAGCTGCCAAAAGACAAACACTGTGTTCTGTACGGTAAACATATGTTTGTATATTTGTTATGTTTGTCTTTCTGTCGGTCTTAATGAAATAATATTTTGGTGACAATCTGCATCATAATCTGGATGCAGGATTTTTTTAAAGAATTCATTAACATTATTTTGCAGAGCAAGCAGCCAACCCAAAACCAGAGGGTGGCAGCACTTACTATTTTGACAGCTTCAGCATCAGACTCAAAAAGCACCAGAAGTATTATACTGAAATCAAAAACATGCCAAGCCTTCTCTTGAAGCCTCTCTTGAAGTCTCTGCTGATCAGACAAGAAAGCAGAGTGGAGAGTGAAAGAACAAACACCAGAGGCTGCAGACAGACTATGTTCCTTATTGATAAACTTATGAAAGGATTGTAAGGAAATTGTAACCAAATATGCATCTCATGCCAAGAGCAATTCATTAAAATGTACTAATGAACCAGATAACTTTTTTGCTGTGTGTAAATGGGGCAAAATTTGCTGCTTGGTAGAGGTCTGAGCTCTCCGAATGCTTTTCTAGTTCAAATATGCTTTTAAAGTTGGTCAGAAATTTGAAATGAAAAAGATTACTAGAAAAAAACTAAACAAGGAACTCCATTTGATTGTTTGTTCAGTTATTTGTTCTTTTATTGTTATATTTTACTTTTTATTAGCATTTACTGGCCAGAAAAGAAACATAGGCTTGCTGTCTCCACTGGTCAACTAAAGATAGATTGTAAAGGTAAAACCAACACATCTCAACGATTCTATAATGTTGCATCGAAAACATGGTAAAAATATATGAAGAGAAATGGATGAGAAGAAAAGGTTAAACAGACTTCTACAAAATAAAAAAGCCATAACAAACTTGGATGGATTTCTTTTTAGATTAATAATAAGTAATTTATGTTATACTGTTTAACTGAAAAATAAATATCTGCAGCGTGGATTTCCCCTGATCCAAAAAGAAAGCACCTTCACTACCTTCCTGTCTTGTTTTTACGGTCTCTAACCTCTGCTTTTATTTGAGTATCGTTTTTTTTCCCCCAGTAACATTTCTGGCTGCGTGAGAGCGGCTGTATTTGAATTTCTCTTAATTTGATTGCATCCAAACTGAGAGGAGAGCCAGGGAAATTCCTCCCCATTGGTTACTTTCACATTCATTTTCAGCTGCAGTTTAGCAGTTTATTTGAAATAGTCAGGCATAGAGAAATGTTGCATGCAAGTGTCTACATAATGAATGTTTTATTTTAAATAGGCCAGTATGTCCCAAAAATGTTCTCTTTTCCAAAAAATATAAGTTGTTGCACCTTTATCTATAAAGCCCGTTTCCAAAACATGAAAATAAAAAAAATGTCTTATAGAAAGTCATAATTATGTGATAAAAAGTCCTAATTATGAGTTACAAAGTCATAATTGAAATACAAAGTTTGAAAGTCAAATATCTCAAAATTCTGACTTATTTATCTGATAATTATTACTTTGAAAGTTGAAATTAAGACTTTATATCTAATATTTATGACTTTGTAACTCATAATTAAGACTTTGCATCTCCTAATTATGACTTAGTAACATAACTATGACTTTTCAAGTCGAAAGTAAGAGTTTATATCTCATATTTATTACTTAATATCTCATAATTATGACTTTTGAAGTCGAAATTAAGACTTAATATCTCATATTTATGTCTTTGAAAGTCGTAACTATGACTTTCCAATATTTATGACTTTGTAACTCATAATTAAGACTTTGCATCTCCTAATTATTACTTAGTAACTTAATAATTATGTTTTGGAAAGTCGGAATTATGACTTTGTATCTCATATTTCTGACTTAATATCTCTTAATTATGACTTTTTAAGTCGAAATTAAAACTTTATATCTCATATTTTTCACTTAATATCTCATAATTATGACTTTTAAAGTCGAAATTATGAATTTGTACCTTAAAATTATGACTTTCTATTTGGCATTTTTTCATGTTGCAGAAACAGGCTTCATTATTTATATCTTAAGTAAAAAAAAAAAAAAAAAAAAACTCTAATATATATGCCTAACGAATAAAATGTAAAAAAGACGGTACTAGAGACAGTCCTTTGCGCAAACTCAGTGGAGCCCTGCTGATCAGAGCTGTCCTCTGATCTGTGTCTTTGAACGCAGCGTGTCTTAAAGGAGAAATGTCCATCAATGCTTCACCATTCGCTGTGCTGGACAGGTAAAACATGTGTTTAATCAAAATGGCTTTTAGACACTGCAGTGTTCCGCAATTATTTATTTATTTTGCCAGGCTGGCGTTTAGTTGACTTTAAAACAGACCCATGTTCTTAAGTGCAGAGTGCGTAAATGCGTTACTGTAGTTTCGCTTTGATAGAGCATTTAAAGCGCTCACTCAAACTCGAAAAGATCAAAGTCGAAAGATTTTGCTTCAACTTTTTTTTTATTTATTTTACTTTAGGTTTTTGCAGCGAAAGACGATGGGATCAGCTACATCTACCAGCCAGGAGAAATGTTATGATCCCAAAGACACCTCGCTAAAATTTGTGGATGGGGATGATGAGCTGGACTGTAAGTAGGCTGCTGGTGGTGAGAACAGATTGATTCGGAAGAGCTTCTAAACCTAATTTACCAGGGGGGCAGTGTTATTTTTCGTTTTCTTGGGGGCACAGAAACAAACAATAACAATAAAAAAGGAATAATAAAAAAAAGAACACTTTTATTTTAGCTGAGCCACAAAGCCAAGTCTACAGATTCCTGATCCAACAGATGAAAACAGTGATCCGATATTAATGCAGCAGGAGCTGACTTATTTTTCAATTAATTGTTAAATTGAATTGAAATATCGAATTGGTCCAAGGGACAAATCAATTACAGTATTTTTTATAAGCTCATGGCATCATGGAACATTGATTTAGTATTACACTGCGAAAAAATGGATAGAAATATACAAAAATGTTCTTAAAAAAAGCGTATTCGCCCTTAATTCGAGCAGGATAATCTAGCAACAGGTGGGTTTTTTCTAATATAAAAAGATAATAAAATATAATGCACTTGAAATTAGTTAAATGAGCTGTTTGTTTATTTTTTTTAACTGTAAATCATTGATATCCATTGGCAAATTATCCTGTCCTGCTCTAAGCAAAAGAAAATACATCTAATAAAATAAAATTACTTACTTAGATTTCATTTTTGCACTTTATGTTCTCAGTAGAGAACATAAAGTGTTCATTAAGTTTTTTTTAAACATTTTTTATTGTTATTTGTTTTTTCTGTTCCCCCAAGAAAATGAAAATGACCTGTTCTACAGGACCCCTGGCCCCTGTTGGCCCCTGTCTAGAACTCCCAATGCTTAGTTATCTGTGGATTTTAGGCGGAAAAAACATCTTAAAGGGCATCCTTTTAGTTACAGTTTCTTTATTTCCTAGTTTTGTGTGAAGGCTTCTCATCACTAAGAGCGCAGATGTCCTGTGGTCACGCTGTGACGCCAACATCTCTCACAAAATGGTGTCTGAAGCAACTGGAAGAGGTAAATATTAATTTTATAAGGAATATGTTCCCAATGTTATATATAAACAGCTTGACAATGCTGTTTATATAAAAACAGCATGACAATGCTGTTTATATAAAAACAGCATGAGTACCCGGAGAGAACCCACGCATGCTCAAGAAGAAGATGCAAACTCCATGCAGAAAGACCCTGGGCCTCCTTGCTGCAAGGCAGCAGTGCTATCCATTGCGCCACTGAGCAGCCAAAATCTGTATCATGATTTCCATTTGTTATCATTTTTATTTATCTTTATTTTTGACTATTTCAATTTATTTAACAGGCAGCTGATTTATTTTGTCATTAATGGAAGGGTACTGTATGTAAACTTTCAAGCACAACTGTATATACACAATCTTATACCAGCAAGTTAATGGAAAGTTAAGTGGAAGGAAAAGTGAGGAAGTCTATACTAAATTGTGAGTTATCATTAGTCTTTATCATAAAGTTTGCAAAATAATCATTTAAATCCTCTGTAATGGTCAGAGGCTCCTTGAGGGATAAAAATCCCAGAGTTCATTCTTCATCATCTTTAGATGTTAGATACTCCAACAATAGCAATAGATACGGATTTTCTTTATCTTTATTTCTGTAGCGCACAAGAGATGTTTGACCTATGGTGGAAGCACCATCTGCACCCATGTTTACATAAAACTGATACTTTAGTCAACAAGTCCTTTCAGAATATTATCCATACTGGGATTCACAGGCCTGTATACAGTAGATGGAAGAATGTATTTCATGTAGTTAACTATTAACTGAGGTCAGCTTCTAGTGTGATGACCCATCAATGTTTTTGTATTGTTTTAAAGGGACAAAGCAGGTTTGTGTGTGGCGTGTGTAATGCTAGGTGGCACTATGAGGAAGTTCAGAAAATGGCTCTTCTTTCTCCTGAAGAAAGGAAATACTTCAAAAAAATGAGGAGCCTCAATGCTGCTGTTACCAGAAAAGTATGGATTTTATCCTTTAAGTTTATTTTAAAACAATTTATTGGTATCTTATTCTAAATCTTTATCTGCTTCCAAACAGTGTCCTGGATGCATGTCCTCTGTGGCAAGACAAAATGAATTTAATCTTTGTGTCGGCTGCAAAGTGTGCACAGCAAAGGAAGGACGTCCATATGAATTCTGCTGGCAGTGTCTGAGGGAATGGAAAGGACCAAAACCTCGGATGGGCCGCTGTGGGAATGAAGGCTGCAGCAACACGTTGCTGCAAACTCTGCAAACCTGCCCAGATATCGTCTTCGACAAGGTGAAAGGAATCACAGGGTGTCCTTCCATCCGGGTCTGTCCCACCTGTGGATCACTGCTGGAGCATAAACGAAACCACTGCAAACACCTTACCTGTCCCCAGTGTAAGGTCAAGTTCTGTTTTGTGTGCCTGAAGACTTTTGCTGAATGTTCAAGAACAAGCGGCATTTCAGCACCGTGCTCCAGTGGTGTTGCTCCCAGACAGACAGTTATCCCAGTGTGGAGAAAGAGTTAGAATTTCTTCTGAGTTCTTCATTTTTGTGACATTACATTCACATTTTCCTGAAAGAACAACTGAGCACAAGTTTCTAGATAGAAATAGATAATATTTCTATCCAGAAATATGATAACATTAGAAACGAGCAGAACCAACTTCAGTGTATTTACAAAAATGTATAAAGTAGCTTGTTCAGGACCATGGACAGCATACTGGATTTTCACTTCACTGCGAAAGTATTAAAACCCTGCGGACCACACCATTCAAATATGCTATTTTATGTCATAAACCAACAAGATTTACTGCAAGAATATTGGAAGGAAAATTAGCAGTATATATTTTTTAAAGCCAGTTAGAATCTGTTGTCCTTTTTGTAAACTGCGGAAATGTGCTAAATTTATTTTCTTGCTTTTAATGTGTACAAAATAATGCACATACCTAATAAACACCAATGTTTTATAAAGTTCATACATACATTTTAATTGTGTTTTCTCCAGCAGGTATAAATTAGTTTCAATAAAAAACGAAAACCTTTGCATGTTATTCCCCGCTTTCATAAGAGTGGGAATTTCCCTAGAAGTCAAGTGCAGTTAAATTTCTCTGGAGGACGTCCAGTGCTATAGTTGAGCTGCTTTCTGTTTGAAGTATTTCCAAATGTCTTATTTTCGGATTATTTCCTGTATCTTTCTTTTTCACAGCATACTCATGTTTTCATTTATTTATTTTTGGAATAATTTTTCCTAAACGGCACCATAATCTGCAGGAAAAAATAAATAAATACTAAAGAAAATAATAATAAAAGCGACATAATGTATTTTTAAAAATTATAAAATACTTTCCATAATTCTAAGACACAGATACTGGCCCCATGGCCACCTGTAAGCTTTTATCATCAACTTTCCACATTTCTATATTTTTAACTTGCCCAAATCACTTCTAGAAGAAGTTTATGTTTGAACAAAAATCCAACTCCAAGTTTCACTATTGTTTTGTAGCTACAGTTACCTCTCAACATTTTAGTTAAGGCTATGTTTATGAAATATGCTGTTTGCAAAATTCAAAGATTTTAAAGATGTTTGGATTATTAATTGCATTATTATTGGATTCTTCTTCAATCTTAACTAATTGCTAATTAACAAATAAATAAATGAAAAAGATAGTTACGTACGGTTAAAGGAAATATTGAAATATACAATTGGTCATAGTTTTGGTTTTGTTCAAGTTTTATCTCTAAGTTTTCATTGGTCTTTTTGATTCGTATTTGAGTTCTTAGATATTTCCTGTTTGCCCTCTTATGTCAGTCTCCTTTTCCCTAGCTCCCTTCTTGCCTCTGTTCACACCTGCTCCCGTTCTACTAATTATCCTGGTCTTTGTTTGTCTCTCCTCCTGCTCAGTCACTCTTTGCTGGTTTGTCGTCATTACTTTGTCCCCTTTTTGTTGTGAGTATTCTTGGTTTTGAGCGTTTTTGAATTTTTTATGGATTTATATTTTTGGGATTTTTGCTTCTGTTAAACTTTGGGTAATTAAACTTCAAGGAAACTCCTTCAGCTTCAGTCTGCATTTGGGTCCTGTCAAACCTGCAGCACTACTATGACAGAATTAAATGACTGAATAAGTGAATAAAACAAAACACAAACACACAGAAATATAAAAATAAAAATGAATTTATTTTTCCAGATTAATTTAGATCTTGCTACAGAAGTTATTTATTTATTATGTACAGTTTATGAATATATTTTAAATGATTCCAATGATGTTGAAGAATCAGGTGGTTATTATTAACAAAACATCTTCATACACTAACGGCAATTCCACATCATAACCAGAAACATAAAGAAAACTTCCTAATTTAAGCAAACAGGAAATCGGCAAAGTGCTATTATAAATGAAAATAGCTTCAAAAACATTAGAAGTCATCAAGTGTAGAGCTGAAAGCAATAATTGTGTCTCTTGTTGCCTAAATGTTCCCAAACCTCCCCATCAGTCCATTCCTTTGCTGCATCCCCAATGACAGACTTCAGGTGTCTCTGTCTCCTGCTGCCTCTCAGCCTCCGTTCACCTTCCTGACCATTTGAACCTTAGTGTTGGGTTTGATGTCGTAGTCCGAGAGGGAAGCATGGTCATTGTCCAGAGGCTTGTCCCCGACAACCAGCTTGATGTCATCCAGGGTTGGTCCTGCACAAAACAAAAGAAAAAAAAATCAGCATGAAGAAAAATATGTCTTAGGTCAAGTGTATTTATCCTTAATTTGAGGAGGTAAATAAGATGATTTGCCAGTGGAATGAGCGTTTCTACTCTTAAAATAAGATACTTGGATAATATGCACTTGAAATAAGACAATGCAATTGTTTTTTCTTTTTGTCACTGTAAATTAACTTATTCTATTGGCAATGTGTCTCATTTATCCCCTCAATTCAAGAAAAATGCACTTAAGTTAAGAAAAAAATACTCATTATATTAACTACCGAAATCTGTTATGTAGTCCTAAGCTATCAGTGTAATTTGTTTTTATTGGTTTGGTTTCGAAATGTACCTAAAAGACATCACAACATTTTTCAAATCTAAAAATGTTTTAGGCATTTACCTGATTTAGGAAAGGTGTCCACCGCATATTTCTTCAGCTCTAGAACCGTCATCTTCTCCAGAGGGCCCTTGGTGTTCACATAGCTGACCTCTCCAAGGTTGGAGCAAAGGACGAGCAGATCTGTTTTGCACATGATGGTTCTTCGTCTGAGCTGGTAGGTCTGTGATCTGATGTGGTTTTAGTCCCGTGTTCGTCTTTATTAGAAGAAACATTGGGCGTGACATAACAAGCGAAAGCAAAAGAAAAAGGTGCGGGATTCCCATAGATTTAGATGAAAACATTTGATCTTCTTTGCTTTTCTTTTTTTATCCAACCAAGAAAAAAAAAAAAAATAGTTTCGAAATGAATTGAATCCTATGCATGTATGAAGTGATGTGTATGAAGTTAAAATCCCGTCTATCAAACAACTATTTGAACAATAGTAGCGCAATAGTTTCCAGAGCGTCAGATGTAGGAAGAGAAATAAAAAAATAAGATATATTAATGCATAAAGATATAGCATAGGACACAGTGCATGTGATAAAATGCTTTAAAAGAAAATGAAAATCTTTGTCCCATACTTCTCCTTTAGATTTTTTTAAGATTAGTTCTGTTTTGTGTGCCTGAAGACTTTTGCTGAATGTTCTAAAACAAGAAAATGAGCGAGTTTTCATTCCTTTTACATACCCCTTTTCCTCCCCACACTTTATAATCCGTTACATTTTGGATACGTGTTACCTACATAGAGAATTACTGTTTCAAACATTGTATGTACTTTGTTAGAAAAAAAAAAGAAGCAGAAATACTGATTTAATCTTTTAATGGAGAGGTGGGTTATTTTTGCAAATTCATGATGGTCTCTCATCACCTTAAAACACCAACTCCTGTTTTATTATTATTCATCAACTAACATTAACGTTGAAAATGTTTAAACTGAAGAAATAAAAATAACTGTTGGTCAAAGCAATATGAAATCGCCCATAATAATTGGTGATGGCTCATTTCTATGTACTAAAGGTAAGGAGGAAAACTGCGACAGAAGGGAGTAGAGTCTAAATAACATGCTTTTCTTTCCTTTTTTTAATCTATGTTTTTTTAGAGTTTTTTTTCTACTTGTTTGTGTTTTTTCTTCAGCACTTGAACCTGTACCGAACAGGCCGGTGGCATTTGCGCAGACTCAGAATGAGGACTGATCCTATCAGCGCAGCTGACGTCATCCTATTATAATAGCAGCAGAGCTGCGCTTCTGCTTTCAGCTGCTTTCCACTGTAGGAAGCGCGTCCGATCCATAAGCAGAAATGTCCGAGGATCTCACACCAAGAGCAGCCCTGCGCAGGTAGGCATGTGTTTCCTTCCTGCGTATTTATAGTTGTAACATTAGGTTACCCTGTATGCGTGACTTTCCTAAACCTGCACTGCAATAAATATCTAGAAATAAGTAAAAACATGTCCTAAATCAAATGTATTTACCCTTAATTTTAGTAGGTTAATGGGATGATTTGCCAATAGGATGAGTATTTTTACTCTTAAAATAAGATGATTAGATTATATGCACTTGTAATAAGACAATGCAGCTGCTTTTTCTTATTTTAAATGTTCCATTCGCAAAGTGTCTCACCTCTTCAATGCAAGACAAAATACACTTTTTTAAAGAAGAAATTACTTATTTAGATTTTAATTTTTTGCAGTGTGGTGCACGCTTAAGAAAAATTAATTTGATTATTTATTCTGCTTCTGCTCTGCGTTAATAACTATAAACTAAAAGAAGTTTGTGCTTTAGAAAGGAAAATGATCGTTTTTCCTTTTATGTCTCTTCAGGCTGCGAATGCAAATGGACTCCGATGCACCCTCTCGAAAGAGGAGGTGCTATAATCCTAGGGATTCTTCACTCACATTTGTTGATGGGGAGGACGAATTGGACTGTAAGTAAGAGCAGGAGCTGGAGGTTAAAATTTAGCATTTAAAGTGTAGAAGGGTCCATATATGAGGCAGATGTAGTAAGAAGGTGTTTACTTTGACATTTATCATCACCTATGGGGGGAAACAGAGATCTGACACAACAGGGAAACAGGAACTGAAAAGAAAATTGCTAAATATAAGCTAAACAATACCAAAAAGATGATGAAACCATGAAAAAAAAACTAAAAAAAGACAAAAAGTAAATGGAAAGCAGCTAATTGGTGGAGGAAGTTACTAAAAATAAAACAAAGGCAAATTACCTACAGTCTAAAAGAAGCCTGTTGTGATCCAGCTTTGGTGACACAAAAAAGGTTGACAAAGGCCACAGATGAGATGAACAACGGACGAGTAATTTAAGAAGGCAAAAAAAAAAAAAAAGTTCCAGATAAACTCCTTAAGTTTTCTTAGTTAATTTCTCCTCAGGCAAGCAAACAGAAAAGGAAAAATATTTCCTCTATGCTTCTCTTGCGCTGGTAAAAAAAAAAAACAATACGCCAAACGAGATGCATGCTGGTCCTCACATAGACAGCCTATTTATAAAAACAATTCACCCAAATTAATCATAATTAACCAGAAACAAAGGACCATAACTACATATATATACATACATACATATATACAGTATCATAACAGATATCAACCAATAAAGTACAATAAACTTAGCTAGATTATCTACAAAAGTAAAAAACTTTGTTAATTATTAACAAAAAATTATTGGCTCCTACAAAGCCTAAACAAAACTAAAACATAATTCACCAATAAATTAAAAAATACAAAAGCTAATGATTTGTTCTTAAATAATGTTTTGCCTAATCAGAGTATGTGAAAGTTTTCATGCATTCGGTCCTGAGTTATATCTGTCCTGTCATTCAGTTTTATGTGAAGAGTTTGAGTCTCCAAAAGCAGTGATGTCCTGTGGTCATGCAGTCACCCCGATGTCTCTCACTAAATGGTGTATTCAGCTGCTGGAAGATGTAAGATGGTTTAAATATGAACAATTAATGAGAGAATTTGTGCCTAAATAGCGACTTTATTGACTAATGTGTTTTTTTCTTTCATCATTTTAAGGGACAAAACACCTTTGTGTGTGCTGTGTTTGGCTGTGATGCTGTGTGGCCTTTTGAAGAGGTCTGCAAGATGGCTCAACTGACTACTCAGGAAATCAAGTACTTTAAAATGAACTTGGACTTCAATGCTTCTAATAAAAGAAAAGTAAGTATTATTAGATTATTAGATTTTTGATTTTACAGCTTAGATTGTTTGGAGAGATCATTCAATTTAAATCTCACTTTCACAGTGTCCTGGATGCATGTCCCAGGTTGCAAGACAAAATGAATTTAATCTTTGTGTCAGCTGCAAAGAGTGCACAGCAAAGAAAGGGCGTCAATATGAATTCTGCTGGCAGTGCCTGAGAGAATGGAAAGGACCGAAGCCGCGGTGGGACAGCTGTGAGAACGAAGGCTGCAGCAACACGGTGCTGCAAACTCTGCAAACCTGCACTGATACGGTGATAGCATGTATCAGTTGTCCCTCCATCCGGGCCTGTCCCACCTGCGGATCACTGCTGGAGCATAAAGGAAACCACTGCAAACACCTTACCTGTCCTCGGTGTAAGCTCAAGTTCTGCTTTGTGTGCCTGAAGACTTTTGCTGAATGTTCTAAAACAAGCGGCATCTTAGCACCGTGCTCCAGTGGTGTTGCTCCCAGACAGACAGTTATCCCAGTCTGGAGAAAGAGATATTTCTTTGGATTTTGATTTGTTATCTCAAATACCACCAATTTATTTCATTGTACAGTAGGTTTTTCTTATCCCAGACACTACAAAATCACATCAGTGGGCCAACACTCCCTATATAGTAATAACTGGGCGGTCGTGGCTGGTGAAAGTATAGCTTACATAGATAAATGCATAGATAGTATCTTATTAGTGTGTGTAGGATTGTATATAGCCCTAACTTGCCACAGTCCCAATCGAGTGTAATGCAGATCTCTACAGTCACTAGTTTGTCAGCTTTGAGCTGCTGTAGTGCAAAGATGAACCATTCCACAAATGGGAACTGACTCCTTTGTAATTATAAAAAGCAATTTCTAAGGCAAGGCAAATATAGAGATGGAAACCTTCAGTTCACAGGGGATAATAAATAACATACATATAGATAATATATTACATTTATGTGAATATATCCCAGTAATTGTTACATACTGTAAGTTTAATGATTTGCTGAAAGAGGACCAAGGAAGGGATCCTGAATTTTCTTGATGTTTTGGGTAATGGTCAATGCCGAAGACTTTTACTTGGACACTAGACCAGACTAATGCTATTCAGCCCTTAGATTGTTATCATGTAACATAGGTATTGGATGACAACTGACTGTAATAAATTTAATTTTCTGTCTAGTATGATGCTGTATCTTTTGATGTTATATCTTTGTTGTTTTGTCTTATATTTACCTTTTTAAGTTTTCTGGTTTATTTCTCTTGCTTACTTTCTAGTTTTTCTAGTGGTTTTGTCTTTACTTCA
This sequence comes from Cyprinodon diabolis, assembly GCA_030533445.1. Classification (NCBI taxonomy): domain Eukaryota; kingdom Metazoa; phylum Chordata; class Actinopteri; order Cyprinodontiformes; family Cyprinodontidae; genus Cyprinodon; species Cyprinodon diabolis. Next base: position 20,012,151 of record CM060075.1, on the reverse strand, counting down.
GTTAGAGAATATTCCTATATTTTTTAGAATCATTTTCTCTTGTCTTTCACTGTTTGCCCATGTATAAGCATTTCTTTCTTAGTCATTTGTAGATTCATAAGTAGATTCAGTTCCCCTGTGTTACCCTTATTAAATGCACCCTTTCCTCTACTTAAGTTTTCATTCCCTTCATTGTGTTGCTGGATCCTCTGGAGTTGTTCCCCAGTGTAACTGTCTAACTTTTAGCCTGCTCCATACCATCCTCCTCCCTATAAGTTTCTTCTCTTAATAAAGCTTGATTATCCATATATTGATCTGCTCATGCGATTCATTTAAAGCATTTTGAATTATTGTTGCACATTGGTTCACTACAGACTGACCATAGTGATGTTTAGCTCAAAATAGCCCAAAGTAAAGAAAATCAGGGTTCTTTCACGTCTCTTGCCAAACTCAATCCTTCACTCTTTTTTCTTTGTCCATCATTTGCTCAAAACTACCAGATGTTCGTCCTAGTAACATAAAGCTGAATTTGGGTTAAAGGTCAAATCACCTGTAGTAACTTGTGTGCAGTTACTGGTGTTTTCAACCAATACTTAATGTGCTGGATTTTTTTTTTTGTGGGGTAATCTTCGAAAAACATCCCTGTTATTAATAAAATAATGCACTTTTTTAAAGATTATTCAAAAGCTGCAGTGGGCTTTATTTTTCTTATATTGAAAGTAGGTAGATGGGAAATGGGAGGGGAGGAAGGGAGAAGACATGCCGTAAAGGTCCCCAGGCCAACAATGGATGGTATGTGCTAGCCTCGGTGAAACTAGTATTTAACAATTAACCCGTATGAGAAATAAGGTTCAAGAAATTCCCTGCAACCTTTTTCCTCTACTTTCAGTTTTGCTCTGGCAAAGGTCGCCAGCCAAAACAACGACACTGCTTGGTATGCTTATATAACCTTATTTTGGCTGCTGGTTTCTATTGCTATTCTTCTGATTGCAGGTTTGTCACCATGGAGATTAAAATGCTCTTTTAAACAAACATGTGAAAGTACCAGATGATCCAGCAGGCAAATAGAAACCTGCTAATCAAACATCAAGCAATGCTGGTAAGCTAGGTGATTTCCACGCTCTGCTTGTTGGTGCCAAACAGATAAATAGGATATACAGCTTACAGGAATTACAAAGATTTCTTATTCCTTTTATCTGTAAATAAAAAAAATCTGCACACTGCAATGTGGTTGAATATCTGTGGTGTCCTAGCTGTGTGACTCAAAGCCTTAAATCTCTCTGCTTCAGAGGAAGAGACTGGTTTAACAACCGGTAACCTGACCAGAGATTCAACTGCAGTGAATAACCCTTACAGCTCTAATCCTAACCTTAGAGAATGTTTAAACTGTTCTCCACAAGAATGATGCATGTAGCCTAATCATGTTTAAACATAGGTAGCTGGATTTTCAACAGCTGGGAGTTCATTTCTGGGTAGAGACTAATGATAGGATCAACATTCCACTCTGCGTTTAGTTTTTTGAAAACGTGAGAACTCAGAATGTGTAGGAAAAAAACTTCAGGAACTGTTGAGTTTAGTACCTAAACTTAATCACTTAAGTTTTTCTTTTTAAGTTTCCCAACATTTAAGTCTATGTTATTGTAACTTGAAATGCTGATTTTTATTTATTAAAATCTTTTTTTTATATAATCTTTTTTTCTTTAGTTAGTTTATTGTACCTTAACAGGGAAATTTCTCACCTACATTCTACTTTACCAATTTTTTTAAAGGGACACTTACAGTCTGCTTATTAAACTTTGAATATTGATGGTTGCTTCAAGTAGTGTAATGTATACTATCTAACCACTAGGACACTAAACTTAAACAATAATTAAATAAGACTTTATGGTCTTACAGAACATGCAAAGTTATTTTGATGGGCAGCATCTCTTTAGCATCCATTTATATTGTTAAAATTGAACTTTAAAAGAACATTGACTTCATAACTCAAAAGCCAACTCTAAAAGTTATTTTCTTATATTTCATAACAAAAACATGAAAGTCACCTGAAATTTTACCTTTTGAGTAAACCAATGAATTAAAGCTGATCTGAATTATTGTCCCTATTATTATACATTTAGCTTTTCAGGTTCGTGTCAGGTTAATAGATCTTTTGCTCAAAAAGTAAGCAAAGAGTTCTTTAACTTTTGCAGGAAAAGATCACACTGTTGGAAATGTTCTGTAGGTTGTGTCAATAAAGTCAAAAACACTAAAATCATAACATCGGTTGTGTTCTATAGAGGTTTGGAGGACTGACAATATCAAGTCTCCACTAAAGGGACTGGGTAGTTGTTGAACTCTTGGCATTATCACAGTATAGGTTCTAAGTCAGTAAAGACGGTCATACAGAAGAGAATAACTTGCAGCACTATGTATAACAGTCCACTTAGTTATGAAAAGAAGTTTCAGAGCAGTAAGTGTTACATGGTCACATATGCCATGTGATAACTCATTCAAGGGCATTTTGCACACCCTAGAACGGAGGTCACGGATTAACAGAGATCCACATGCTGGCTGATCTGGACCCAACCTGATTTAAAACATTTATAAATTACCACATGTTGTCTGATGACAGTGTCTAAACGTTTCTTGAATCGCTTCTCCTGTTTGTATGGTAAAGCACTTTGTAGCATCCGGCACCAGGCTGCACATGATACAAATTAGCCAATGAGCTGTGTCAGTCTGCTGCTAGCTACTTTTAGAATCAGCGGGAAAGAAGGGGAAGACGATGAGAAAAAGAGACCAGAGAAAATGTGGACTGCTTGAAGAAGTGCAGTGAACTAGTGACAGAAAAGTGAAATGGCGTGCTCAAAGATGACCCTGCACATTAAGAGTATGTTTGGGTCAACCTGCTGCTGTGAAGCAGGATTCTCCATCATGAACAGAATTAAAAATAAAAATCAATCCAGGCTCAAAATGAGCACCTTGATATGTGCTTGAGAATGGCTTTCTCGCCATCAAACCCAAGTTTAAAGCCTTGCAGGGCAGCCTAAAGCCCACTTCTCTAATTAATCCATAAAAAAGAAAGAAAAAGAAATCAGTAAGTTCAGGTGTTTTATAAAATGTGTGAATCAGTAAATTGTCTATAAAACAAAGTGAACAATTGTTGTTCTCTTCTTAAAAAAACACTTTAGATTTTAAAATGAAAAAAATGTTCTATTTTTTTTTAAATATTTTTTTTATTTAAAAAGTCAACGTATAACTTGGATGCATAAAAACCTGTATTTTATTTCAGTGTTAAATTCAGTTTAAAGTAACAGATCATAATTAAAAATGTCTCTGGACATTTACTGGTTGATGATTTTCTTTATTAAGACCCAACTGATTTTTAATTGGTTACCCCGGCCCTAGAAGCTGTAACTTGCAATGCAACTTTTGCAAGATAATGTCAAGTTTTGGTCATCAAATAGATCTCATTAAATTGCCTAAGAGGTCATGAAGCTTAAGTGTAAATTCAATCTGGAAGACTCTTACCAGCTTCACCTGAACCACCTGCGAAGTCCCTCGTTTAGCTCCAGCCAATAAATACAGGGGCAGCACCTTCTCAGAAGCCAATCATCTTGCAAGATCCCCTTTATTTAGCTCCTGGCCAGGCCTCTCTCTCCCGCATGCAGGCCAACTTTCACCCACCTCCACCCCATCTCCTCCCTCATCCTCAGTCCCACCCCTCCTCTGCTTTATTCCAGCACCAGTGTCCGGGCCCCGGAAGATACTTTTATACTTTTCTAGGTTACTCATCCAAGTGTACGTTGATTCACAGCATTAAAGTCATCTGCTTCTGTCTCCTTGGACCCCAGTTGGCATTGGCAGCTGGCCAGTCACACTGAGCCTGCTTCTGCTGGAGGTTTCCTGTTGTTAAAATGAAGTTTTCCTCTCCACTGTTGCTGCATGCATGGTCAGTGCGCGGGATTGCAAAGAATCAATGAGTCCTCGCAATCAGCTGGTTTTCCTTAGATAGAAATATTTTGAAGGATAGGATTGTGTTACCTGTATAAATAAATTTTATATTTTCTAATTGTATCTTTTCTCTGTGTGAGTCTTTCTAGGTTGAAATTATCCATATACGGAAAACATCATTTTTTTGTCTTTTTATTGTTTTTTCCCACCCCATCAAGCAAAAAGACAATTCAAAGTGCTTTGTGTCATGTGAAAAAAGTATTCAACTATGCAGTTCAGTTAAATAAACAAGATTGATGGATTTCCCACAGTTGACACTTTATTATCTTTCTTTACAACGAAATTAGAAGAAGACAAATCATAGCCTTCACAAGTTGAAGTTCTGCCCTGTTCTGACTAGACACAGTTTTTGTCACTAAATTAAAGTCTGCAAAAGAGCTGGGAAGGTCTCCACAAAACAGTTTAGTCCAAACAGATTCCAGAAATTAGCAGAACAGCAAAATGTTATGAATAAATCCCAGAAAAGGAATCTGGCTTGTTACAAGAAACATTACTTTCTGTGGCAAACAGTGCCTAATTGTAAATCAACTACTCCTCTGTGGCCTTGCAGGTGGGAAAGGCTTGAGTTAAAACTTTTATAAAGTAATTAGATGCAAAATCTGTACTCTTAAATCAAAATACGAAAGGTAATTAATAGGAAATTGAATATTCCGACCACAGTGTCCCAACAAAACAACCAAAGATAGATTGTGAAGTAAAAGCAACACATCTCAAAGAATCCAGAGTTGCATCAAAAACATGGTATAAACATATGAAGAGAAATGGATGAGAGAAAAATGTTAATGTAAAAAAATGTTACTTTGTTTCTTTATGTTACATTTAAATGTGAGGGATTTGCACAAACCAGCCAGAAAACCACTGAAATTTTTCAAAAAAGTGTTAATTTATTCCAAAAATGTTCAGAAAAATGATAAACTGGGCCCAAAAATAGAGGTCAACAAAACAGAATTCAATTCAGGCTTTAACATAAAGAACTCAAGCACAAACTGACCTATGAAACAGGACATGAGGGAAACTTAAATAGTGGCTGATCAGACCACTGTTGACACACAAGGGGGTAACTGACTAACAAACTAATAAACAAATAAACTTAATTAAACAGATAAATACTGGCCAGAAACTAAATACTTTTTACGTTTAACTAATTAACAAAATTACCCAAACTAAGAATATTTAAACAAATGATTAACAAATTTCCCTTCCCATTACAAATGGTTTGATCCGCTGATTAGCCTACAACCAATTGAGGAAAGCTGGAGCTCATTGCAGCCCTCCACCAGCAGATCCCAAAGAAACTGGCAACTCAAAGAAGAAAATTAATTGCATCTTGACAAAAACAACCTGACAAATAAAGTTAACTAAATGTGTGCACTGCAAAAAGTTACCTTAAAGTCAGGCTAATGACAATATATGAAATGTGCAACTGATTTTGAAAATGAAAAATTGTTACCACACAGCTTCAGAGTGTGACAGCCTGCTGTCACAAGGACCATGGACAGAATACTGGAAATCGGGATCCAATAAACCAGCTCCAAAGAAGAAGTGTTATGATCCTAAGGATCCTTCACTCAAAATTGTTGACGGGGAGGATGAATTGGACTGTAAGTAACAACTGAAAATGTGAATTAAAGTAAGAAACATCAAGCAGGCATAACATAATAACACTGGCTATCTCTCCATAATGTCAGCTGGGTGACATATATTAGTGATCAGCAGTGTCGCATCCTTCTGTTCCAAAAAAAAAAAAAGACCAACATATCCAACAAAGGACCTGGGTGGTAACAGGTGCTTTGGATTTGCACCCACTTTCCATCTGATTTATTTGTTTAAAAGCAGAGACAAAATAATTACTAAAAATGTCCCTCCCGTCCACACCAGATTTACCAAACAATCGACCCCGACCCAGGACCTGGTGTGTTCTTAATTACTGAAATTAATCTGAGGATCTAACAATTAACAACCTAATCTAAACAATTAGAAATATATTAAAGATAGCACTAAGCACTTTTTGCTTCTAAATTGTAGAAGGGTATATATATATGAGGGAGTCTGACAGAACCCAAAGGTAAAATAATAATACTGGATCAGAGCATACCTGCTGCTCTTTTTGGAAAGCTTTGTGTCTTTGGAGTGCTGGTGGTCCACATGGTACAAGTAAGTAAAACAGGAAAACCTCTTGCAGTGTGTTTGATCCACTTACAGTGGGGAGAAAATACTTATCCATGCAAAGATAAGGTATTGAAGTAATTGTTGTTGGAAAAGTAAAAAAAAACGAAAGGCGTTAAAACACACAATGCAGCACAGTTTGATGCTTTTTTATTTATTTATTTTTTTCCAAAGGTAAGGCCTTTTACATGTGGAAAGAAGGAAAGCAAGCAGTGGAGGCAATGTGATGATTTGGGTTGGAAAGTAAGGATCTGACACAATAAGGAAACAGGGAATAAACAGAAAATTCCTAAAGGTCAAACTATAAAAGTAAAGTAATAAGTAGAGCTACAAAAGGTGTAGGGATGGTTTGAGGAGCAAAGTGAACAAAGAAAACCCGACTTTGTCTATAATGTTGCCAACATTGTAATGTAGTTTCTTAACCCTGGTCCTCAGGGCCCACTATCTTTCATGTTTTAGATGTATCGCTACTAAAGTACACCTGGTTCAAATGATTGCATTACCTCTTCGGCAGCCATCTGCTGCTTCAGAAGCCTGTTAATCGCCGTTTCTTTTAGATCAGGTGTGTGAAGGTAGGGAAACAGCTAAAACATGTAGGACAGTGGGCCCCGAGGACCGGGGTTAAGCTACCCTGTAATAGAGCATCTAATGAATGTGATAGTAAAACAAGTTTATTCCATTAATGATCTTCCTGAATCGCCAACAAAAAAAACTTGATACCAGATACCATGAAAGTGTTTGATTCTGGCGGCTACGTCCTCCAAGGATCTGATCTACCTGGACTAGGTCCTTCGAAGGCTGTGAAATTAAAGTGGATGGAAAAGTTCTGCTATACATTTGAACAGGTCTAGCCTTCTGCAGTTGTCACCGCTGTAAGCTCTGTCGCCTAGCAACCATGACAGTAGACACACAAAATAGGCAAAGAATGAATGCTGAACTACTTACTACTGTTCTGTGGGCTAATAACATATTTGAGCTTCAGCAGCAGTACCATCATCACATTTATCAGATCTATAGTCCCCACTGCACAAATATTGGAATCTATGCTTAAATGTCAGCAAAACCCATTTGCACAGGGCCAGATAAAAGCTTTCATTAAACCAATAATTACCTGCAACATATGTAAAATACTAATCTTTTAAATTTACCATTTTAATTCATTTACGAAGAACCTATTCCCATTATTTTATTGTATTCAACTGTACTTACAATTTTCACAACTATTCGCCATTTCCCTTTTTCCTCTGAGCATGGAGCAGCCGGCTTGCTGTTAACTGCTTTGAATCATGGGATATGGTAGTCCATGAAGGTTTCACCGGATCTGTCCTTCCATTTGGGGGAAAAGAAGGCTACATTTATCCCCCACATTGAAGGAGTCTTTGCATATGAACAGGCCACTTCGCTATGTTGTGACTCAATTGGCTGACAAATCTGGCCTTTGGAGGACACAGCTGAACACAGCATTTAACTGTAGTCTGATTTGACAGAAAAGGGTTGGGTGGGGGTGTAGATGAGCATGATGTTTTGCCTAATCAGAGTATATGAAATTTTCAATGCATTCGGTCCTGAGTTATATCTTTCCTGTCATTCAGTTTTATGTGAAGAGTTTGAGTCTCCAAAAGCAGAGATGTCCTGTGGTCATGCAGTCACCCCGATGTCTCTCACTAAATGGTGTATTCAGCTGCTGGAAGATGTAAGATGGAACAAATATCATCAATTAATGAGAGAATTTGTCCCTAAATAGTGACTTTATTGACTAATGTGTTTTTTTCTCTCATCATTCTAAAGGGACAAAACACCTTTGTGTGTGCTGTGTTTGGCTGTGATGCTGTGTGGCCTTTTGAAGAGGTCTGCAAGATGGCTCAACTGACTACTCAGGAAATTAAGTATTTCAAGAAGACCATGGCTATAAATGCTTCTAATACAAGAAGAGTAAGCATTATTATAGCCACCCTTTTTATTTTACAGCGTTGATTGTTTGGAGATCGTTCAATTTAAATCTCACTTTTGCAGTGTCCTGGATGCATGTCCCATGTTGCAAGACAAAACGAAATTAATCTTTGTGTCGGCTGCAAAGTGTGCACAGCAAAGAAAGGACGTCCATATGAATTCTGCTGGCAGTGCCTGAGGGAATGGAAAGGACCCAAGCCACGGATGAGCCGCTGTGAGAACGAAGGCTGCAGCAACACCGTGCTGCAAACGCTGCAAACTTGCCCTGATATCGTCTTTGACACGGTGATAGGAATCACGGGGTGTCCCTCCATCCGGGCCTGTCCCACCTGCGGATCACTGCTGGAGCATAAACGAAACCACTGCAAACACCTTACCTGTCCCCAGTGTAAGGTCAAGTTCTGTTTTGTGTGCCTGAAGACTTTTGCTGAATGTTCAAGAACAAGCGGCATTTCAGCACTGTGCTCCAGTGGTGTTGCTCCCAGACAGACAGTTATCCCAGTGTGGAGAAAGATAATAGTCCTTTAACACGTCTGTTTCCTTGGACATTGATTTGTCACCTCAAACAATACCAATGTGTCTCATTGTGCAGGATGTTTTCTAATCCTAGAGACCAAAAACATCACGCTGATGACAGTATTTGTTAGAGTTAAAAGCATAGGGATATTTAATGACTTGCTAGATCAGAACCAATGAAGGGCTCCTTAATTTTCTTGCAGTTTTAGGTTGGTGATTGTCAGTGTAGAAAATTATAACTTGCAGAACTAGACCAGACTGATGTTATTCAACCCTTTTGATTGCTATAATGACAGTTGTTTTTGTATGGCGATAATCCTTAAATAACATAGCCATTGTTGAACAAATAATGCTCTTTCACACAAAAGTTTGAAAACGGATGGAATGTTCTGGCCTTGTTAAACTAGTGATTAACAATACATTAAACATGTCTTTGGTTGCATATTCAAAGGATTCCCCACAACCTTTCAGATTTGCTCTGGCAAGTGCAGAAGTGTGACACTATTGGTACTCTTATATAACCTTATTTTGACTTCTGGTTTGTATTGCTATTCTTTTGATTGCAGGTTTGTTATCTTTTATATGCCCTTATAAAAGAACAGGGGATAATCCCATTTATGAACAAGCAGGCACATGGAAACCACCTTATAGCACATGAAGCAATTCTGGTGAACTAGGTAGTTTCCATATTCTGTCTGGTAGTGCCAAATAACATATACAATGAAGAAATACTACTTACAGGAAATGGAATGATTTTCTAATGGTTACAATATCTGCTACAATCTGCATTGGCTTTTCTAGAAGGAAGTGTAGTCCTCTTGTTATTTCAGGTTAAAAGAAATCCTCCTGCACAAGGAATGCTCTTTGTAAATCTTAACTGGGAAATCCATGCTGATAATTCTAAATTTAAAACCAGTTTAAAAGAGAAAGAGAAACTGCCATGAAGTTGAATTTATATGACGGGGGGATAAGAATAAAATGCACACAGAAATATGCTTCAGCCTTTGATGACATTTCTGCATAGAAACTCCTTCCTCCACTCTTCCTGCTAGAGATATTTTAAAGTACGTGAGCTAAATAATAAAGCTCTGAATCTTTTATAATCCACTCATTGCTTCATCTTTATGTCTATATATTGGGCAGTTTAAGAAAAGCTGTGAAGCTACAGCATTATGTTTTTGAGCAATGACAGTGTTGTTAAGCATAAACATTTATTGCATGGATATGTTGCTTTTCAAGCTTTTTTTGCACATTCATAAGCCAACATTCTCAAAGGCAGGGTTTGCTTGAGTGACATGTGATTTTATATTCATTTTGACCCGTTGTAAAATGCCACTGTAATATACCCATGGAGAAATAAAAAACAGAGATCCTTTTCTGTCATTGCTGTCTGTGACGAAGGTCCTGGCATGTGTTTCAAGACCCTGTAGCAAACATGTCAATAGAACTGGTCACATTTAATGAAAAAAAAAAGCTATAAGTTATGGGTGGGCATTTATCTTATGGTTTAACATTATCCTGATAAATTTCTAGTCATAACAATTTTGATCTTTTGCTAAAAAAAAAATAGATTAGAATTAGTGATTATAAAAACTGAAATTGGTTGAATTACAAAGTTAACTTTCAATAGTTTTCTTTCCTTTTTTTTCCAGTGGGGCACTTGCAAATTCAAAGAATATGATTAAATGCTGTCACTATGGGATGTTTATTGATACAACATGCATCATGCTTCGTTATGTAACTGGTGTCCCGAAGAAACCTATTTTAAACTTGTATATTTTTCTAAGGGTAGCGTTTGTGATTCTGGGGCTGTGGTATGGAGTCAGAGCTATATATTAAAAATTACTTTAAAGAATCGAGTTTTTATCATTGATTTTATCATAAGTATAGTACATATAGCATATATGCTACAGTATGATAGTACAACAAAATATTATCTGACTATAAATATTTGTATTGTGCATGTCACAAACATTTTTTCTGGCCCTCTGGCCCAGAGGTGGTGGCTGGAAGGCTTCTTAAGCTTTTGTGTTGATCATACTTCTGATTAGGTTAGCTCTGGGATGAATGTTACCACTGCAACAGAAGCAGAGGTTGAGGAACCTCTCTTTGTAAAATGGAAAACAGAGTTTCCCTGATTTCAGGTTTAAAAAAAACTTATTTTTTCTTTTGAGTTTTCAGTAAAACCTTCCTGTGAAATGGACCCCAGGATGAAGAACAACCCTGGCAGCCCAGCCACCTGCTGCAGGAGAGGAGACGCTGCAGAACAAGGCTGGAGATAAATCTCCATAGCCTGACAGGGAGTGGCCTAAGAGCTTTACAATAACTATGTGGATGGAAAACAGGACAGAAAAAAAGGCATAAAATTACACCTGATCTCCGTCTCACTGTCACTAGAAGGATCCATTTATTGGACTTGAACAAACAAGGTGCAGACAAGGAGCTAATTTCTTTTCATTTTAACCCTGTAATGCCAAATGTATCGTATTTGATACATACGGTTTCTGAAATGTTTTGTGTCTGACACCTTTTGCATAATTTAATGGTAAAAACTTTGCTCAAAACCTATTGTACACAATCAAATATACCTGATAACAGCCAGTAGAAGACTACACAAAAATAATCTTGACTTATCGCATAGTAATAAATTATTAATATCAAAAATGTATTTCTGTTTTTTCTTTTTACATATTTTGTTAAAAGGCCAAATAAGGACTTCAAACCAAAAAAAAAGTAATTTTCTGTTTTGTTTTATTCTTGGATCGGGCTTTATAGGGTTAAAACCAACTTTTCAGATAGCTCTGTGCACACACTTTTTTATAGGATACATGATTAAAGTGAATTAAATTAGAGCTCTAAATACATTTTGTGAGTTAAATAAAATAAATAAATAAAAAGAAAGAGAACATGTGTTTTGAAGCTTTATCCAATTTGGTCATTGCAATTCCTATTATATTTTGGCCATTTTTGATTGTGCTTGTTGTCCCTCTTTTCTAATTTGGCTATATTTTTTATAAAGTGATTTTGTAGAGGTAAGCAAGAGATTATCTAATGAACTCAGGTCCCATGGCTACACTTAGCCCTCTCATTCTGATTGAGGAGGGTTTTTTTTTTTTAAAAAAAAGGAGGGACTTAGGCCTCTTTCACAGTTAATGCAGTTATTAAAAGAAGTGGGTAAGGATAATGGGAGGTTCCCATAGCACAACAAGGTTAATACAATAGTTTAACGTAAACAACATATTTTGCTTTATTTAGTAAAGATTTAAAAATCTGTTTAAATAATTAAATCATTGAATCCTGATTTAATACTGAAGATAGATCTGTTGACAAATTTCTTTGCATTCAGATTAACTATTTTTTAAAGCAAAACAATTCTGTATAATGTGTGATTTCAAAGGAAAGCAGAGACATTTAACTTGCATGACAAAGAGATTTTGTTTTGATATTGTATGACAGGAAGTTTTAATTGGATGTTTTTTTTAAATTGATGATTCATTGGAGAATAATTCTAAGCTAGACCAATTTGGAGTGTATATGCACATTTAGTTTACATAAAAAAATGAATATAAATCATTCTGAAGCAATAGCTGAAGTGTGTGTCATATTTATACAGTGTTCAAAAAACTAAATTAGACCGTTTAAACATAAGAAAAAGCTTTCTGGAATAGAAAATGATTTGGCTGATAATATTCAGAAGAACAATTAAAATTTGCATTAAACAAGTCAATCATCCATATTCTGTATTGCTTATCGCAAGCGGGGTCGCAAGGTGTGTTGATGCCTCACTCCAGGTGTCTACAGGTGAGAGGCGGGGTACAACCTGGACAGGTCACCAGTCCATCGCAAGGCACACAAGAATAACAACTAGCTGCTGTACTAATAAGTATTTTAAATAGGATGTTGATTAAAAATTGACAAATGAAAATAATCACCAAGAGTAATTATTATTATTATTCTGGGAAATCACTCCCTTTAATTACAAAAAAAATAACACCAACAAATTCTCTTTAGAGTTAATTAGAGCATTTTTCAATCCAGCAATATACCGATCTTCATTTAATTACAAATATTTATATTTTTTTCTTTGTTTTTGACCACAAATAACTTCCTTTTATTCTCATGATCTTGGTATTGATGACTGGCCTTAATACTCATTTCATTTACCTGCTTATCTCGGCCCAGTTCTCTTTACTGTTCATCTGCTCCACCTGCTTCAGTCTCTGTTTAACCAGCCTTCAACCATTCATCAGTGCCAGATTATTCAAGCCTTTGGTGAGAGTTCTCTAGTGTTCCTGAGTGTTTCTGATTGCCCGATCCTGACCCAATCTGCCTCTGCACCTCTGAGCCTGCTTTTTCTGATCTGTTTGCCTGACCTGTCCTCACACTCCTGCTGGATTTCTGCCTGTCTACGTACCGAGCCTGGAATTATTTCCCAATACCGTCCTGGATTTCCCTTCTGTAACTCTTTGGACTTCTGATCTCCTAACTCTAACTCCCGAGCATGTCTTCGACACCTGCTTTGGCTTTGCACTCTGGATTATCCCACCTTTCTTCATCTGCTCAGTTCTGATCTCCTGCCTGTCCTCTGATTCATCAGCTTCTGGACTTTCTGGGCGATGTCGACTGCGTCCTGTTGGCAGCCGAACAGCTGGAACCAACCTCATCCTCTGGGCTTGGACTGAACTACAAGACCAGGTTAGTGACTCAGGTCCATTATTATCCCCCGCCAGATTTACATGGTCACTAACCTGTGTTCTCCCCCACAGAGGTTCCTGCCTTAGACGCTGTTCTTTTCAGTTCCATCTTAAAGAAACATTTTGTTAAACCTAACTGTCTTTTTCCCTCGAATACTCCTTTTGTTCTGAGCCTGACATTTATAGTCAAGCTTTTGGGATTTTTTTTCTATCCATTCTTCTTTACCTCAGTTTTAAAATCTGAAAACAATACTATCAAATAACTAATAGAAAACATGTCTTGTAAACATTGTGGTGGTAATCCAAGTTTATTGCAGAAAACCAGAACAAAAAGAAAATCAAAAAGAAAAATTAGTACAAATCATTGATTTGTGCAACCTGTGGCATTTAATCAAACACTGCACCATTAGCTTATGAATCATAATACAAATAAGCTTCCATATTATTTAACATTGGCTGATATAAAAAAAGGCATAAGGTAACTGATCAGTGTGGTGTTGAATGCAAATATGTGCAGAAATTTTACAGAACCAGCTACTATATCTGCCACTACAGTACTATAAAAAAGATGCTCAGAAAGATGCTAAAAAAAAGGCCAAACAAAGCCAGACCTCACACGACTCTGCAGTACAAATACCAACACCTAGTCACTAGTTAGCAACTTAGGATAGAAGTGAAGAAATCTCAACCTGACTTTGAAGCATTAAGAAAAAGTTGTAAAAGTTCAGCCAAAATAAAAATAAGAGACCTTGAGCATACATAAACATTCAGTGATACACCATCTCTGCCATATAGAGCAGCTCACTTGTTTTACCTGACACAATTGTTTTTAGAACCTCATATGATATCAAGAAGCCAAATATACAAAAAGCTGGGGTTAAAAAATTGTATGCTGTTAAAACCCAGCAGTGGGAAGCCAATTTATTATCTTACAGCATATTTATTATTGGTGTACACAATGTTTTGTGTTTTTTGTTTTCTTGAGATAAAATACATGCTCTATACGTTATAAACAGAGTGAGTAAACCAGCTTTTGTATTAACATTTTGATTTTGTCTCACTTTTTAAGGGAAAATATAAGATGATCTAAGAGGCTGTATTTAAGGTAAAGGTGTGAAATAAAACCTCAGAGCTGTTCCATCAGCGGGGCTCTACTGATTCATGCTGAGGTGTACAGTGGAAGGCTCACCAGATTTATTTTATGCTCAATCTTAAAACTGATCTCCTTTTTTTTTTTGAAATGGGTAAACAAAGAAGATTTATTCTTTTCTTCTTTTCTTCTTCATAATTCCCTTCCTTCGGGGTTGCGTCTTTTTAGCTGGGTTACCCAACCACATGCGTTTAAACCTATTTCTTTTTTTTGATCTTAGAAGTTTTCCAGCAGCATCAAGCTCTGCATCGGGGATTTTTTTCAGCAAAGAAGTTTCTACTTGAAACATTTTAAACTTTTTGGCCAGTCTGGTTGTGCGTTTTTGATTTTCATCCACCATGAGTTGTCCTTGTTCTTCATTTATTTGGTGCCCCACACTGTTTCCTCCCTTCTTTGTAATGATGCCTTGTGAGATTTCTTTCACACTTGTTTCCCTGCTGATCCCTTTGTAACTAATAAGGGTCTCAGTCTTTTCCTCTATTATTTTGAATATAATTTTACGATTACCCTTTAGTCCTTTACTTGTGTTTGCTGTACTTATTTCTGCATCCCCTTCAGCTACCTGTTTCCCTGCCTGTCTCTCCTCGTTCCTTGATCCAGATTGTCTAGGAGAATCATCAGTATCTTCATTACTTACCTGACCTTTGGCGTGGGTCTTTAAACCATCTTCTTTCATTGTACCATCATCTTCTTTGGTGTTTCTCCTTTTATCCAGTGCACATTTATCTCGGGTAGACTGTATCATTGGTTGTGTTTTTCTTGACCGTATAACACCGCTATTATAGTCTCTGTTGGTGTTTCCATTATTCTGTGTTTGACCTTTGTTGATGCTGCTACAATCTATATGATCGTGTTTAGGTTGATAACCAGCTTCAGTAGCATCAACTTGGTTTACTTCCTTTGCTTTAGATGTTGTTTTCCTACTCCTCTTATCTGACATTTGGAGATGCTCAGCAGCTAGGGCTTGATCTTTCAAATCAGTTTGTTTACTCTCCCCCCCCTGATTGCTTTGTGGAACATGATCAGATGCAACACTAAGCGGTTGATTTATACAGTATGTTCCTCTCTCTCTCTTGTCTGTTTATTCTTATTTAGGTTTGCATGTGTGGTCTCAGGTTGGTTATATGTAGGATCTGTTTTTCTCTCATCAGGTTTAACAACACCATTACTGTTGGCCTGTATATTTATAGACTTGTTTGTGTTTTTGTCTTCATTTTGTTGAATCTGGTAATTAGGAGGAAGAAATTATTCTCCCTGCTCAGCAGTATTTGGATTTCTTACTGTTGTACACTCAACATGACTGTTTTCTGTCTGATGTTTTTCTGTACCATCTATATTTTTGTTCTTACCTATGTTTTCTTCATATGGTCTCTGTGAAACATTCATGTCATCAACAGGCATAACAAGATTTTGACTTTGTTCGGGTTGAAAATGAGCTGTGTTCTGTTTCTTTCTCTCATGTGAAGCTTGGTCTGTTGTTCCACGATTTCTGTCTTTATGTTCCGGCAGGTTAATATCTCTGTCGTGTTCCTCGTGTTGATACACCATAATATTCCCATTTTCCTCAGTGATGTTACCAGCTGGATCAGGTAAATTATCTGTTTGTGTGGAGCTAACCTTTGACACTGCAAAATCTTTGTCAGTGGTACTTCTGGTTGCATTTGATTTGACTCTCTCATGTTTGTTAATATTGGTTTCCATCCCAGGTGGTTGAAAAACACTGTTCTCCACCTTCTCTTCAGTGCCTGAATTTTGATAATAAAGCAGATAATTGAATAGTTAGTACAATAGATAGTAGAGCAGAACATGTCTGAACAATGATGGACTAATTCTCACCTTTCTTTCTGTAAAATAGAAGATACGCACTGGAGGATCTATAGAAGGATGAGTGGAGAGAAATGTGATATACCATGTGTATGCAACATATACATATATACAGACTGATAGAATGCAAACTTAAATGTTTACCTTGCAATGTTGTCATTTCCTGGACATTTGTTGGGCACAATCTGATACATGGACAAAAAAAAAACTCAGCACATTATATCTTAATTATTTTACTTTGATATATTACTTTAGAAAGAGGTCATTTCAAGTATTTTCAGTGCAGCAAATTGTGATTTCTTTTACCTGTGAGACATTGGTGTCATTAAATGTGTACCACAGGTTTTCTTCCTCCTGGGATTTTATTGTTGCCCAGTAATGTCCGCTTCTCAGGTCACCAAAATGCTCCACAACTGAATAGAGCTCATATATCTGTTTCTATAGAACATATAGAGAAATATTCAATTCAATAAATGGTATACAAAGTTCATGATCAATGCCAAAAAGAGAATACCCAAAATATACCTCTGGTATCTTTATTTTATAGGGGAATTCCACACTACAGTTGATTTTCACATATGACATGTACTGATAGCTGAAGTCAAATCTCTTCAGCAGCAGAAGCAGAACATCTGGGTGATGTGTTATAACATATTGCTGGAGAACAAAATATGCAGTCATGTTTGAAAATGTTATGTTTTAACCCTTCATCAGAATTCAATAAAATCCGGAACTTTAATTTTACTAACTCTATGGGCATCAACTTTTTCATCGCACTTGTCACAGTACATCTGGTTTTCCTCATTAAATACTGTGGGCTTAAAGAAGTCGTTGATGCCATTCTCCTAAGAAAAAGGGGAAAGAAATTTCTGATTAAAAAATATTGAAGCCCTAAAAAACTAATAACATACAATCTTTAAGAGGATAAACCTGTTTCTGCACAAAATTCCTGAAGCAGTTTGCACTTGATACATGCAGAAATGATCCGGCTTATTAAATCCAGCACAACACAAACACACAGATGCAGAGGTGACAGAGAGAAGCACCTAACCATCAAACAAACATTATACTGCTCATCCTTTGAAAATATTTTAGCAATATATGGGGTTCAATCTGGTTCTGGTTCTTGTCATATTCTTATGTAACCACTGGACATTTGAATTTACACACACACACACACACACACATATATATATATTAGTACAGAAAACCATTTCAGGTGACTACCTCTTGAAGCTCATCAAGAGAATGCCAAGAGTGTGTGAAGCTGTAATTAAAGCAAAAGGTGGCAACTTTGAAGAACCTAGAATATAAGCTATATTTTCATCTCCTCCCAGATCTGGACCAGGGCATCACTGAACTCCTGGACAGTCTGAGGTGCAACCGGGCGTCGTCGGATGGATCGAAACATAATTTTCCTAAGGTGTTCTATTGGATTTAGGTCAGGCGAGCGTGGGGGCCAATCAATGGTATCAATTCCTTCATCCTCCAGGAACTGCCTGCATACTCTCGCCACATGAGGCCAGGCATTGTCTTGCACCAGGAGGTAGAGTCCTGCACGGGTCGAGTTTTACCAACCTGCACCCGCCCGAACCCGTTAGGATGACTACCGAACCCGACCCGTCACCCGCGGATATCTTCAATTCAAATCCGAACCCGACCCGTTGATATTTAACCCGCAACCCGACCCGTTAACACATCAAGTAATAGGCTATAGTACGCTGCGCTGCAGAGCAGCACCATTAACACTGCAGCAGACGTGTATGCACTGACTGTGGCCTTTTTGGAGGGAAGCCCACACTGCCAGCAGGGCTTTAAGCTACAACAAGGGTGACCCCAGACAGTGCCTGATTAATAGAACATTTCTGATGTCCATAACAATAGACATGCATAAAACATTTTTAAAAATCACCAACTACCAACCCGCACTAAAAAAAATCCGCCCGACGCGTTTATTTTTATTTATGTATTTTTCATCCGCAAAAGATCATTTTTGCGGGTGACCCGTCGGGTACCCGTGGGTACCCGACCCGTTGCAGGACTCTACCAGGAGGAACCCAAGACCCACTGCACCAGCCTAGGGTCTGACAATGGGTGCAAGGATTTCATCGATTGGCAGTCAGGGTGCCATTGTCTAGCCTGTATAGGTCTGTGCGTCCCTCCATGGATATGGCTGCCCAGACCATCACTGACCCACCAACAAACCGGTCATGCTGAACGATGTTACAGGCAGCATAATGTTCTCCATGGCTTCTCCAGACCCTTTCACGTCTGTCACATGTAGGGCTGGGTACCGAAATTCGGTTCTTTTATGGTACCGACCGAAATGCTTCGGTTCTACAGGGTATCGAAACATGCCTCGTCTTTCGGTACCAAGTTTCGGTGATTGGCTGTAACACTTAACGTGATTGCGTCATATAGGAAAAATACACAGGTGGTCACGCCTACAGCCAGGGTTCATGTGTATCTGTTGTGAACTGGTTGTGAGCGTCGCGGAACCCCTTTAAAATTCCCCCCAGGCCAAAAGTGCGGCTTCACTTTATTAAGACTGATGACAATAGTGCGCAATGCAATACAGCGTGCACGGAAACAATTTAAGAGCAGAAAGTTGCTCGGTGTTTGACTGCAAGAAGAGCGGACCGCAGCCGGCGCAACCATCCTCCTCTCAGCAGCCCATGGGCAGAGCAAAGCCAGAGCGGAGTGAATCATGCTGCTTTCAAACTGGACGCAGCAGGAGCAGCAAAATCACATCTGCTGCTTCCTTTTTTGCTGCTTGTATCAGCTTCTGACGCGCGGCTGAAGCAGCTTTGCTGCTCTGGCTGCGTGGTCGAAAAGTGGCTCTGACGCACGTTGGGCAGAGCTACTCTATCCTTTATTTGCCTTGCAGCTATATTTGCTGTGATCAGTGGGAATAAAGTAGTTTTATTATGTTTTTAAGTGGGAAAATCCACCTGAAAACTTAATCAGTGCAGTCAGTTCATCCAATATTTCTGTCGGAGCCGCTCAGACCCCCATACCAGCGGTGCGCTGTCAGTAGGATCCCATTCAACGGGCTTATTTGTCAGACATGGTAATTTTTCTAAAGGAAAACTGCTAAGTAAAAAGGTCCTTACAATGTAACAGTGAATATTAGACACTGATTTTTTTTTTTATGTAAGAGGAAAAATGTAAATGGAAAAATCAGAGCTTAAAATAAAACTCAAGATTTGTACTTTTTTATGTTGTGTAATTTTCTTTTTCTTCAAATTGATATTATAAAACTGGTATCGAAAAAAGTATCGTTCAGGAACCGGTATCGAAGTGAAGGTATCGGTATTGGTACCGGAACCGAAAATTTTTGAACAATACCCAGCCCTAGTCACATGTGCTAAGGGTGAACCTGCTCTCATCTGTGAAAAGCACAGGATGCCGGTGGCAGTCTTGCCAATTCTGGTGTTCTGTGGTAAATGCCAATCGAGCTCCACGGTGCCGGACAGTGAGCACAGGGCCCACTAGAGGACGTCGGGCCCTTAGGCCACCCTCGTGCAGTCTGTTTCTGATTGCTTGGTCAGAGACATTTACACCAGTGGCCTGCTGGAGGTCATTTTGTAGGGCTCTGGCAGTGCTCCTCCTGCTCATCCTTGCAGAAAGGAGCAGATACCGGTTCTGCTGATGGGTTGTAGACCTTCTACAGCCCTGTCCAGCTCTCCCGGAGTAACTGCCCATCTCCTGGAATCTCCTCCATTCTCTTGAGATTGTGCTGGGAGACACAGCAAACCTTCTGGCAATGGCACGTATTGATGTGCTATCCTGGAGGAGTTGGACTGCCTGTGCAACCTCTGTAGGGTCCAGGTAGCGCCTCATGCTAACAGTAGTGACAGTGACCCTAGCTAAATGCAAAACTGGTGAAAAAGAGTCAGAAAAGATGAGCAGTGGATAAAATGTCAGTGGCCTCCACCTGTAAAACCATTCCAGTTTTGATGGTTGTCTCATTGTTCCCCCTCTAGTGCACCTGTTGTTAATTTCATTAACACAAAAATAGCTGAAACTGATTAACAACCCCCTCTGCTACTTACATGACCAAATCAATATCCCAGATGTTTAATTAACTTGATGCTATACTCTGATTACAAAGTGTTGCTTTAATTTTTTTGATTAGTATATATATATACACACACTTATATCTATCTATCTATCTATCTATCTATCTATCTATCTATCTATCTATCTATCTATAGAAAGATTTTCTTTTTTCTATAAAAGAAAATAAAATATATATATATTTTTATTATTATTATTATTATTTTCCCCTTTAATTACCGTAATTGCCAAATTTCATTTTTTTTAACTGTATATTTCTTCGCTATGTACGTAATAATAAGGGTTTAGGCCCCATTTTGTACATACAACACCTTTACAAATAAAGCCCCAGACATATACCTTCTAGTTGGCGCGTCAGAGCCTCCATAGAGAAAGTTTCTTGTGTAAAACAAAATATGAAAAAACTGCACATTGTACAAATCAATATTGTAGACAAGGAATATAAATAGAATTGATTATTTAATGCAATAGAGTGGGATTCCTTCTTGTTAAAACAACCAAACTGTAGTTGTTATTTTATATAGGATTATTATACTGGAGAAATCCTCCACCAACTTTTGTTTCTGGGCCCTCTTTGTATTACAAGAAACCTATTTATTTATTCAATTCAACCAACCCTCCACCCTCTCTATTTACACTGCAAGGAAACATATCCCTCCACTTCAGGAACCACTGTTCTAATGACTTTGATTCGGGTTTTGATTGCAGCATAAATCTATTCTCTTAAGAAAAATAGGAAATTCTAACAACTCTGGTTGACGTGAAGTTGGTAAATTTCCCTCATCAGATTCACATTTCAATTCCTAACAACAGACTATGAGTGGATATTTGTAAAAAAAAAAAAAAAATCACATTTGTTAAGGTAAAAACAAAATTCCCAGATGTGTAAACAATGCATTTTTCTGCAAAACAAACTGAGAGAGAATCAGAATCTTACCACACTGTAGATTCCTCTAGAGTTCAGAAGCTCAAGAGGAAGATGCCAGAAATGTCCAAAGCTGTCATTAACTTTGTGACATTTACAGCAGGTGGTCCTGTGACTCAGCTGTCCTCGAAAGGTCTGAAAACAAAAACCTGTTATTAATCATTACTTCTAGTAAAATTACAGCCTCCTGTTTGACAGAAAATACAGTTTTAACCTTTGCTGCGTCATCACTGGTCAGCCTTAAAATCTTCTCAAAGTACTCTGCTGCATCTTGCTGTTCATACTCTACATAAAGGGAAAAATAATATTTTGGTTTATTTTATATAGTCTTATTTCTTAACAAAAAACAATTGTTCCTTTTTCCAATCCTGTAAGCATATTCAAAATGAATATACTGGAAGATGCATTTCAAAATATTTGTTGATAAATAAAACTATTTCAATAAATATATAATTTTTCGAAATACTTTATTTTTTAGAACATATAGGAGAAAATGTAATGCTTACAAACTGTACCTCTCTTAATGCCCAGGGCTTCTATTATTTTACGTGCGTTTGTTTTCTTGTCCTGTAAATTCTTAAATAAATCTTTAAGATGACGATCAATATATTGGTCCTTTACTTCCTCAGACCTAAACAAATAAACACAATGATGAATACAACACAGCTGCAAATTACATTTTATTTTCTTGCATAGAGTCAAAGAAGAAAAAAGAGGTACATCCTCTCTGAAAGGGGTTTTATTTTGAATGAAGGGTCTGCCATTTACATGGTACAGAAATGAATTAAACTATCAAATATTAAGTCCCCAGATTCTTCTATGTTACCAAACAGTGTCAGTTAAATGTATCACTAACATTTATTTCATCACAAGCAATAACATCAAATGTCCCCTTCACAGTCGCACCTTGGCCAAATTTGTTTGCCATTAAACTGTTTCCTGTTTGGCTATGGCTTTATGTTTAACCCGTTTGTAGTTATTTAAAATTGTCTTAAGTTTAAACTGTCATTTGATTATTTTAGATTAACTTAAATAATTTGTTCAGTACCCCGAACCCTTTAACAAGAAAACCCTGGGACATGATTCTTCCACCACTATGCTCAGTTTGTCAGCTTACAGATTAATATGACATTCCTGCTTATGCAATTTATTATACAAAATCTTCAGAAATTCAAATGTAAAGCCTAGCTTCTGTCACTGAGTCCGAGGGCAGCTGTGACTGAAATGTAATATGATGACTTTAGTGTCTGAATGTGTGCATGTATAGACCCATTCATTTATTCACTCATGAATGACTGAATGTGGTTTTAGAGCAGGGGTGGAGCTAGATGGGGGGCCAGGGGTGGCCATGGCATCCCTTAGCCAATCTTTGGCCAAACCTGTGGCCACCCTTAGCCAATCACCCCTACCATTTTTCTCCCTCTAATACAGATGGTGGCAGCAGTAACACTCTCACGTGGAATATTCAAAAGATTTTAGTTTTTCATAAATTACTTACTATTTTTTCATATATTCATAATTACTAGACAACAAAAACGCTGTGGTTAATTATACACATCAATTTACTAACATTAAAGATGATAAGTACAGAAATTACTCTTTTAAGAACTAGATTTTGTGTTATATAGGGTAAAGAGAAAATGATGTGTCTCTGCAAGTCAATAAGGAGTCTTCAGTGAAATCATAGATCAATAACTATTTTAATAAAAACATATTAAATATAAATTTTATGTAGATATTAGTGCTTGTAAATATCAATTTTATGACTATTGATACAAGTAGGTAAGAAATGAAAAAGGAATGAAATGAATGGAAAAGATGTTCACCCCAGAACTCCAATATGAAAGAATTGTATCTATTATACTTTTATTTAGAAAGCACAGATGTTTAAATATATGCGTCTAATTGTTAGCAAAAGCTGCAGAAAAGTATAGTTTGTCTTATCTTTGGCTTGATAACTGTGGTTCTGGTGCCTAACCACTTTCGGCCACCCCTCAGTGTACATTGGTCATTGCCTGGCCACCCACATAAAAATTATCTGGCTACGCCTCTGCTTTAGGGTCCCCTGACTTGAGGAGGTGCTTTGCTTTATAAGCAAGTTTGTCATTTGTGTTAATGCAAGGATAGTTTGATATCTAAACATTGAAAACAGCAAACCTGTTCACAGCATCTTTGAACTCCTTGGTCCTAAATAGAACCTGCAGGATACTGTTTAGGTAGCATGTTGCTCCTTGATTGATCAAGCCGTAGTATGTGGCTGTAAAGAGATTTAAAAAAAGCATGTTTGAATGGCTAAAAATGCCTAAATAAAAGTGATCCCAAACAATTCGACTACATTTTATTCTTAAATCTTTTCTTTTTATTTATGATACTGAGACTCCTTAACGGTGACTCAGACTAATATTTATTATCATTATTATGAAATGTTTATTTTTTTTGTTGATTCCTATGATGGGAAATTAAGCTAACATATATGTTTTTAAACGTGGGAGGAAAGCAAAGATTTTGTGAGTCATTTTTGCATAAAATACTCTACCTGTGAAGCAGTCATTGAACAAATCTTAGAGCTTTTCCAGGCACATATAAATGACAAGACCTTACAATATTTTATGCTTTAAACTCATTACAATTTACACTATTTGTTTTTATACTTGAACGTCAAGATAAAACTAAACATGAAAATTATCTGTGAAATAGAATAAATGATGGGGACAGCATGTCCTAATTCAATACTACACAGGACCTTAAAGAATGGAGGTTTAGGATGATAAGAGTACCAGAGATACAGAAAATATTTGACTACCTAAAACTTTTTCCTGAATGCTTTAAACACCAAATAGTTCAAACATTTGCCAGATAATCTCAAACCTACCTTCTCTTTCAGTCGGCATATTTGGTCTGCTCTGGGGCGCAGTCCATGTACACTGGCAGACCTAACAAACATTACTTTAATGCAAATGTGATTTTGTATAAATTAAGACAAATGTCAGCAAAATAATTAAAAACACTACAAAAAAATTAACCTACCCTCCCAAAAGCGCACTTTTGGATCCGATAGAACAAAGTTTAGCAGCGTTTTGTTTATGATGAGTGTGAGAAAATACTTTCTCTTTCTATTTATGTCACTACTGCAGGTGGGGGGATGTTGCATTCAAGATGCGTCGGAAATCTTAATTTTAAAGCATAACGCTTCCGAGAAACACATGTAGGCCAAGGGTATAACTTTGTTATCGCTACAAGGTATGTAAGTGAACAGCCACTGTCACTCATATAGGCTAATTTTTTAAAGTGACAGACCCAGAGCCGTTAGAGTTAGGAGTCTTACCAAAACCTTTTTTTTTTTCCTCAAAGGTTTTTTTTTTAATTACAAAAACAAGATAGAAACAATATAGAACATTAATAATTGCAAACATGTATAACAAAAAAGGGCTTTACAGAACAGAACAATTATTTTAAAATGTCAAAATCAAATCTATGCTCGAGGGTTATAATTCTTTAAGCGCAGTTATAATTTGCATGGCTTTAGCATTTGAACTAAATTTTAAGAATTCTACATAGATTTTAATTAAAAATAATAAAATCTGGAAATAAGGTTCTTGTTGTAAATATTTGAAGGTGTGAATATATTTACCATAAATAAAATAAAAAATGTATAACATTTAAAAATTCTGTTTTGACAAGTTCACAATTCTTCATCCCAAACAAAACATCCTTATCTACGGAGCCCCTCTGATGACATAGTCAAAAAAAATGTTTAATTGTGGCCACGAAGTAGTATTTCGTGCACACGAAGTAGTATTTCGCGGCCACGCAATAAGTATAACGTGCGCACGTAATACTACTTCGTGGCCACGCAATAAGTTTAACGTGCGCACGAAATACTACTTCGTGGCAACGCAATAAGTTTAACGTGCGCACGAAATACTACTTCGTGGCCACGCAATAAGTTTAACGTGCGCACGAAATACTACTTCGTGGCCACGCAATAAGTTTAACGTGCGCACGAAATACTTATTAATAATATCAATAAATCCGCCCCTGTTTTCAGGCTTATTTTAACTGTAATTACTTATCTTGGACAGGCAGCTATCTAAACGGGCCTTTAGTGCTTCGTTTAGCTATGCTGCGGTTGTTTACACTACGCCTTTTCCACCTAAAATGGCGTCTTAGCAACAAATGTCACGTGACTGGCGGAGACCGACTGGGTAAGCAAATCGAGCGCGCCTTAGACCTTAGAGAAGGCGCGCTCGATTTGCTTACCCAGTTGTCCAGGAATGATATTAATATTATTAATAAGTATTTCGTGCGCACGTTAAACTTATTGCGTGGCCACGAAATAGTATTACGTGCGCACGTTAAACTTATTGCGTGGCCACGAAGTAGTATTTCGTGCGCACGTTATACTTATTGCGTGGCCACGAAATACTACTTCGTGCGCACGAAATACTACTTTGTGGCCACAATTAAAAATTTTTTTTGACCATGTCATCAGAGGGGCTCCGTACTTATCTGTTAAAGTAATGTTAAGATTTATTTTTGATGAAAAAAATTGACATATCTTATATATATATATATTTTGGTGTCTTACCAATACCTACAGGGCTCTGGACAGAGCTAGTGGCGTCACATCGGTAGGCGGGACTTTGGAGCAGCGGGAGAGAACTCTGAACACAGACAGCTGCGCCCGTCCGGAGTTTCTTTTGGCTAAATTAAATGAGCGGAAAGGGGAGCAAGGGTGGAAATTATTGGTGGGGACTGTCCCCACCAGTTCTTCAGAAAGTTATGGCGTAGGCTGACAATGTTGATAGTGTTTTGACTCAAGCCATTTAGTGCTGTTCATGGGCTTGATTTTTATTATTATGATATAATGGAAGCGGTGTAAAGTTAGTTTTAGTAGAAATACCTTCAAATAAAAAAAAACAAGCAGATTAAAATCACACTTTGTAAATATATCAAATAAGATAATACTGCTTGGAGAATAATATATTTGCCTTTTATCTGGAAATATTTGGATTAAAGATGGATTAAGATTTGGATTAAAGGGGCGTTTCACAATATGCGTTCTTGAGCGTTCTCGTGTGCTCGTGTACTCGTGACACGTCATCAGCCTCAGCCCGAGTACCGTTCCAATTCTCGAGAACGCCAGATCGAGAACACAACAAATCCCCGGATGTTGTTCTCGCCCCGCCCTCTTTATCGGGCATGCATCAGAGCAGACTTGTGCGTTCTTCATACTGACCGCTTCCCCAGAATGCCCCGCGGCCGCAGCTTGATTCGAGACAGCGCTCACAGTGGTAAGTTAAACATTCCCTTTTCTGCTGCTGTTGTTCTTCAAAAGTACGTTTTGAAATCGTTTGAGGCGATAACATTATACATTGAAGCCTCCCTGTGTGGTCTGTTTACAGAGTTAGTGCGAAATTTAAAAAAAAAGTCCGACATTGAGCGGACCAGAGTGACCAGCAGACCTCCGAGGGTAACCGCAGCCAGGGCTAATGTTACCCCGTCTGTAGTGCACTTCTCTCGGTCTAGTTGTGTGAACTACCGCTCGTTCTGATGGCGGTTTTTTGCGGTTCGCTAATTTTTTTAAATGTTTTTTAAGCTTTAGAAATTAAAAATATTGTTTTCAAAATGTTTTGTGTAGGGAATAAATAGGTTTGACTGTTAAAGAAATGCTAAAGAACGTTGCATGTGATGACGTCACGAGTACGCTTCTGTTCCAATACACATACGTGCTTGCGTGCTCGCGTTCTCGTCAAGTCCGATCTTCCTGCGTTCTCGCCAAGAACGGACTTCACGAGAACGCGAGTACGTACTCGCGTTCTCGTGAATTGAGAAACGCCCAAGATTAGCTAGATGCAGTGTTACTTGTTTGATCGGCCCTCAAACTAGCCCTGACTTTCAAGCCCCATTGATCACATGTAGTTTAGTTATGAGAGGGCTCAAACGAATTAAGCTTGCAGACAGGGTTAAGCCATGATGTCCGAGAAAATAAATCTTTATTTCTCAGGTGGTATACCATGCAGATCTTTTTTAGTGCTTCGTTTGTGCAGATTTTTGCCATTAAAACTATAACCTGTGCTGCTTTTGTCTTTAAGATCTCATGAATCTTGTGACTAGACGTCTCGACGCATTGCATTTCCAGGTCCCACGGCCATCTTGTATGACACACCGGCAAAAAGTAAACATAAACAACAATGGACAGTGAGAAGAGCAAGTCCGGGATTTCTTATTACAAGTTGAAAATCATGGTGAAAGAAGGGAAAATAGAGTGAACTGACTGACTGGATCCCTATAAACAGAGAGAGTGGACCATGGACCTGAATGAGGTTCTGGAGTGTTAGGATTATGATGTGTGAGTCTGTTAACCCTATATTACCTGCCTGTTGTGTGTCATAACTAATGTTTTCTCAAGTATTTTATCTAAATAGGACAGTTCCTAGGCTATACAGTTCTCATCTTCATTATGTACGTGGCAAAGATTTGGGAATGGAAGAGAGTGGTGTTCTTTAGTGAAGAACAAAAAGTAATATTTTATTAAGGCTGGAGCCATGGAGAATGTCTCTTCATTTA
Organism: Cyprinodon diabolis; assembly: GCA_030533445.1. Classification (NCBI taxonomy): domain Eukaryota; kingdom Metazoa; phylum Chordata; class Actinopteri; order Cyprinodontiformes; family Cyprinodontidae; genus Cyprinodon; species Cyprinodon diabolis. Next base: position 19,984,301 of record CM060075.1, on the reverse strand, counting down.
CCGACGTGTTTGATCTAATTATGGGGCATTCTGGAGTTGTATAAAATGCTTCTTTAACTGAGATTCGGTGCCATTTCAAGAGATGTTGTAGGCGCTGCCTTCTGTAAATCAAAGCAAATTCTCTGTACTGAGTAAGATTACAATTTCTCACAAAAAAAAAAAATCTGTTTTCTGTCATTTATAGTGGTTATTTAATACATATTCATTAAGTGTTATTTAAAGAGCTTCTAAAGAGTGATCTCTTTTCATAAAAATATCCGCAGATAGAAAGCTTTAAGGTATAAACACAGAGCTTTCCTTAAACAGGGGGGGAACATTATGAGATGTGTTTTCACTCACTATACGTTTGATCTGCTGATTTAATATGGTGTTATTAAATCATCATAGGATTAAAATGATCTTCAGATAAAAATTTTTAACTTGCTGTGGAGTCTAAAAGCTTTACCGGTTTTAAATCCAACTTCTACTTCAAAAACTACTTTAACATTTGGACTAACTATGATAATGATATGGTTGAATTAGTCTGAAATGCTTTGACAGACAACACACCAGAGAGAGCAGCATAAATAATATCATCTTTAAAGAGAAACGTGTTTGTGAAGATGACTAATAATTTCATAGTTTTAGTTGGAATTAACCAGACTGACCTCGATGAACTATCAAAGCAGGTTACATCCAAAGGATCATCAGAGTATATAGATGTTGTTTATGAAATCTTATCACCTTTACAAAGTAATTATTTTTTACAGAGCTTTTAATTTGCATTTGTTTTATTGTTTTTTGTCAGGAATGGTAATCCTGCAGTAACATTGATACTGAACCCTAAACTGAGACAGAAAAATAATTAAGACTAATAAACAGTAATTCATCAGCATAGAAATAAAACTGCAGTATAGTAACTAAAAAACGTTAAAATTAACACTGCTGTCTTTGCATCCATGTCCATCTTAAAGCTTTCAGGAAAGATGAGCTTAGAAATTAGCAGGTTGGTCAGTGATGGAGGAAACTAGGTCAACCTGCTTGTCAGTCTTTTAGCTAAGAATATTTCATAGGGTGTACACCTTGGTGTATCATATCTTTAGACTTTAAGGGGGTCTGGCAGATTTGAATTTTGAAATTTAGACTCTCTCAAACGCTATTTTCTGCAATTTGAGGTAGAATGCAACAAACTTTTGTCTTTGTTTCAACACTATTTTAATAATGATTAATGATTAATTTAGTAATGAAGTATGTGTGCTTGATTAGAGGTGGAAATGTCATAAGGAAGACATGAGATCATTTTTATTTACAATGTTATGTTTCCCAGGTTAATTCAAACAATCAGAAAGTATAATGCTATGTTCGCACTAGCATTTCAGAAGCAAAAAAAGCGCCTGCTGCTTTATTTTTCATGCTTTCACACATTAAGATGTGTAAAGTGTATCCAGATGCATCTGATGCTTCTGCTGCTAGAAGTAGATGTTAGCATTTTTTGGTACCAGAATAATACGACCTGTATGAGCCTGTAACAAGTACTGCTGTGATCTTCATTCATTTTCACACAATTAGTAGCTGATGACCAACATTTTTATTAAACCTAAAAACATACAAAGATCCATTCATAAAGCCCACATAACCTAAAATGCACAGTGTGATTAAAAAAAGAAAGATCTACAAAAACACAAAGTGATTCTAAACTAAATGCAGCTAGATAAAGCCAATAAAATGTAACAAGAAGATACCTGTAATAATGTGTTCTAACCTTGGTGGCTCTGGGTTTGATATTAGATATCCTGATCACATACAGTGAATCAAAACACATCTGATATTGTTAACTACAGGAGCTCATTCAGTTCTGTGGTCCCCTCCTGTAATAAGAAATCCAGAAATTAATCTTCTCACATTCCATTGTTGTTTATGTTTACTTTGGCAGGCGAGTCATGCAAGGTTGCCACAACAACCGGAAATGCAATGCATGGTGAGCTCTAGCCTTATATCATAATTAATATCTTAAAAACTAAAGCTGTACAAGTGACAGTTTTGATGGCAAAAATCTGCAGAAATGAAGCACAAAAAATTACAGATCACTTTTGTTTAGTGGGGGGGTGGTAACCTCTGAATGACCTAAAGAAATAATCTTTAATATCTCTTAAACAAAAGAGCACAAAAAAATATTTTTACTGCAATAACTGCACTAACCATTTAGTCTATTTGCAGGTTTCTTTTTTTTTACATGGGTGGGTTGTCAACTCCACCACCATTTCAAAGAATAAATATTTAAACACAAGTTAGTGTAAAACTTTATTATATTTATTTAAAAAAACAAACCAGTATCTCAAATAATCTTTATTCTATTAGGGCCATTTTACATTGAAACAAACATGTTAAGTTTTTTATGAAATATATCAGTTATTCCATTAAAAAATACCTTTGAAAAGATCTAATATAATATAATTTATAATTAAACAGATTAATGATTGCCGTTCATTAGTCGTACATAGGTTATCCCCTTAATTTCTCTTATCACAGTTTACTTGAACTCACCCCAATCTTTAAATACAAAGTCTTATGCTGTATTTCCCATTTTTATGGCTCTTCAAGAGGCTCCAGAGTGTTACACAATAACACAAATTGTTTCCCATAGATTTATATCATGGTTAATAATTAGATTTATATAAAACTGATTAATATCAACGACAGCAACAGGGGTTTGAAATAATATATAGCCTATCACAAGTTAACAAATAACCAATAAATCAAACCCTTGTGTTTTGTAAACATTAATAGTATAGTCCCACCCCCCTCAGGCAGCAGCAACGGCAGTGAGAGTTTAAGGTGTTGGGGTCTCAGTATGAAGTCTGTCCTCCAGGGACCTTCAGCACCAGCTGGATGACGGACATGTGCTGAATCCCATACTCAGACAGCAGGGATGAGTCTCCTTCCATATGCTTGTCTGTAAAGATAAGTCGCATGCTGTCCTCTCCTGTGAACAAACAGACACAAGAGCAAATATATAGGACAGTTATCATCACGCACACCAATAAAATGATTATATTTCCACAACATACACACAGGCCTATTAAAATACTACAAAGTTTTAATTTATCTGTTTATACTGTTGTATTTGGCTGAAGGGACTTTATTGGATTTTTACTTTCAGTTTTGATTTTAAACTTGTTGTATGTCGAATGTGTTAATATCATGAAAAAACTTGATGTAAAAATATAGCTGTTTCATTTATTAATTAGAAATCAATTGAGTTCTGCAGCTCATTGACAATCACTGTTAAAGCAAAAAAAAAAAAAAAATCTAACATGTCTACACATGATAGTACCATAAACAAATCAGCATAGACCTATATCTTTTGATTACTCTCTGTGTTGCTGTCGTGAGCGACTTTAAATAAACCCATCATGAACTGTCAGTGCTTTTAGTTTATCAAATCTTGTTTACCTGCTGTCTCCGGGAGCCTCTCCGCGATCTTTTCTTTAAGTTGTCGAACCGTCATTTTCTGCATCTGCTCCTCGGTGTTACACAGATCAATCATCATCTTTTCACCCCTCAATCCATGAACCACGACCTGGTAGATTTTGCCCATCTTTCAGCCGACTGCTGCGCTGCTTTTCTCGCTGTGTTCCTTCAGCTGACTGAAATGTTCACATAACAGCCGCGACAAGTGACGTCACACAGAATGTTTTCATACTTTCTATTTTCTGTTTTAATCGACGCAGGGTTTGCTGTTGTTATTCTCCTTCAGCTCGTGCTGCTTTCAGATGGTGTCTTTCACGCATAAGCACGTATGCGCCACATCATGGTGCACTTTGACCTCAAGCACATTTATATACTCTATAACAACTATTTAAGTACTGTAACTTTATAACAGCAAGATCAAAACAAATAAAAAAAAAATCTGTCTGTCTATATTCCAAATCTATGTCATGATTGATATATTTTTTGTAATTCTTTTTTTTTTTCATTGTTATTACAATATATTTTTTTTCTGTTTTTATGGAAAGTAAACTTCAAAGACATTGTATATTTGGATAGTTAAAAAACATAAAGAAATTCGGTCCAGCAGAGATACTTTTATCTATAAATGAAAATGTGCGCTCAGGGGGAAAAGCTGAACTGAAAGTAAAATGTGCCTTGCAAGTGACGTAGCAGCAGCTGTATAGAGACCGTCTCTCGGTTGCAGACAGACGCAACTTGCTACAATCTTGAGGTGCTGAGCAGATCCAGGATGAGCAGACCGGGTCAGAATGAGAAAAGATTCGACCCAAGAGATACAACGCTGAAATTCGTTAACAGACCAGATGATCTGGATCCGATGCGTAAGAATAAAACATCCGGTGGTGTCTATGAGCAGGGCTATGAGCTAAAGTCAATAAATTAACGAAACTTTGAGTTTTATGATATGTATGTTTTTCATTTTTGTAGTAATGTTTGATGGTACTGAATTTGTCCTCTGGTCTTTTAGCCCCGGAGGAAGGAGATCAGGGTCTCCGAGCTGAGATGTCCTGTGGTCATGCTGTTACCCCTCAATCTCTGACTGGGTGGTGTCGCAGCCTGCTGGATCAGGTACTTTCCAACATCTAGCCTAATTTGCTTTCATTTCAATGTTTACTTTTGTTTTCTCATCAGAGCAGTTGTTTTTGAAGTGTATACTCAGACTATGGCGAAACACTCCCTTAGCAAAAAGTAGTGTACTTGAAGTAAATTCTATTAAGAATACTTAAGTATAAGTTTAGAAAGTATCCCGAACAATGTACTTTTAGTGTACTTGAAGTATTACTAATGTAATACTTCTTTGAACTAAATTGGGACATTTTTAAGTTTACTAAAGTATACTATAGTATAGACAAGTACACTTGCCTATACTATTATTAAGTATATGAAATATAGTTTAGAATAATTAAACTCTAAGTGCACTGGCTGATTTTAAGTATGAAATGACTTTTAGTATACTTGAATAAACTACGTTTTGTTAATGGCTGTCATGAAAGTCCAGATTAAAGAGCTTAACTGAATCCTAAATGTTAACAGTCCTATTTAAAATAGAGATGTTTATACACTAGTATCTTTGACAATGGCATAACTATCGGTAAGCAGAGATTGCAGTTGCTTAGGGGCCCCTGACCTCTTAGGTTGGCCCCCTACGCAATTCTCTTTGCAGATGTAATGGTGCAGAAAAATTCCTCTTAAACACACCTGACACTAGTTTGATTGAACGGACCTTATTTATACCGCAACACATGGGAGATTAAAAATGGTATGCCGTTTGAACACGACACCAATTCTTAGGGATATGTATATGGATGTGTGGTTATCTGAAACAGAATAAACAATAAATATGCATATTTATAGCTATGCAGGCAAAACAGGGGCATATAGATGAAGGATGAAATTGGCTTGTAATACCAAATAAATCCACTGGAGGTCGCCATCACATCACACATGCATTATTGATCAAACGTAATAAGCATTTAACTGACAAAACCGTCGGAAAATATGAAATAAACGGCGATGCCCTCATTTACTAATAAAATGGAAATATATCTAGCAAAGTGTAACAAAGAACTTGAGTTATTATAAGTATATTCTTGCATTGTCAGTAACCAGAGAAACTAAAGGACAATTTAACCTCCTGGGTTAATAACTGACAGAAAAAACACAATATCGGACTTAAAATGTATACTTACATCGTAAAGAACGCACACAGGTTTCATACACACTGGATTGAAGTAGGATTAATGGTGGATGCTATTTTGTGCCACCGAACCACCCAGAAGCATGGAAAACACAACTTATTCAGCTACGTAAAATTAGAACTACAAAGTGAACAGATGCATCATGGGTAATGTGGTACTAAAGAAACAGACGGACTTTTAACAGCCGCCCCTGTATTTGCAACAAATACACTCATGCAAAGTCCGCTAGTTTGAAGGAGGATTCAAATCTTCAGGTACCTCAGGAAGCTCTACCAGTTTGGTTACCGGGCGGATGTAGATACTGTCCTTAACCTTCACCTCAGCAGCTCGAACAACGCCATCCTTCCCAGGGAAAACCTTCGTGATGATCCCAACAGGCCACAGTCCTCTGGGAAGATTGGAATCAACGATCATCACGATTTGTCCCACAGCAGTATTTTCAGTCGATTTCCTCCATTTCTGTCGTAACTGAAGTCCTGGGAGGTAGTTCTGGATAAAGCGTTTCCAAAAATGATCACTGACGATCTGACTGTGTTGCCATCTTCTCTTGGACAGGGCATCATGAGAACCATATACCGCCTGCGGTAGTCCCGCATCACGCCGCCCCATTAACAGAAGATTTGGTGTGATGGGGTCTGGATCAGCCACGTCAGAGGAGGCATAACCGAGAGGTTTAGAGTTAAGGATGCCTTCAACCTCTATGAGAGCTGTTAGAAGCACTTCCTCAGCCACAACTTGGTCTTTCAGGACAACTTGTAAAGCTGATTTGACTGACCTGATTTCCCTTTCCCAGGCTCCCCCAAAGTGTGGAGCATGCGGCGGATTGAAGTTGAAGTTGATGGTCTGTTTGGCTAACTGTTGCTGCAACACTGGGGCCATGTTTTCAAAGGCGCTCTGCAGTTCTTTGTGTCCTCCCCTGAAATTGGTGCCTCTGTCAGACCACAGCTCGTACGGCTTCCCCCTGCGAGCAACAAACCTACGTAAAGACATTAGGAAAGAGTCGGTGTCGAGGCTAGGGAGGAGATCCAAGTGAACACATCGAGTAGTCAGACATTTGTAGATGATCCCCCAGCGTTTCTCTCTTCGACGTCCAATCTTAACTAGGTAGGGTCCAAAACAATCTACTCCTGTAGACCAGAATGGGGGTTTGTAGATTCTCAGGCGAGCTGAGGGAAGGTCAGCCATCTTTGGTGTGGAAGGTGAGGCGCGCCATCTCCTACAGTCCACACACTGGTACTGGTGTTTCTTAATGGCCTGTCGACCTTTAAGGATCCAATATGTGCGGCGTATTTCAGCATAGAGTCTCTCTGCACCTGGGTGGAATAGCTGAGCATCGTAGTGCTTTATGATGAGTCGAGTCAGAGGATGATCAGGAGCTAATACAACTGGATGGATACTGTCAAAATCTACATCCATCGCTTGGCGTAGGCGGCCTCCCACTCTGATCAGTCCACTGATGCTGTCATATTCAGGGGAGAGAGCATTAAGACGACTGGTTGGGTGCACAGAGTCACCGGCTTGGAGGGCTCTGACCTCTTCTGGGAAGCTGTCCTCCTATGCAGAGCGAAGCAGCTTGTTCTCCGCCTCCAGACGCTCTGAAGCAGTGAAGGAGGTGGCAGCCGCCCCATGCAGAGATTGATGAGTGGCCAGAAGCAGGTCCTCTAATGATTTGCTCTGTGCAGGATCTGGTAAATTTCGAGATATAGATGTAAAGCTACAAAAAGCAGTCTTTCTGAGTTCTTCACTGCCACAATGTGAAAACTCTGTCGGGGGCTTCGGCCAGGTGTCAGGACTCTTTGTGAAAAAGTGTGGGCCTTGTGACCAGCGGCTGGAGATGGTGAGCTCTGACAGCAGTTTCCCTCTTGTGATGTCATCAGCCGGATTTTCATCAGAGTTCACATACCCCCACTGCTCTGGGGAGGTCAACTCCTGTATTTCACAAATCCGAGTCCCAACAAAAACTTTGTACCTGCAGGAACTGGACTGGATCCACTGCAGCACTGTAGTAGAATCCGTCCATAGATATATAGAGTGGAGTGGTAATGAAAGCTCAGTTTGGAGCACTTTAGCTAGTTGGGCTCCGGTCAACGCAGCACACAGCTCCAGTCTGGGAATCGACACCTGCTTGCGGGGTGCAACTCTTGAGCGTGCCATGATGAAGGAGGTTGAGATGTGTGCCTGTTGATCTGTGGTTCTCAGATAGGCAATGGCTCCATAGGATCTCTCGGAGGCATCACAGAAGATGTGAACCTCGTTTGTAGTACCCGTGACGCTGTGAGGGCTGTAACAGCGAGGGATGGCGATATGCTTGAGATGAGACAGTTCTTCCTCCCATTCAATCCACGACTGAAGCAGATTTCCTTCTATGGGCTCATCCCATCCTCTCTCTGTACTCCACAGGGCCTGTACAATGAGCTTTGCTCTTGTGGTGTAAGGACAGATATAACCCAGAGGGTCATACTGACTGGCTAGCACCTTATAAATATTGCGCAGTGTGACAGTTGTATAGGACACTGGGCGATGCTTGTATCCCAGGACATCAGTTGGGCAGTGCCAGCTGAGACCCAATGTTGACTCCTGGGGATCAAGGCTACTGAAATTTAACCACAGTTCACAGCTTTCTGACCTGGCTGTAGTGGGCAGATGGGCAACCACTTCAGGGAGGTTGCTGGCCCACTGTCTTATCTCAAATCCACCTTGGAGGAGTAACTCTCTCATCCTGTCGATAAGCAACTTAGCCTCTTGTGGGTCAGAAAGGGACTGCAGGCAGTTGTCCACATAAAATGCTGTATGGACTGATTCATAGATGTCTTTATGAGTGTCTTGATGTTCCCTCACGTGTCTCTGGAGGGCAAATGTAGCACAGCAGGGGCTACACGTTGTCCCAAAGGGCAAGACTCTCCACTCATATACATCTGGCAACCTTTCTGTTTCACCATCCCTCCACAAGAACCGTAGCAGGGGGCAGTCTTCAGGGAGCAGGCGGATCTGGTGAAACATGGCCTTTATGTCTCCACTAACTGCCACAGGATACTGACGGAAGCGGAGGAGTACACCTAGTAGTGTAGGCCCCAGAGGAGGGCCTGGCAGGAGGTAATTGTTGAGGATGGTGCCCTGAAACTCAAAAGAGCAGTTAAAGACCACCCTAGCCTTGTTGTTATGATGTACCATATGGTGTGGTACATACCAAGATTCAGTAGAACTTTTAATCTCTTCTGCAGTCAACTTCACCACATAACCAGAATCAACCAACTTCTTAATCTCCTGGTTGTATGTGCGGGCCAGGTCTGGATGTTTAATCAGCTTCCGCTCTGTGGACCTTAGCAGGCCTTTAACTACTTCCGGAGGGACATGTATCTGAGGGAAATCTTTCTTCCTCAGGAGAGGAATGGAGTATCTCTCCACACCATCTACAGGAACCCTGATTGTCTTAGCCTCCAATATGGCTATAGCTTCTCTGTCCTCCTTTGAGCGTGTGACCTCCTTCTCAGATCTATATATGGGAGCATCCAGTTGCCACAGACGTTGAACATCCTGACGCAGGGCCTCAGCAGGAGAAAGGCATGATATATTTAGGCAGTGCAAGTCTCCCTGCTGTGTAGGCATACTACTGCTTGGACCTTGGATGGCCCACCCTAGCTTGGTGCAAACAGCTACAGGAGCATGGACGGGGCCACGCCTAACTGGACGAACAGGAGTTATAAGGTGAGCATTATCTGAACCAATTAACACTAGAGGCTGTATCTGATTGAATCCCTCCAGCTGCACTGGCTGTAAGTGGTAATACTTCTCCTTCAGGAGCTCCACTGGACACGACTGTTCAGCTAGGCTGAGCTGTTCAGCAGTAAAGGCATGTGCTATTTTATAACGTCGCTTTGGTTGGGCCTTCGGGGATACCTGGAATGAGACGTAGCCCCCCTTTATCTGGATCACATCTTGACGGATGGTGCGCAGAGATAGAGTTTCCTCCTCTGGGCATAAGCCTAATAACTTAACTGCAGCTGGGAGTATGATGGTCTTCTCTGAGCCGTCATCAAGGAGAGCATACGTGTCTAAAGATTTCTCCTGATGGTGTAACTGAATGGGCACCACCTTGAGCATTACACGACCAGAGTGACTGACAGGATCCAGAAATACTCTTCTGGTACTCACTGTTAGGATGTTAGGGTCCCGGCTTCTAGCCTCAACCAGGTCATGAAGCACTAATAAGTGCTGTTCTCCACAGGTGGTGCACAGCTTCTTCAGAGTGCACTGTTCCGGTGTGTGTTTACGGCCACAGCGCCAGCATCTGGATTTATCCTTTAGCCATGTGGCGACAGCTGTGAGGTCCAGCTTCTTAAAGTTTACACAGCCACTGAGGTAGTGTTCTGTTCCTTCACAGTATGGGCAATATGGCTTAAACTTTTGTTTCTTCTTGGAAGGGGAAGAAGAACTAACAGCTTCTGCCTTGATATATGTCTTTGTCGGCATTTGAGAAGGATCTGTGCCATAATATATGGATGCAGACTTACTCTGTACTTTGGACCCTGTAGATGCTATGGAGTTACTTCTCCCCAGGCGTGGTCTGTCTGATGACTGTGTTTGAGTGGCTTGCCTGGATAACTGAAGAACTTGGGACTTGCGTTCGAGCCATTCAGACAGGTCATACATGTTATATGTGCGGCTGCTCCCAGTGCGTATAATGCCACGTGTGATACAGTACTCGATGAAACTGTCTCTGTAGCTAGGAGGGAGTTTGGTGAGTAACCTGTCTACATGTGAACCACAATGGAGCTCACTGGCTGCTACATCATCCATAGTACCGAGGAGACCTACAAGGCTAGACACTGCCAGGGAAAAATCTTCAAAGGCTTGAGGGTCACCAACCTTAACAGGAGAGCAGTTAAGGATAGCACTGAGTTCACTCTGGATTAACTGTCGAGGCTGTCCATATCTCTGTTCTAAGGCTCGAATTGCACTAGTGTAGGGAGTGCGGTCATGAATATAGCGCCTAGCAACTTGTAGAGCACATGGATGCTCTAAATGATCCAGCAGGATGTGATATTTATATTCCTCAGTGAGGTGTGCATGAGGCCCTAGCAGGCTGTCCAATCCTTTCTTCAGAAGTGCAAATTCACTCTCTCGGCCTGATCTGAATGTGACCAATCTAGGCTTTGGGATGCCGTATGATGATGCCACAATCATCTCCATCAGGTTTGGCTGGTTGACTTCTTCTGTCAAACGTAGTGGGGCTGTTGTCTGATATGCACCTGGAGGGGTTGGATAGGCCGCAGAGTAATGGCTGGGAAAATCAGTAGGTGGAGCAGCATATTGCTGGCTATAGTTCTGCTGTGCTGCCGCTCCCTGTGGTTGCTGATACAGAGGCGTAGCAGAGGCTGCAGCAAGGTTGTATGATGCTCCAGAGTGCACCTGGTTGGTGCTGCTTGGTAACTGCGGATGTTGGTATCTCTGACTGAATAAAGACTGAGCGTGATGTGGTTCGAGCTTCCCAAGCTGCTTAGATTGTGATACTTGGATGTCAGGTTGTAGAGCAGGCTGTATCACATGTCTCACTCTAGGAGGTGGAGCTGATAACGATGCTGACTGACCTACTGGCTGGAAGGCTGTGTCTATCCGAGGCTGGGACATAGGTGGTGGCTGAAACGTATGCTGAGGTGCTTCAAATACATCTGGCTGTGGAACTGGCCATGGTGCTGTCTGTACCGTGGGGCTTGCCTTTAGCAATGATAAGGATGCAGCAGGTTCTACTGGTCTTAGTAGGTTCGCAGGTGTTCTGTTGTCCTGCCTTGCTGGTGCCAGGATGTTCAACTGATCCCTGGTATGACTGCTGTGTATATCCACACTGCTAGACTGTGGTAGTAATGCAGGAAGGGATTCTGCTCTATTATGTTGTTGAGCATGACTGTGGGGCACGAGAGGGCTGCATGACCTACATGTTCGCTCTAGTTGCTCCACACGCTTGGTTAATGCACCACTGGTCTCCTTCATGGTAACTTGCATCTCATTCATTGCTTCTAAAACACTGCCCCAAACTGCCTCCATCTTGTCCCATCTTCTTTTCTTATCCTTATAAGATTCTTCTGAGCTGCTGCTTGTTGATGACTCTGACTCCTCCGGATCAGGTAGGTCATGCTCATACTCCGCCAGATGTCCCGGAAGCTTCCTGCTCCTGCGTGGACGAGGACTATGCTCATGACTTTTCTCCTGAGGAATGTTGTCTTGTGAAGATGTCATGTTGTTGATTCGACCAATGAGATCCGGCTCGAAGGACCACTTGTAGAAGACTGTGTACGTTTAGATTGCACTAATTCCAGATATCTCATCAGTTGAATCTTCCTCGGTCAGAAGGAATATGTCCACTCCATCGGTGCAGCTCAAAAGGTTTATTAATGGAATAGAAGCAGGTACATTGGAGATGATGGTACAGATGATGAGGTTTATATTTGGTTTTCTTAGGGATATGTATATGGATGTGTGGTTATCTGAAACAGAATAAACAATAAATATGCATATTTATAGCTATGCAGGCAAAACAGGGGCATATAGATGAAGGATGAAATTGGCTTGTAATACCAAATAAATCCACTGGAGGTCGCCATCACATCACACATGCATTATTGATCAAACGTAATAAGCATTTAACTGACAAAACCGTCGGAAAATATGAAATAAACGGCGATGCCCTCATTTACTAATAAAATGGAAATATATCTAGCAAAGTGTAACAAAGAACTTGAGTTATTATAAGTATATTCTTGCATTGTCAGTAACCAGAGAAACTAAAGGACAATTTAACCTCCTGGGTTAATAACTGACAGAAAAAACACAATATCGGACTTAAAATGTATACTTACATCGTAAAGAACGCACACAGGTTTCATACACACTGGATTGAAGTAGGATTAATGGTGGATGCTATTTTGTGCCACCGAACCACCCAGAAGCATGGAAAACACAACTTATTCAGCTACGTAAAATTAGAACTACAAAGTGAACAGATGCATCATGGGTAATGTGGTACTAAAGAAACAGACGGACTTTTAACACCAATAGCAAAGCAGACAGTGGTACTTTTAATTACTATGTTAATAACTGTGTATAGTTTTTGGTTGGTTAAAAAATACACTTGGAATTATGGGTAATCCAGTGCGTAGATTAAAACCATAACCGTTACGTACAATGTGTTAGCGACGATGGATACCAAAAAGAGGTACTTAAGCTGATTCCAGAAAAGAAAAAGGAAAGAAGAACTGCTGGAAGGAAGGAAAATGGGGGGGGGGGGGTAGGGGGTAGGATGGGGTGCTTGCTTAGGGGCCTATTGCTGTGTTGTTATGCCATTGGTCTTTGACATGCTGTTAATTTTTTTATGCTATTAAATAAGGTTAAATATTTTTTATTTGGCATTCCCTGGGTTTTATCAAGATTATAGATACAAGGCGGAGTTAACAAAATAATGATAACAAAATTATAAATCTGACAAGCATGCACTGGAAGTGTCTTCAGAAATCATTTATTTCAATCAATAAATTTATTGCTTTTGTAGTTGGAAAAAATTAACTTTTAAACTATTAAACTATTCACTCTATTCAAATAAACGGAGATGGATTTCACCCAGTACATTTATTCATATCTTTGCAAAGAGAGAACAGTTCATCATACAGCCCTTATGGCAGCATTCTGCGCTGTTCTCTCTGAGCAGTGTTCGTTCCCCCTTACATACAACAATGGAAAGCAGTCAGAGTCAAAACAAATTACAGACAATTTGGTTAAAAGAAACATGTTATAAATAAACCTTGAGAAAGAATCTGGTTTGTTAAGGGAAGAAGCTATGACTGGGCTACAAACACCCCTCACCAGAGAACGGTGCGGACTGAAGGTGAAACAGGTTGAGTCAAAACTTTTTTACAGGATAAATTAATATATAATAGAAGAGAAAGTCTAAATTTTCTGACAGCACTTGTAAAAAGAACACAGCAATACTCTCTACCAACTTTAACATACAGAACTGTTCTCCAACATATGGCATGTATTCCTCCAGCCATTTAAAATTCCTAAATTGTCTTTTGTCTGTGATTGAACTTTTAGGGCCAATACAAGTTTAAGTGTCCAGCTCTAAAGGATGGCACCGTGCAGCAGTGTGGTGCTGTGTGGTCTTATCAGGAAGTTCGCCGCCTTGCGGTCCTGACCCCTGAAGAAATGCAGCACTTTGAAGAAAATATGGGCCGCCTGGCAGCAGCAGAGTACTGTGATTTTAAAACGGTGCCAGGACAACTGAAGATAAATTCATCATACATGATTCTGCAGATTTCTTTCAAAGTACTAAGATCTTCTTTTCTTTTATGGCGGTTCTTTTCTCTAACAGTGTCCTGGATGTAAGACCTATGTTGAGAGGGCGGACCTGACCAACCTCTGTGTCGAGTGTTTGGTGTGTGCAGAAGATAATGATGATGAGTTCCAGTTCTGCTGGCAGTGCTCAAAGCCTTGGAAAGGTCCAGCTCCTCGTTCTGACCGTTGTGGCAATGATGGCTGCATCAACCATGACCTGGAACTGCTCAGGACCTGCAAGACCACCGCTCTCCCTCAGGTTCAGGGGGTCGATGCCTGTCCCTCCATCCGGGCCTGTCCCACCTGTGGTCAGAGGGTGGAGCACGACAAGACAGGCTGCAAGAACATCATCTGTCCTCGCTGCCAGGTGGAATTCTGCTTTGTGTGTCTGAAGCTCACTCCTGAGTGTCTGCAGACCAGTTCCTACTTCATCCCCTGTATTGATGGTGTGGCTCCCAGACAGACATCCATACCTGTGTGGCGCAGAAACTGAGGATGAACTAATTTTCTCACTATAGTAATTTTTTGGCAAAGCTAACTACTAGGATTAATCATGCCTCAGTTCTTCTTCATATTCAACAAAATGTTATTTTTTTCTGTGCTTAGAAATAAAACAAGTATCAAATGTGTAAGTGACCTTAAAGTTTCCTTTTTAAAATTAATAAAGTTAATATAAAAAACCTTTTTAGTTGTTGCATGGTTGAAATTTGTGCGCTTCAGTTTATAATTTGTCTGTAAGCCTGTGAAGCCCAAGAGTTAGAGTCAGAGTAACCAAGCAGGCATATATGAACAACAAAAGTTAGTAACTTTAAATAAATAGAACCTAAAGGCGGAAGTTCAACTGAGTAAACTGATTATTTGCCTTCATCTGCCTCTGACACAAGCTAATGAGCTTTTAACCACACCTCCTTGAAAGTCCAATCAGCATCCAAAGTTAATCTTAAAAGGTCTCCGACCCACAACTCCGTTTGCTACCAAAAGCGCAGGCAGTGGCTGTGCTATGTCTGACTTCAATTCAGATTACCCCGTTTCAACCTACCTCCAGCCCCTCCTCCACCATCATAGCTAAAACTAAGCGAGCATCAATCCTCCCAGACTTACTGCGTTCCAAGTCTCATTTCAACCAGTCCGGCAGAAGACCTCTATGTTAAGCCTTCCCAATGGGAAGTTTTACCTCTCCACTGTCGCTTCATGCTTGCTCATAATGGACAGGTTCTCTCAACCTGTGTTATCCAAACTGGACTTCCATCTTTCAGGTCCAAGAGAGAAGCTCTAGTATCAGCTCACGCAATCCATTGGATCTCCCCATAAAGCTCAGCATACCGTCTTTCAAACCAGCAGTCTACAGACTGACTAACTTCATCTATCTCCACTCCACTACCAGCTTCAAGCCCTTGGGGGAAACATCCATGTCCTTTACTCCTGTTCATGCATGTCAAACAAAATTCAGCGCTACCAAAGACTAAAGTAATTGTATCAATAAAATTCTTCTAATTGTCTTTTCTTTCCATGTGAGTTTTTCAGATTGAACTCTTGTTGCATTATATTTACACGATAGTATGAAAGGTCTTTAAAACCATGTTTGTTTAATAAACACTTTAACTATATAAACCATTCAGACTGAAGTGTGATATTGATTTGCATTGAATGAAAGACCAAATCAAAATATTGGATATCATAAAAAGAAGAATCGAGTCCTGCTGTGTGAACATAGTCAAAGATTGCTTACAGTCCATAGTGCGAATTACTGTATAACTGTGATGTATTTACTCAGGTATTAGAGGTAATTTTATCCTTTCTCAGGTTTAACAGTTTAATACATTATGATTGATGTTGTTCTTTAATGAATATCAAAGAATAATTTGTTACATTTTTTTTCTTTGTTTTTGAATGCGATATTTTTAGAGGGGGGAGTTACCTTGAGGAGGGAATGGGTTTTTTATTTACTCTATGGCTAACGTGTAGAACTTAAAACAGTAGACTGATATTACTTTTTAGATGTTCTAATTTCTAAGGTCCACAGGATTTAATGACTTTAGACCCTGACCTCTATGGTCATGAAGACCTTTGAATGCATTGTGCTTTCACACCTGAAAGATATCAGTGACCCACTTCTGGACCCCCTACAGTTTGCCAACAGGTCTGCATACAACGCTGTCACCTTGGTCCTTCACTACATCCTCCAGCACCTGGATTCCCCAGGTATCTATGCCAGGATCCTGTTTGTGGTATCTCAGCTCTGCCTTCAATATAATCATCCCAGCTCTGCTTCAGGAAAAGCTCTCCCAGGTGAGTGTGCCTGACTCCACCTGCAGGTGGATTACAGACTTCCTGTCTGACAGGAAGCAGCACATGAAACGAGGAAAACATGTCTTTGGCTCACAGCTCATCAGCACTGGTTCCCCCCAGGGCTGTGTTCTTTCTCCTCTGCTCCTCTCCCTGTACACCAACACCTGCACTTCCACATGCTTCTGAAGTTTGTAGACAACATCTCTCTCATCAGACTTATCTCTGAGGGTTGTAGTTCCTGTGGTAGCTGAAACAAATTAAACCTGCCAAGGACATTGAGTCCACCATTGAGTCCATCTTCATCTCCTCCACCATCATCAGGAACTGCTACCACCAAGGCCAAGGGCAGCCTGCAGCGTGTCATCCGGGCTACAGAGAAGGTGGCTGCAATCCTCCATCTCTCCAGGATTTGTATGCCTCCAGGATTCTGAAGTATGCAGGGAAGATTGTGGCTGATCCTTCGCTCCCCAGCCACAAACTATTTCAGACACTTCCATCTGGCAGGAGGGAAGTGTCCATCAGGACCAAAACCTCATTAACACACAGTCTACTGTGTATATAGTATGTAGCTATGTGCTAATTATTGAATATATTGTATGTTTTATGTTGTGCATAGCAATAGATTATATATATATATATTCTCTATTTTGTCTTCACCGTCAACACCAAGTCAAATTCCACTTAAGTGCAAACCTACATGGCAATAAACTTGATTCTGATTAACAACCAATAGGTGCTGTTAATATCAACATTTAGCAGCTTCTACTTGTCAATTAAATTTTTGAAAAGCAGCAAGAATACATTTTGTTTACCCCTTTATTATATTGTCAGTAAAAGAAACTTATTTGTGTGACTTAATGTAATTCCTCATGTAAGTATTAACTTTGGTGACACCTGCAGGAAATCTATCTGTTTTCCAGCTAGTATTACGTGAGCAGAGTGTGGTTGTTGTCCTGCATCTCTGCTTCACCAAAGACCTCTTTAATAAAGTTTTTATAAAATTGTGCTGTAATCTTATTAACTTTGCTTCATTTAAAGTTTGTACACTGAAATGCATGAAAAGAAACTGAAAGTAAAATCCAGCTGTTTTCTCTGAGAGAGGAGTGACAGTCTAAAGCCGTAGAGATCATTTCCTGGTAGTTGACTGATACTTTTAATGTACGAATCAAACGAGAAAAACTAGGAGGACCTGAAATGAGCAGCCCAGGAGAGGATGACAAAAGATATGACCCCCTGGATGCAACATTGAGATTTTTCAACAGACCTGATGACCTGGATCCTCTGTGTAAGGACTGTAAACTGTGTTAATATATCATTGTTGTTCCCTTAAGCTTTAATAGTTTGTTTAAACCTTTATGTTTCAATTGGTTTGGACTATTAAAAGAATTAGAGACCATTTGCAAATTTTTACATTTGCAAAATTAATTCAAATATATTTGTTTCTGAACCTTTCTTGTAAAAAGGACAGCTAAGTTTACTTAGTACGTGTTCACTATAATGTAACAATATCTAGGCTGAAAACAACGGCACCTGCTCAGGTTTAATGAATGAATGGTAGCTGAACATATTTTATTTAAAGGTTATCTTTTCTCTCTGTTCTTTCCAATTAGCACTTCATAAAGTTATTGATGGGACACACAAAGCTATAATATAAAGGACATTTTAGTTAAAATAAAATTAAAGAAATAAAACTGCGGCTCGTCAGCTGGGACAGGATGACTGGAATTTCTGTAGAGGTAGAAACTCAGGTTAGTGACTGCGAAACTCTGACGGGGAACGATAGTGAGCATGTGGGTGACTAACCAGGTTTTTAAGTTTAGTCCGAGCCCAGAGGAAGTAGTGGAATCTAGCCGGATGGTTTCTCCACAGCATGCTGCAGGAGCCGCCCAGAGAGTAGTTCCAGGAGTGAAGCAGAGGATGTACTTCCTGCAGCAGCTGAAGAAATTCAACCTGCCCAGGACAGTGATGGTTCAGTTCTACTCCTCCATCATTGAGTCCATCCTCACTTCCTCCATCACCATCTGGTACGCTGGTGCCACCGCTAAGGACAAGAGCAGACTGCAGCGTGTCATCCGGTCTGCAGAGAAGGTGATTGGCTGCAACCTCCCATCTTTCCAGGAGCTGCACGCCTCCAGGACTCTGAGGCGTGCAGGGAAGATTGTGGCTGATCCCTCGCACCCCAGTCACAGACTATTTCAGTCACTACCGTCTGGCAGGAGGCTGCGGTCCATTTGGACCAGAACCTCCCGTCACAAAAACAGTTTTTTCCCATCTGCTATCCGCCTTATCAACAAGGCCAAGAGCCGCCCGTGACACTGGACAATGTTTCTCTCCCCAATATATATATATATATATATATATATATATATATATATATATATATATATATATATATATATATATATATATATATATATATATATATATATATATATGTATATAGATATATTCTATCTTATTTTGTTATTTTGTTTTGTTTTTTGTCTGCACCAACAACACCAAGTCAAAGTCCTTGTAAGTGCAAACCCACTTGGCAATAAACTTGATTCTGATTCTTCTGATTCTGAGTAGACTGATGAGCTGAAGCCAGCAGACGTTGTCGATGCAAGAGCAGATTTCCAGACCAGAAGATTAGAAATCTGAAGGGGTAGATTGAAGACAAATCCAAACCGAGGTCAGGAGACAGATCCAAGGCCGTTAGCAGGCAGAATCCAAATAGCAGTCCGAAGACAGGTCAGGCAAAATGACCCAGGAAAGGGTCGACCCGTCATGAGCTCATGTGGAGGAAAACTGGGAGTCAAAGTTACCAACAGTTTGAATTAAAGGAGCTGAGGGAAGGACAGATCATATGTTATCTTACACTTTCACAAAAAATAGGAGATAAAATAAGTTCATGTAGCTTAAAGAACTTTAGATTAAAATTTGAACTTTGTCACAAATCATTGAATTATTCCATAATTTCTGTCAGGACTACTGTTTTTGTGTCTGTGTTTCTTTGTTTGTCTCCCTTCATCCACCAGGAGGCGCCTGGTTCTGGTCCGCCTCCTCACACACCTGCTGATGGTTTCCTTGTTAAACGGAGTGTTCTTTAAGTTGCCGACTGCCACTACCTCGACGCCAGAGTGTTTGCCAGTTTTGGGTACTCTAGCCAAGCTGAGTCAAACCGAGTTTTTGTCAACCTGAGTTTAACTTTGTTTTTGTCTTTGCCTCTCGGCAGGAAGTCATCCTGCAAACTGGATTTCTCGGACCTTCTCTCCCTGGAAGGATCAACTGAATCTAAAACTGAGTGAGGGATTCAAAAAGGAGGTTTGGATCCAGTCTCCTTTGAGGACGTTGAAATTTACCTCTGAGCAAGGGAATCACCTTCATCACGACCCGTACAAGTATGGCTGGAAATCTGAGTGGAAATCAGCGTCTCCGTTCCCCTACACCATCCGAGCTCTGGGTAAACCCTGTTCCGCCCTCCACCGAGTCAGACAAACACTGGAGACCAACACACGGATTGGAGTCAAGGATCCTTCACTTCTCTGGAAACGTGAGTCAACAACCAGATCCTTTTCTTCAAATCAACGAATCAAATTTCCCACGGCGCCTGAACTAACAGTCTGTCTTCCCCTCATCTTCCAGTTCCGGTCAAACAGAGTTCAGACAAACTCTGCACCGAGCTTACATCCTATATAAAACCCATCAAACTTTTCATTCGTGTCTCTGTTTGGTTTCACTGCATGTGGGTCCGAGCCTTAGATAAATTCATGACAGAGCTATGGATATATTGAGAATAGATCATTTTAAAGCCTCCACCATTTATCTTAATGTAAGAATAAAATCCTGTTATCTATATCCTCTGTCACTTTCATCATTATTATTAATGTTATCACTATTATCATTAAATATTATTATTTCCAACTGAGTCATTTGAACACCGTATATAATTATTAACAAATACTTATGTTAAATAAATTTGCATATTTATTCCAGATCATCTTAAGATAGATTTACTTCTTAATGAATTATCAATAATTTAAAAGCAAATTCAATCAGCCTAATTTATTTTTAAATTAATTTCAACAGGCCAGAGAAAAAAAAAAGTGAAGGATTGATGAGTTTGGCAAGAGACATGAAAAAACCTTTATTTTCTTTACTTTGAGCCATTTTGAGCTAAACAACCTTAGAAAGTACCAATGTCAGTCTGCAGAGGAACAATGTGCAGAAAACCAGAGCAAGGTAAGTTTATTTATATAGCACAGTTCAATAATTATTAACAAATACTTATGTTAAATAAATTTGCATATTTATTCCAGATCATCTTAAGATAGATTTACTTCTTAATGAATTATCAATAATTTAAAAGCAAATTCAATCAGCCTAATTTATTTTTAAATTAATTTCAACAGGCCAGAGAAAAAAAAAAGTGAAGGATTGATGAGTTTGGCAAGAGACATGAAAAAAACTTTATTTTCTTTACTTTGAGCCATTTTGAGCTAAACAACCTTAGAAAACACCAATGTCAGTCTGCAGAGGAACAATGTGCAGAAAACCAGAGCAAGGTAAGTTTATTTATATAGCACAGTTCAATACAACAATTCCAAGTGCTTTACAAAAATCACATGACCAGCACAACATCAAAATAATTAAGCTTTATTAAGAGAAGAAAATTATAGTGGACAATGTCGAGCAGGCTCTCAAGAGCGAGCTAAAAGGAAGACAGTAGCACTGGGCAAAACGCCAGAGGATCCAGCAAGACAAAGAAAGGAATTGAATCTTAAAGGAGAAAAGGTGCAGGTAAAAAGGGAAACAAAGGGGGAACTGAATATACAAATGACTGAGGTAAGAAATATTTAAACAGGGCTAAACCGTGAAAGACACAAAACCCTAGGCCCGGATTGGAAGCCAGTTTTTATTTTTGCTGCAAGGCCACAGAGGTAAAAACTGTGCCATTAATGTTTTTCAAATAATCATTAGGCAATTCGTAAAGAAATAAAGAAAACCATGACAGATAAATAAATCGGTCTTGTTCTTGGGCATACTGAATGAACTATGACATGGACAAACGACTACAAATAAACACATCTCATCAAGGTGACAATCCAAGTTTATTGCAGAATACAAGAAAACTAGAAATAAAAATGAAAATACTAAATTAATTCAAACATTTCCTTTTTGAAACTCATGGCATTTAATCAAGTACTGTACAATTAACTCATTAGAATATAATCAGCAAAACAAATTCAAAATTAAAATCATTCTTTAACACATATGTCTCAAACTCAAATCCTTGAAGACAGATATCCTACAACTTTTACATTTCTCCACTGCCCTACACACCTGCTGATAAATGAATAAGGGGATTTATTCAATATTTAGCTAAGAAATCTGAAGCTGAACCCTGTTCGATTTAAATACAAACTGTTTTAGAATCTCAGTTTTAATTCCATTTGTCATATAGAGTAGATTACTAATGCCATCTGACCCCATTGTTTTAGGGCTTCTTATGGTGTCATTGTATGTTTTTAAATCCAGAAGAGGATATCAATTTATGTCCTACCTAGCTGAATGTTTATTTTAGGTATACATAATAAATGTGAAATACATGGTAAACAAATATTGTTCTTTTTCAAATGATATAGCAAAATTTCAGTTGCAACAAATACATTTTAAATCAATAGATGAAACTATTTTTTAATGTTTTTGGAAATATATCAAATTTAATATAAAACAACATGTCTAAACAAGATCTATTACTGACGGAGAGACAATGAGACAAGCACTATACAACTATATTACTACTACTATTATTCCACCCCTTAATCACTATCTCCATTTTCAGTGGTTGAGAAACACATGAATTTTGATATTTTATTCTTGCTCTTCTTCCCTCTCTTCTTTCTGATATGCTTCTTGCTAACAGGGAAACAGAGCAAATGGGGATTACTTCTTTTCAAATTAAGGTTTCCCTCAGCTACTTGAAGCTCTACATTTAAAGTAGTTTTCTTTTGGCTGAGTCATTGCATGCTTTTTAGCCTTGCTGGCTGCCATAGGAGTGTTTTTTCTTTGATTGTCCTCCGAAATGATGTTTACTCGTTCTTCAGTCATGTATTGTATCACTTTACTTTCTTTGCCACGTGACCTTTTATTCTCACCTGATATGCTCCCACTGCTTACTTCTGGTACATTGGCAGACTTCCTTGAGCTATGTCTTCCATCTGCAGAAACCTGGACTGGATTTTTAATACTTCTTTCTTTCTCCTTTTCAGCTGCTTTTTCCCCTCTCTGTCTGTCTTTTTTCCATATTCCAGATTGTCTATGACAATCCTCAACATCTTCATCGTCTCTACATTTAGTGTGGGTTTTCAAACAATGTTCTTCTTCCGGACCATTGTCTTCTTCTTCAGTGTTTCTCTTCTTCTGATGTGGTGTACGTTTGTCTTGGTGAGATTGTGCCATTAGTAGTTTACTTGTTTCTTCATGTTCAGTATCGAACCTTTTCTGCCAATCAGTTGTGTCAGTGTCGACATTTTCATTAGTCTGTGCTTGATCTTTGTAGATTGCACTGTGATCTATATGAGCATGTTCAGATTTGTTTTCCTTACTTTCAACATCTCCTACACTATTGTGATGGCAACCAGTGACAGGAGCTTCCCCGTTCTCTTTAAAAGTTGTTTCATTACTATCCTCATCTGATGTATTGTGATACTCATCAGTTTTAAGGGCTTCATGTTTACCATCAGTTTGTTTACTCTCCTTCCCCTGATCACTTAGTGGAACATTATCAGTTTTTTTACCAGTCATCAGTGTGTTAGTATTATCATCTATCTCCCATGTCTGTTGTTTCTCATTTGGGTTTGCACCGTTTATCTCACTTTGGTCTCTAACAGATTTTTCAGTATTTAAATCTCCAGACAACTGTGTCTCTTCCTGCTCATCACTGTTTGTTTTCTTAATAGCTTTGCCCTCAGCTTTTTCTGTAATATGTTTATCGTCTCCATCTATCTTTTCATCCTCATCTCTGCTTTTGTCAGTTGTGCCATAAACACGCACAGCCAAGTTTTCTTTGGGATTAGGTCTAAAATCAGGAGTATCTCTTTCTTTCTCTTTAGTTGAGTTTTCATATCTATTTTTTCGCCATATGGTATTTTCATGTATTTCTATCTCCACATTGTTAGTCTTTGGATCTCTGTTATCCAAGTCAAGAGATTTCTTCGTTTGGTGAACATTTGGTCCAGAAAGTGTATCATTTTGGGTCTGCTGCATTTCGTCACTGTCTTGGCCTGTATCGTCATAATCAAATTGAAAATGTTTAAATTCAAGCACAGTGGTTAGGATTAGGGGTGTAAATAATAATCGTTTTGTATCGATGCATCAATCGAACAGTCGACGATCCGATGCATCGACACGTCCGCAAGAGTATCGATTCATGTTGTTTTTTTTCCTCCGGTCTATCTTTATCCATTTGCTCCTGGACGTAATTCTCCCTCTTGTGCTGCGGTGGTGCTAAACCTACTTTGCCCTCCTACCTCGCTTCCTGGTTATACTCTTACAGCAGCGTGTTGCAGTGAGCTTGACACAGACATTTTTGATTTATGCTCAATATTGAAGCGTGGTCTTTGCTACACACTGTGGGTCTAGATACAGCCGAGGCGATGAGGAAGTGGGGGCGAGTTTAGTCCGACAACGTATGATCTTTGACTGTATGATCTGGTTGAACTGTAAAGTGCCTTGAGATGACAGGTGTTGTGAATTTGGCGCTATATAAATAAACTGAATTGAATTGAGGGCCAAAAAGAGCAGAGATCCAGGTGGAAAAAGGGTCCCAGCGATCTCGCGCACCTTGCTCTTCTAAGGGGTCAAACTTCACAAGTTGTTTTCCGCAATTTCGGTCATACAAACAAAACAAGCCGGCGTCCTGTCTGCGGCACTGTTTGCGGTCTGCTACAATTTGGGAGGGGTGCAGCGGAGCGTCTGTGGAGGGGGCGGGGACATCTGGAGCCAAGGTATTGCATTGCACTCATTGCACTGATTTTGTGCAGTACTTTTTTATGCAAAGCCTTTCAGTTATACTCCATAATGCAGGGGCATTATGGAGTATAACTTTTCTACTTCTGTTATTTGCTGTTGTTTCTCAAATAAAATGCATAAAGATATTACAGCTTTCATTGATTTATTTCAAATTTGAAATATTGTCTAGCCTGTAAGGTAAAAAAAAAATGAACCAATGAATCGGATCGTATCGTGGTGTATTCTTGAGTATCGAAAATAATCGAATCATTGGGTAAGAAGATCGATACTGAATCGAATCGGCATAACGGGTATCATTTACACCCCTAGTTAGGATCATGCAGTATAATATATGATATGAAAAATAATTGGTGCATTCTCACCTTTCCTTCTGTAAAATAGAAGATACGCACTGGAGGATCTAGAAAGAGCAAAGGGAAATGATAAACCACATCTCTCTAATATAAATTTGTCTATAAATAAAGATGGTTTGAAATGTAATGTTTTAAAATTCCCAGTGACAACTTTATTAGTGCTGCACACAGAATGCTGAATAATTGCTTAATTATCTGTTTGAAACAGCATTGCAAGATTGCATTTAATAACAATATTATGATTAACAATTTTTCTTTGAAAAACCATATATACTTACCTTGCAACGTTCTCCTTTCCTGGACAGTTTTTTAGCTCAGTCTGATATACGGACAAAAAGAATAAGGTCATATTTCAATTGTTTTTAACTAACTCTAGAAGGAGAATGATTGGAGCATTTCCAGTGCAGAGAAACTTGCTGTCTCTTACCGGTGAGACCCAAGTGTCATCAAAGCAGTACCATGTGTTTCCTTCATCCTGGGATTTTATTTTTGCAAAGTAATGTCCACTTCTCAGGTCACCGGAATGATCCACAACAGAATAGAGCTCATATGTCTGATTCTAATCAACATATTAAAAAAATAACCAGTTTAGAAATCTTGAATAAAGAGATTGTGACTAATGCATCATAAAGAATGCCTAAATTATACCTCCGGTATGTGTAATTCATAGGGAAAATCAACATTACAGTTGATTTTCACATATGACATGTATTTGTAGCTGAAGTCAAACCTCTTTAGCAGCAGAAGCAAAACATCTGGGTAACGGTTTATAACGTATTGCTGAAAAACATAAGGTGCAGTTGTGGTTGTAAAGAAATGTTTTACTTTATCAAATGTAAATAAAACTAGAGTTATATATATATATATATATATATATATATATATATATATATATATATATATATATTATTATTATTCACTCACTCTGCTGGCATCAACTTTTATGTCACAGTTCTCACAGTAAATTTGCTTATCTCCGTTACATACTGTAGGCTCAAAAAAGTTCTTGATGCCATTCTCCTGAAAAATGTGAAAGAAAAATTTTATGAATTAATGCAAAATAAAAGAAAATGACCCAATAAGATACATTTTAATAGAATACACGTGACACAAAGGCAACATGCAAAATAGAGTAACACTTGCAAGAATGTCTATTTTTACCACTGCTTTGCTTTTTCTGAGCTTTGCTTTTCCATCCATCCATCCATCCATCCATCCATCCATCCATCCATCCATCCATCCATCTTTGTGGCCACATTAATCGGCGAGAAGTTTGCACCTGACTTGCTAACATATCAAATAAACATCCAAAAATGTACCTGTCTAATCACTTTGAAAAGATGGACAGTATCTATAACATGTGTTACAACCATACACTTTTGTGCTTTGGTCATTAGAATATATCTGCATTTTGATGAAGGCTCACTCACAGAAAAGTGTTTTGCAAATGCTGTGTGACGAATTGCAAACACAAATAAAACCTCATGTGAAGATCTGCTCTGCAGGTGCAAACAATTTTTCATTTTATTTTATTTTAAAATTTATTTTATTTTAAATTTAAACATTTATCCTATTATATTTAATTTCCATTCAATTTTTATTTTTGCATTGTGTTTATGTATTTTAGCTTTCAGTTTTTATCTTATGCTCTGCAACTGTGATTTCTGTACAGCACTTTGGTCAACCCCGGTTGTTTTAAATGTCCATATATCCTTAAATAAAGTTTTAGTTGACTTGAGTTGAATTTTACTTGTGTTTTAACACACAATCACTTTGAGTATCAGGCACTATAAGTCAGTCAAGCATTTTGAAGCAAATCTATTTTCATTTGAGTTATAAATAAAAATCAGGTTTAGACTCCATTTTGTTTGTTTTATGGAACAGCTAACAGCCTTTATATCTGCTCTCAAAAGTAAACTTTTCTTTTCCTGCTTCAGCAACATAAATAAACAACATTTGAATCTTAATGTTTTTGCTCTTAGAATACACGTTATAGTTTGTTGCCTTTCAGTAGTTGCCAAAATTGAAATTAATTGAGTTTTTTTATAAATAGAAATGTAGGTATACTACCAATGTGTGACAACATTGATAGCAGTCAATAACTGTGACCAAATGTCCACCCTAATCCCTGTATAGGGCACTATTTAATGGTTACGCCACATTAAATGTGTCCGAACGTCTAGTGCAGTGGTTCCCAAACTATTTGTGCCCAAGGCACTCAAATAAAAATTTCAAGGCACACCTGTTGTGCAAAATAGCCTATATCATGTGTTATCACTTATCTTTAAAGTTCATATAATTTAATAATGCTAAACATAAATGTGATAAAGACAACTATATTATTGATTATATATTTATTAAGAACACATTTCAAAGAAAAATCTAAACTTAATCAAATTGGGCTGAATAAACACGCTCATTTAAACCTGACAGGTGAGGCAAACGAAAGAGAAATTCAGAATGGAGCTTCCAATGAGAAAGCTTCACTGTTCATGGTCCTGAAACTAAACCACAAATTATAATTGTAACATTTAGAATCAGCCTTACATGTGGTTTTGTAAATATTCCACCAACTAACAAATTAGTGGGACACATGTGCCTGTTGGTGCGTACACATTTTTTATCCTTGGTGGCACTTGCAAGTCCTTCTCAACAGAGAGCTTGGTCTTGTTTTTCATATAAACAAGGGTGTAGAGGGGCTGCTTGCAGCAAGAAGGTTCTGGGTTCGATTCAGCATGGAGTTTGCATGTTCTCCCTGAGCATGCGTGGGTTCCAGCTCCCTCCCACAGTCCAAAACCTAACTTAGGTTTATTGGCTTCTCTAGATTCTCCTTAGGTGTGGGTGGTTGTATGTCCTGTTTGTCTCTGTGTTGCCCTGTGATGGACTGGCGACCTGTCCAGGGTTGCCTCTCGCCCGTAGACAGCTGGAGATAGGCACCAGCACCCCTTGCAACCCCAATTGGGACAAGTGTGTGAGATAATGGATCTGACAAACCTACCTGTGGAGAATGCCACAGGTAGGTGAAGAAGCTGGTTGATAGCGTGGCAGGAGAGGATTGGATATTCTGATGCATGAAAAAGTCAAAAGTGATAGAGTTGGAGCTCTTTAAATTTTTGTTTCAGCTTGCGGTCCGCACGGATAACACATGTTAAGGACTATTTTAAGCAACAGGTGTGCCTTGAAATTTATATATGTCCTTTGGTATACCTTGGGCACGTATAGTTTGGGAACCACACCACACAAAAGTGTCTACGGCAGCTCACTTTAGATTATAATGATCTACCTTTTCTTAGGATCTGATGTGGTCCTTACAAAACAACACTGTCCAAATGAAAAAAAGGACTAGCAGATACTGAGTTTCCTGAATCAGGTCACGAAGAAAACCTTCCATAGGACATGGTCATCTTCTAAACTTCCATTTTTCAGTGTATTGTGTGTTAGTTCAACAGTGTGTGACTGTGCTAATCCACAACGCAGAACAGAAAGAACAGTGAACAATTATATCTGCAGAAAATACCTTTGGTTCTAACCTTTGGCTCATCCAGGACTTGAACAGGTCTATAGCCAGGTTAGGTAGGTAGGATTATTTTTAATCAAGATTATCCTACTATGAAAATTTCACACTAACCTATGCCTTTATTACTCTCTAAAGACTTTGATTCTGGGTTTGACTGC
This sequence comes from Cyprinodon diabolis, assembly GCA_030533445.1. NCBI lineage: Eukaryota > Metazoa > Chordata > Actinopteri > Cyprinodontiformes > Cyprinodontidae > Cyprinodon > Cyprinodon diabolis. The sequence continues at coordinate 19,955,956 of CM060075.1, read as the reverse complement.
AGCATTCACGGATTCTAAAAACAATAGCAGATTATAATCCCTGATCACAACTCTGGGTGACCTCATGTTGGTTACGGTAATTGATTCACCAGATTCATGTAACATTGTATAACAATAGACAATGAGTAGATCACATTAGCTGCCAGGTGGTTGAGTACAAAACTTCTCCAAGGTTTGAAAAGCATGTTTATCTGCAGCCTAAACATGCTGAGAGAGCATTAGATTCTCACCACACTGTAGATCTCTTTGGAGTCCAAAAGCTCTAGAGGAAGATGCCAGAAAGGTCCAATGCTGTCAGTAGGTCGGTTACATACTTTACAGATGGTCACGCGATTAAGCTGTCCTTGGAAGATCTAAAAGAAACACCTTTTATAATTTTTATTCCTTTTAATGTAAAAAAATTATATTTGAGAAAAAATGAATTTTAACCTTGGATGCTTGATAACTGGTAGCCCTTAAAACCTTCTCGAAGTACTCTGCTGCATCCTGCTGTTCATACACTAAAACAAGGGGAAAGAGAATGTTAATGTCTTCTTCCTTTTTTTTTTTCCTAATTCTAATTCATAATGAACTTGCAAATCTGTGTCTGGAGACAAGCATGGCAGGCAAGAAATATTTTTACATTTTATCAATAACAGAAAAAAAAAACAGTGTTTGGTCCTTGTAAGAATATATAGTATCTGTGTGTATTAGTAAAGAATATGATAATTGGAGGATTGCATTCGAAAATTGTATATAAACAATAACTGTGCTTTTTTAACAGGTATGGTTTCATGTATAGAAAATGACTTTAGCTATTTAAAATATGTATTAGTAAAGGGAGTACTTATAAAAACCCTACCATTCTGAATGCCCAGGGCTTTTATGATTTTTGATGTGTTTGTTTGCTTTATCTGTAAATCTTCAAATAAATCTTTTAGATGATGACCAATTTTCTGGGAAGAGTTTTCTTCGACAGACCTATATGAATAAAAAAAACATCATGAGTGAAACACAGCAACATCTAAACCTTGTTTACGTTATTTAGAGTCAAAGAAGTAAACCCTATGTCATTATTAGGGTTTAAAGGGGCCTAGTGATACACAATGACTTTCACCAGTAGCTTACCTAACTTGCATACAAATACTGTCTTATTGAATTATGGCACCCTGTTTGCTCATTACTTAATATATCATTTTTTTTGGGCTAGTTTTCATACAATTTGTAAGTAAACGAAAGCATTTTCCATATTTACCAAAATAAGACTGCAGGTACGATACTGTGCACAATAAGTAAACAAGGCAGTAATGGAGCCAAACAAGTTAGGATCTTACCCCAGTAAAGGGTTAAAAAAAATATGAAAAGTCTGAGATCAAGTGTGAAACAGTGGAAAAAATGGTGAATGCTTGAGGGATAAGAGACGAGTAGCGCTTGGAGCACAATACAGACATTTGAGTTCATTATATTGAGAGCTAATGCCTCCAAAGCTGACAAGTTGATGGATGCATTAGCAAATACTATCAGGATATGGCAAAAGCAATACTATCCTTTACGAAACTGAAAACAAAAATCTAAGTAAACATCTACTAAGATGAACGCTTGCCATATATTGTTTGATTTTCACATTTAACATAAGGATTTCAGAGTTATCTATAGGTATAATTTGTAAGTATACCCCTCTAATGTAAATAGATGGGCTACCTTTTACTTAAACTGATCTAAAACTTACGTTCCAATCGCTGTCAATATAATGTGTCAGTAAAACGTTAACAGACACAATGAGCATCAATTCATTTTAAGAATTTTTGTTTTGGGGCATTAAATGCTCATAATGTTCTTAAATAGATGTTTTAAAACTTCAACAGTTTGACTTCACAGTGAATTGTATTCGTTTAATCAAGATATATATGTCACATTAATATCAAATGCTTACACAGTCCCACACTAATAGTAATAAAAGTCCAGCTTCATATATGCAGTTGGACTTTTACCAAAGCTTTCGCAACCTCAAAATTTCCTGCTTAACTGAGGGTTCATGTTTAACTCATATTTAACTCTTCTTGTTAGAATTTTTTTAGTAAAACTGAATAGTTTGTGAAAATCACAAGTATGATTAACAATAAAAACCCCACAACATGATGTGTTTGTCACCAACCTGAGGTCTAAAGATGCACAGATCTGGTAGTATTGGACAGGCATCAGGTACATGATCAGAATATACTGAATTAGTGAGTCTCTACTCAGGTTATCAAAGTATCAACATCAAAATGACATTTATGCCCATGCTGGCTGTATGCAGACACCTTGAATGTTTATATTAAAAATCAAAGCTAAAACTAAAAAAATTATATATAAATTCCTTGTGGAAAATGAACTGCATACCAAGAGTAAAGGTAAATACAAAATATACGCAACTCTAGGGTACAATTTTTATTTCTATATTTTTAATTTTGCTGATAGATTAGTTTGATTAAGTTTGATTTAATAAACTTTAAGAACAGCAAACCTGCTCACAGCCTCTCTGAACTCCTTGGTCATAAACAGAACCTGCAGGATACTGTTTAGGTAGCATGTTGATCCTTGATTGATCAAGCCGTAGTATGTGACTGCAAAGAGATGAAAATAGCATGTGTGAATGACTTAACTACCTTTAAATGAACAATACTAACTACTGATCCAAAAGAATAAAGCCAAAATAACTAACAATGACACACCGTCCTATTTACCAAACATTTCAAATTTTTATGTTGTAACTCAAAGGTCTGTACTTGTGTCTCTCCTTTTCATGATCTATTTCCTACTACCTGTCAATCATAATCACCTCTTACCTTGCACTTACATGCTGATGCTCTTATTAGTTCTATGAAATAAAACCAAGGGAATTTCAACTGAAGCCTTGTTTTTCACCTTCAAAGAAATAAACATCACTGAATGTATACCAACATACCTGGCTGCTCTTCAGCTCCCACTTTTCCAGCTATTCTTGTCAACTTACGCCTTGCATGTACACTATGAGTTAAAACCCCATTAGCAGCTGGGCCTTCTGCACTATAACCTCTCTGCCACAGAAGATTCAATTTTCAAATTCCTCTCTATTGGAGGCTAGGAGGAAGTTCAACTGAAGAATCTGATTGCTCGCCTTCATCCACCTACGATGCAGCCAATCAGCTTTGAACCACACCTCCACAAAAGCCAATCAGCATCCAAAGTTCATCTTAAAAGGCCTCCGATCCGCATCATCTGCTACCTAGTGAGCAGGCGGTGGTTGCGTTATGACTTCATTCACATGACCCCGTTTCTACCCACCTCCTGCCCCTCCTCCACCATCGTAGCTAAAGCTTCATCAGTGTCTGTCATGATCTGGCCTGTTTGCTCTCCCTTAATTGATAATCTCTTTTACCTGCCGTTTTCCCTCCCTGCCTCAATTATAATTTATTCCTCTCACCTGTTTCCTCTGGGTTATATTCAGTTCAGCCTGAGCATTCAGGGCCAGATCATTATTTGTCTTTCTGTTAGCCTGTCTGTTCATTTCTAGGTTCATGTTCTGGATTCTGGCAGCCAGTGGAAAGAGGGTTTTAGTGTTTGTCTCGTCTCTTAATCGTCCACTGTTCCTCACCCGTGGAGTCCTCTGGGTTTTTGGCTCATTATGGGGGGAGGTTCAGTTTTTATCCAGTAAGCCTGGCTCCAAGGAGGAGACCAGTTTAAAGGTCCTGCATCAAGTTCTGGTTCCACATCCTGTCTCTGCTACCCTCTACAACTGAGCCTGCCTGTCTGCACCTGATCCTGTCTGCTCCTGTGCGTGACTGCCTGGTCATGCTTCCGGTCCCAGTCAGACTGTGAACCCACCTGGGAGCTCTATGATGTCTGGAAGCCTGGATCCTGCCACCTGTCTGTTCCAGCCTGATCTGGATCCTGTTCTGTCTGTTCTGAATCCCTGACCAGGATGGGCTTCCTGCAAGACCTCTGAAACTGCAGCACTTGTGACATTCTTGGACTGGACTGTTGAACCAGGTAAGTGACCAACTCAGATAATCATCTTCTGTCAGCTGACTTGTGTTTACCTGTGTTTCTCCCACAGAGTGTCAGAGATTGGGCGGTGCCCCGCCCCCCTCCTGCAGTATCCGCGAGCCACAGCTCCACTTTAGTTTTGTTGGTTATTTAATAAACGTTTTGAACTTTCCTACTGACTCTATCCTTGAATACTGGGTCCATCTGTCCGCCTTTCATGACAGTGTCATTCCTCCTGGACTCATACTACATTCCACGACTCATTTCAACCGGTCAGGCAGAAGACTGCCATGTTGAGCCTGGTTCTGCCAGAGGTTACTTCCCAACAGAGTTTTTCCTCTCCACTGTCGCTTCATGCTTGCTAATCATGGACAGATTCTCTCAACCTGTGTTATCCAAACTGGACTTCTAGGTCCCTGAGTGAAGCTCTAATATCAGCTCACGCAGTCCACTGGATCTCCCCATAAAGCTCAGCATACTAACCAACAGTCTACAGACTGAACAACTTCCTCTATCTCCACTCAACCACCAGTCCTGTTCATGTATATCAATCAAAATTCCGAGCTGTTTCCTGCCGAGGTCTAAGCACCAAAGACAAAGTAATTGTATCAATACATTTCTTCTAATTGTCTTTTCTCTTAAGTGAGTTTTTTCAGATTGAACTGCCTTTCAATGCTCCATTAAAAACTAACCCTTTAAGAAAGGCAATAACCTGTTTCTTTATATTTGACACCCAGTTCAAAAAAAAAATATATAAATATTAATCTATATGAATACCCATATAAAACTCCCTGTGCAATAACCCTGTATAATAATCCTACTATAAAAAAACAAACTGTCATGTCGACGCACTGTATATATCCCATGCACCCTTATCTTCCTTTGGCAGATTCTTGTACTTTGTCTATTTGAGCTGATGTAACGAGTATATTTCTCCACTGTGAGATCAATAAAGACAATCAATCAAGCAATATAATCCACCTGCAGACCTAAAAGACCAACAGCTCAAACTTTTACCAGAAACTCCCATGATTTGATGAGCTGTTGAAGAAATTACCTTCTGTTTTATTCGGCATATTTCGTCCCCTCAGGAGTCGAGTCCATGTACTCTACTAGAAGCAAAATATTATTGTCATATCATTTTTTATTTTTGAAAACTGTAAACTATTTTTTATGAAAAGTAAAATAAGACAGCATGAACCAACCTTACTTTTGCAGTCAATACTTTCTGTTACGACCAACTTCCACAGCGTCTCTCCTAAAGTGTAAGAAAACGCTTTCTCTTTCGTTCTCTCTTTTTTTTTTTTTTTTTTTGTTAAGCTGATCAGCTGAGATGCTGCATTCAAGAAACGTCGAAAATCTAGCTTTCCAAGTAAACAACATTCCCGGCAAAGATCGGTATGGGGTTCCCCCATAGATCGAAGCAGTTCCCATGTGATGATTAAATGGTCGTTATTAGTGGTTATCAGTCCTATAGAATGGTTTCAATTTGCGCCTCTCTACATCCTAGCAGGTTTCTTATTGCTGACAATATGCAGTATATCACTGATAAAAGCAGCTTCAGCCACGTCTAAAACCTTAAAGTTTCTCTTTCTTTCTACTTACTTTCTACTTTTTATCTACTTTATTTACAGCCTACAACCTTCTTTTTAAAAAACAACAGCGTTTTAAAGCTTACTACGAGTGAAAGCCGCATGTTTAAGTCACACAGATTTAATGTGGTGTTTAAAAACAACTATGTTAAGAAAATGAGATTTTTTTTGGTACGGCTTTCTCAATATGAACAACGTGCTGATCTTTTTTTTTTTTTTTAACAATAGGTGAACTACTAAAATGATGTTCAGATTGCACATTTAAATAGATTAATTGATTCTGCAGGTAAAAATGGATTACTCTAGGGTTAGGAATCATTCAATGATAACAACCTACTGTGCTTTCCAGGAGACTCAATCTGAAGGCTTTCTATAGGACTGATAACAGCTAATAACGGCCATTTAATGCGATGATTAAGCACTGGCCTAAATTTATAGGCTAGTCTAGTTGTATTTAATTTAGATTACAGGGTTTACTTTACAGTTATAGTCTCATAATCACAGGATTGATTATATTATTCACTGTTATTTGAAAAAATTACGGGACCATTAAACATTTTTTACATAGACTATTTAAAATCAAATCTTAACTATATAGAAAGAAATTCAAGTAGACTTGACACGCAACAAAACGGATTGAAATCAAATATGTTGTTTCTTTTTAACATAAATCTAACAGATATAACTGTTTTCTAATAGAGAAATAAATTAGGTCATCTACCAGCAGGGGCGGAGCTAGATGGTGGGCAGGGGTGGCCATGGCCACCCTTCACTAATCACTGGCCACCCCTGTGGCCACAGCTACCATTTTTTACCCTTTTAATACAGATGGTGGCAGCAGTAATACTCTCAAGTGGTATTTGAAAAACATTAAAATTTTTCATATGTTAACAATTACTTATGCAAATCAACATTAAAGATGATAATTAATGCTCTTTTCAGAACTACACTCACCGGCCACTTTATTAGGTACCCCATGCTAGTAATGGGTTGAACCCCCTTTTGCCTTCAGAACTGCCTCAATTCTTCGTGGCATAGATTCAACAAGGTGCTGCAAGCATTCCTCAGGGAGTTTGGTCCATATTGACATGATGGCATCACACAGTTGCCGCAGATTTGTCGGCTGCACATCCATGATGCGAATCTCCCGTTCCACTACATCCCAAAGATGCTCTATTGGATTGAGATCTGGTGACTGTGGAGGCCATTTGAGTACAGTGAACTCATTTTCATGTTCAAGAAACCAGTCTGAGATGATTCCAGCTTTATGACATGGCGCATTATCCTGCTGAAAGTAGCCATCAGAAGTTGGGTACATTGTGATCATAAAGGGATGGACATGGTCAGCAACAATACTCAGGTAGGCTGTGGCGTTGCAACGATGCTCAATTGGTACCAAGGGGCCCAAAGAGGGCCAAGAAAATATTCCCCACACCATGACACCACCACCACCTGCCTGAACCGTTGATACAAGGCAGGATGGATCCATGCTTTCATGTTGTAGACGCCAAATTCTGACCCTACCATACGAATGTCGCAGCAGAAATTGAGACTCATCAGACCAGGCAACGTTTTTCCAATCTTCTATTGTCCAATTTCGATGAGCTTGTGCAAATTGTAGCCTCAGTTTCCTGTTCTTAGCTGAAAGGAGTGGCACCCAGTGTGGTCTTCTGCTGCTGTAGCCCATCTGCCTCAAAGTTCGACGTACTGTGCGTTCAGAGATGCTCTTCTGCCCACCTTGGTTGTAACGGGTGGTTATTTGAGTCACTGTTGCCCTTCTATCAGCTCGAACCAGTCTGGCCATTCTCCTCTGACCTCTGGCATCAACAAGGCATTTCCGCCCACAGAACTGCCGCTCACTGGATGTTTTTTCTTTTTGGGACCATTCTCTGTAAACCCTAGAGATGGTTGTGCGTGAAAATCCCAGTAGATCAGCAGTTTCTGAAATACTCAGACCAGCCCTTCTGGCACCAACAATCATGCCACGTTCAAAGTCACTCAAATCACCTTTCTTCCCCATACTGATGCTCGGTTTGAACTGCAGGAGATTGTCTTGACCATGTCTACATGCATAAATGCACTGAGTTGCCGCCATGTGATTGGCTGCTTAGAAATTAAGTGTTAACGAGCAGTTGGACAGGTGTACCTAATAAAGTGGCCGGTGAGTGTAGATTTTGTGTTATATGAGGTAAAGAGAAAATCATGTGTCTCTGAAAGTCATCTAGGAGTCTTCAGTGAAATCATAGATAAATAACTATTTTAGTAAAAACTTAATAATCAATTTATGTTGATATTAGTAATTGTAAATATCAATTTTATGCAGAATGATTGTTGATAAAAGTAGGCAAGTAATGACAAAGGAAGAGATGTTTGTCCCAGAACTCAAACCTGAAAGAATTGTATTCACTATACATTTTATCTAGAAAGCACAGATGTTTGAATATACTAGTCTATTTGTTAGCAAATGTTGTTATAGTTTGTGTTAATTAGAGAATATGGATGTTGTGCTTGTTAATTTTCCTGTTGCAATAGTGTAGATTGACCCTGAGTTTCTGGCGCCTTTCTACTTTTTGCCCCCCCTCAGTGTACTTTGGTTATTGCTTGGCCACCCTTATAAAAATGTTCTGGCTACGCCTCTGTCTACCTGGAAACGCTTATAATTTATATCAGCAAGATTTCTGGTTGTATTAATTTTCCAGGACTTAAATGACACCTAAAAAAAACAACAACAACAACAACAAAAAAAAAAAAACTTAATTGACACCTGCTCACATTTCTAGAGAAGCTAAGTGCTGTTTGAGTGACCAAGGTGTTACTTTGCTTGAGAGATAGTGTTACTGTCCTGCCACTTTATAGGCATTTCTCAAACAAACCGGAAATTAATTACAATTAAGGCTAACAATACTTCAACTTCTGCGTAATTTATATAATTAATGAGCTTCACTCTTTAAAAATATGTTTTTCACAATTTTTCTTAGCCCATACATAAACATAATATAGGGTATTACAAAAATATTTATATTTTGCATGTAACAAATAGAAAAAGTTCTTCAAATAAATATGGTTTGGTCCTCTGAAAAGTATTATTCTTAAAGCACAAGACTTCATAATCAAACAGATCACGAATCAACACTTTGTTATGCACATTTTCATCTTTATTTATCTTATATCTTATATCATTTCCCCTAAACTTCCCCTACGATTTGAAAAGGGTTATTAACAAAGTCTGACAGTCTTGTTGTATCCCCAGTAGCAGAGTTCTTGAATAGGCCCCCTGATTTTTTTTTAATACACTAAAGTTTTTCAAAGACAAAAGAGCCTCTAACGAGACTTAAATTAAACCCATCAACATTAACAACAGCTGGTGTTTATAACAGTGTAAGGTGTAAGTGTATAAAAAAACTAACAAACAAACAACATCATATCTTTTTGTAAACACATTTTAGATCGTCATAAGTCCCTCCCACGGGCATCAGCAGCAGCAGCCCTTAAAGAAAAGCGTCTTGATGAGGGTCTCAGTATGCAGTCTGTCCTCCAGGGACCCTGAGCACCAGCTGTATGACGGACATGTGCTGAATTCCATACTCAGACAGCAGGGATGAGTCTCCTTCCAGTTGCTTGTCTGTAAAGATTAGACGCATATTTTCCAGTCCTGTAAACAAACAGGCAAAGAAACAAAGACAAAAAGTTATTAATACACAAACCAAACCAGTGAATACATTTTTCACATACAACAGAATTGCTGCTGTATCAGAAGATTATGTTTTTGTAACTGTAGTTTGTATTTAGTTGAAGGCTGTGACTCTAACAATGTTACTTTCACTTTTGACTGATATGTAACTGGTGTTTTTTTTTTTGGTCGTTCTGAGTTTTTTCTCAAATATGTTACAGGATCTATTGTAAGTTAAATAAATGTCACTTTAATCAATAAAAATGATCTCAACAGCTCCTTAATTGGTGTCCAACAATATAAGGAAATCAATGAACAGGAAGGAAGTAAAGAAAAATATGTATATATAATTGTTTTCTGTTGCTTCAAGTCGAATCCGAGACTAAGATGAGCAGTAAAGTTGTTGTTTTGCTTGATCAAAACTTCTTTACCTGCTGTCTCTGGGAGCTTCTCTGCAATCTTTTCTTTCAGTTGTCGAACCGTCATTTTCTGCATCTGCTCCTCGGTGTTGCAGAGGTCTATATTAATCTTCTCCCCTCTAAGCCCGTGAAGCATGACTTGATAGATTTTTCCCATCTCTCAGCTGTCTGTACTTCTTTTTTCCCACTCTGTTACAGCTGACTGAAACCTGCAAACGCCTCCAAGCTCCGGTATCATCTGACAGTTCTTCACTTTCTCTTTCACACAAGGCAGAGCTGTTGTTGATTATTGAAGCTGCTCCAGCAGTCCTCATTGCTTTCACTATAAACAAACAACACTTCATGCTGTACCTTGGCCTCATGCATGTTTTTATACCCCAATAGCATGAATATTTATTGCTTTGGATGATAATACAGATTTAAAGACTGGGAATTCACGAACACGCCTTTTGAAATGTTTGACAGAGTGGTATAAGGATGATAGATTGCAAGAAATAAACCTGTTTCCCAGCAGATATCATGTGATTCGGGCACGGTTAAGATTTAAGCAAGTGCTTCTTCCTTAATTTTTTTTTTTTGGTGATTTTATTCATCAATTTATTTGTTTTTGTAGCCCAATTAAACTGCTTTCAACAATGTTTATTTGAAAACTCTTTTTGGATTTATTGGAGGGGATGCTTTAATTTGATACAATGCAACCCACTGAGAAAAAAATGGTTTAAAGGCAGTTTAAAATACGACATGATTTATGGTTAAAAATTTAGTTTTCAGATCGCTGTGAAGACATTGAAAACTGGGTTTGCAACGTCTATTATTGAAGTGGGACAAAATCGGACCGACCAAACTCAGCTAATTTTTCAACAACTCTGTGTACTAAATAGAAACTGACGGACCAACCAGATTGTTATCTTTATTGATAATAAAAGTGGTTTACAAAACAGCTGTAGATCATGTCCTGGTCCCTGTTATTTATGTAGGACTGACCCTGCCATATATATAAATAAATAAATAAATGCTCAATAAATAAATAAGCATACAATTAATTGCCACCAAAAATAAAATAAACAAATAAATGTAAGTAGAAATTAAATTATACAGTGAGCCATAAATGTATATAACTCTTTTAATTAGCTTCTTTATTTATTTTTCTTTGTAATATTTACCTTATTTAATTTTTTTTTTATAATCTTCAACTTTATTTTTCAATTACTTAGATTTTGAAGTATTTATTTATGTGCATGTTATAATATTTTTCTGTTTTATTCTTCCTTTGTATATTTTTACCCTGGTTATTTCTTCGCCGCTATTTATTTCTGCCTGCCCTTTTTACATTTCTGTATGCATTTCTGCCTCATTATGCAAATGAAGGGGGGGGGTCCTACAGAGTCAACTTCTGCTCATAGGTTGGCGGCCCATCTTCTTAACTCACAGAGCTCAGAGTATTAAGTTAAATGTTCTCTTTTCTGCTGCTGTTGTTCAATAAAAGTACATTTTAGGATTATTTGAGGCGAGAACATTATACTTATACTTAAGTTATATTATACATTATACGTCACTATATGGCCCATTCACAGGTTTAATGCGTAATTTAAAAAATATATATATTATAACATGCACATAAATAAATACTTAAAAATGTCAGTAATTAAAAAATTAAATTGAAGATTATAAAGGACAAAAAAATAAGGTAAATATTACAAAGGCAAATAAATAAAGAAGCTAATAAATGAGTTATATACATTTATGTCTCACTGTATAATTTAATTTCTACTTACATTTATTTGTTTATTTTATTTTTGGTGGCAATTAATTGTATGCTTATTTATTTACTGAGCATTTATTTATTTCTGTATTTATTTTTATATATGGCAGAGTCAGTCCTCCATAGTTATGGCCCCTGTACTGAAGACATAATACTAAAAGAAATTCTAATGATGATATGCGTTGGAACAGACATGGTTACTGATAGGTCCTTTGGATCTATTTCATTATTTTTTCTTTAAAAAACAATAAGGTGATAATAAGGCTTCAGTGGTATTGAGATAGGATACCATTTTTTTTCAAAACACTTAAAAAAAAACTAAAATTTTTACAGCTTAATTTTTCAGCTTTTCTTGATTTCTAATTTTGATTTTATAGAAAACTGTCATTTTAACTTAAATTACAAAAAAAAATATGTAAAATTCCTAAATTATGAATGTATATTGACCTAATTGTCAGGTTTGGTGGAGGTTTTGAGGACCCAATGCAGAGAGGAGTAGGCACAGATGACCAAGGGAAACAGAGGCAAAAATCAAAGAAAAAATTTTTTACTGAAAACGAAACAAAACCAATAAATGTCAGGAAAAATACTCAAGTGAAGCAAAAGACTAGGAAGCAACTCACATCTTCAACACACACAGGAAACCAGCCCTGAAAGAAGGCTCTCGTGCTCTTTTAAGCCCAGCACTATGATTATAAAGATGTCTTTTCACCTGTGTAGGCTACCCAAGTTCTCCACAAAGATGTATTGTAGAGATGTACAACTCACACTAACCCACACACAGGAACCCTGGCACTAATATTCCAAATATTAGCTTTATTTGATCTTTTAGATATTTATATAGCTACGATTTTTTTAGTTGCTTTATTACTATGCTAAGAGATTTTGATTTTAACGATAATCCAACTGAACATTTTTAAGCCAAAAATAAATATTGTCAGTTGGAAGACATAGAAATTTAATTGAACCTAATTGAATGGAAATTTCACTTAATGTAGTTATATTAATATATTTGAATCCCTATCCCTTTTTTTTTAAATCGTGCTTTTCTGTGCCCCCCTTTAAACTCACTGGCCCCCTCCTGGCCCCCTGGTACTTTTAGTCTAGAACCACCTCTGGTAACCAAACAGACAAGACAGTAATGCCAAGGTGTTATTTAGCAAGCACAAACAAATCGAAAAGCAAATAAATAAATACAGGTTAACTCAGAAATATATCAAAGTGAGAGCAAAAATATTATCATATTGGCTTTTCTATTTTTTGAATAGTGCTGAGATCTAATATATTGTTTGAATTCCTCTTTAAAGGCTAAAAAAAAAATTTCTGATTCGTATAAGATATTTGGCGACTAATAAAACTGAACTTTTATTGGTTGGACAAGACAAGAATCCAAACAACACATTTACTATATAAATAAGGGAAAAGCCAGATTTAGCCTTAAAAAATCTAAATAACGTCACTTACATGTTATCTTTTATACATTGTTTAAAAAGAGAATTTAAAATCAATTCGGTCAAGCTTAGATACTATTGTTTGTCTTGTTGTAAATAAAATCAAACTTAAAAAGAAAGACAAGAAACTGAAAGTAAAAGTTGATTTTACATGTGACGTAGCTGCAGCTGCATTGGAGCCCGGCTGCATAGGACGAGGAGCAGAGGCGCTGAGCTGATCCAACATGAGCTGACCGGGTCAGGATGAGAAAAGATTCAACCCAAGAGACACTACGCTGAAATTCGTTAACAGAACAGATGATCTGGATCCGATGCGTAAGAATATATATATTTGTCATTTATGATGGTGGCATCGGTGTACAACAAAACTCTCTATTTTGATGGTATTGAGTCTGTCCTCTGGTCTTTTAGCCCAGGAGGAAGGAGATCAGGGTCCTGTGGTCATGCTGTTACACCTCAATCTCTGACTGGGTGGTGTCTCAGCCTGCTGGATCAGGTATTTCCCAACGTTTGATTCAGCAGAGGCGTCATTCGATTTTAAGGACTGGGGGGGCCTTAGCCCCAAGGTGATACACAGGATTTAAATAAACATAGTGAGTGATACAGCATTTCTCAAACAACTAACAAAAACTGAAGTTACTTTTCCACTAATTGAACCGATTTAACAAAGTTACCTTAATGTGAAAAAATTTAAACAACTACCAGATTTTCTGTACTTCAATGGCGTAACTATCGGTAAGCAGAGTATGCAGTTGCTTAGGGGCCCCCGACCTGGTGGGTCCACTACACAATTGTGGACTAGGACGTCTCTTTGCGGATGCAATGGTGCCAAATATTACTCTTAAACCCACCTGATACTACATTAATTTTCAATATGATGGTGAGCCATTTAAACACAACACTAATAGCAAAGCAGACAGTGGTACTTTTAATTACTATGTTAATAACTGTATAGTTTATTAGACGGTTGATAAAAAAAATACACTCATACCGTAAATCCTCTAATATTGGCCTGTATTCCAGTAGCGGCCGGGTCTGTAATAATGGCCTGTGTTGCTGTCGGCGGAGGTAAATAATGGCCAGACTTATACAGGCCGGGGCTATAATTACAACCAACAATGTTTCTGGGCAGTCCTCAAAAACTTGTGATAGTAACATACAAGTACCACAGGGGGGCAATGTTTGCTAACGAATTCAAGCCATTAGCATGGGATGTCTCATCGTAGTCGCCCCAATCGTCCTGATCCGCAAGTGATGAGGAGATTATGGGGAGAGATGAAGAGGAAATTGTGGAGGATTAAACAGAATTGGAGATTTTTGTTTTGTTTTGTTTTACTTCAAACTAAACAAGACAATTTTAGTGAGCGGCCAGGTAATTAAACATGTAAGTTGCCTTTTGTTATGAATAATTATCACCATGGAAAATGTTTACAATGCACTACGTTTGCTTTGTGGTGAACAGCGTTAAAATAATGTTCTGAATTCCCCTTGAGATATATGATACATGTAGCCTACTTCCACTTAGCCTAAAACAAATAAAATGTCGCTCTGATGGCAGAACAGTTTTTGTCCCATTTTTAATAAACTTTGTTTCGAAAGTCGATTTGACAAAGATTCCTTTCTGTGTATGCTTTTTTTCCCCCGTATTGCCGTGCAGAAAAATTGCCTGGAAGCTGCTGGAAGTTTTTTGAATTACCGCTATTTGTTGATAATGTTCTGTATATCGTTATGGTAACTGTACTTTTTCAATAAATGAACCTAGTATTTTATAGGTTCAAATAGACACACAATCTCGGTAGTCTGTTTTGCTCAAATAGAAATAGAGGCCTGCCTCCAATTCTGGTCCCCTCCAATAATTGCTTGGAGCAAGATGTACCTGAGTGAAATAAAGGCCCCGTCCTATATTAGAGGATTTACGGTAACCACAATAAAGATCTTAAAAGAATGATGTTTTCAAGTATTTTATTTTTTACAATAGAACTTGGAATTATAGGTAATCCAGAGCGTAGATTAAAACCGGTATGTGCAATGTGTTAGTGACAATGGATACTAAAAAAGAGTTACTTAAGTGGATTCCAGAAAAGAAAAAGCAAAGAAGAGCTGTGGTGTTGTAGTTCATATGGGGCCCACCCAGATAATGTTGCTTACGGGCCTATCGTTGTGTCGTTGCACCATTGCTATACTTCCATCCATTCATCGTCTCCCACTTAGTCCTGTCCTGTCCAGGTATTGTAGGGTTGGTGCCTATCTCTGGCATTCTATATTTTCTATATTTTCGATACAAAACAACAACAAATGCAGGAAATATAATTGTTGATATGTTTGTCCCTCAACCTCTAAGCTCTGCCAGATCCTTCACAACATCTTGAAACACAATACATTAAATTATAATATGACCTGCTATGCCCTGATTTAATTTTAAATACAAACGTGAATCAAATGGAAGCCATATTTAGCTATTTTGAAAATATCTGTGTCAGTGGTTACAATGGAAGATGAGAAGAATTATATTTTGTCATCTTTTTCCTTTCGTATTTATATCTAGTTCTTAAATATTTCAATGTCTGTTACACAAATGACTCTATAATAGCAAATGTTTGGACCTGGGTGTGTCATCAACAACGGGGGGGGGGGGGGGTTTGGGGATACAGCCCCACTAAAATAGGCCTGGTGAGATCAGTGTACTCTACTTTCAATTAAAGGTTTACTTTTGTTTTCTCACAAAAGCATTTGTTTTTAAGTATAGATTCAGGCAAGGCAGAGGTTCTTCTCCTGCATATTTCCAGCATTAAGTTCAAGATCTCAAAAATAAAACATCTTGGACATGTTTTTGCCACCAGGATGCAATTGCCTGTTTAAAATTGTTTAAATGGTCAATACAAAAAAAATCCTCCCTTTTGTATTGATTATGGGTCAATATTTTATTTATGGTTCTCAGTAATTTCCCGTTGAAGGTGTGAAAAGAAATAATTAATAATTATTTTACTTTCAGACATTTAAAATCTCTAAGCTTTCTGCCTATACCTTGTCTATGTTTGATCTTTTAGGGCCAGTACAAATTTAAGTGTCCGGCTTTGAAAGATGGCACCCTGCAGCAGTGTGGTGCTCTGTGGTCTTATCAGGAGGTTCGCCGCCTGGCAGTCCTGACCGCTGCAGAAATTCAGCACTTTGAAGAGAACATGGCTCACCTGGCAGCTGCAGAATACTGTGATTTTTAAAACGGTAAGAGCAAGGACAATTTAAAATGATTTTATTATGCAGTATTTCAGTTTTTAGTAATATGCAACTATATTTTAATATATTTTCTGTCCAACAGTGTCCAGGCTGTAAGACCTACGTTGAGAGAGCAGAACTGACCGACCTCTGTGTAGAGTGTTTAGTATGTGCAGAAGATAACGATGATGGGTTCCAGTTCTGCTGGCAGTGCCTGATGCCTTGGAAAGGTCCAGCTCCTCGCTCTGATCGCTGTGATAATGATGGTTGCATCAACCGTGACCTGGAACTGCTCAGGACCTGCAAGGACACCACCCTGCCTGAGGTGGAGGGGGTTGATACCTGTCCCTCCATCCGGGCCTGTCCCACCTGTGGTCAGAGGGTGGAGCACGACAAGACAGGCTGCAAGAACATCATCTGTCCTCGCTGCCAGGTGGAATTCTGCTTTGTGTGTCTGAAGCTCACTCCTGAGTGTCTGCAGACCAGTTCCTACTTCATCCCCTGTAGTGATGGTGTGGCTCCCAGACAGACATCCATACCTGTGTGGCGCAGAAACTAAAAATACACAAACCTACTCACTGTATTTTACAAACCTAATCAATAGGATTAAACAGGCACCAGCTTTTCTGGTCAATGCTTATTGACATAATGTGATCTTTTTGGAGTGTTTCTTCACAAAAAATGTAAAAACATTGACTCTCAGTTTTGCACTCAAATATGTAAGTGACCTGATTGGGTCCATTTACAACAAATAAAGTTCATTTTAAGGATATTTTTTTATGCCTGATCTAAGTCTGTGAAATTCCACGTATAAATAATCTGTATGTCAGTGAAGCCCATAAGTTACCATTCAGAACAAACAAGCATGCTTAAGCACTGCAGAAGTTTATGACCTTGAAAGGGTCATAATAGCACCAATACCTATAGGGTATTTGGTGCTGGTCTCTCAATAGGGTATGTAACATTGGTTGGGCTGAAAATGGAATACTTCCTGTGCTATGCGCCCTAATGCAAGCCTGGTTAAAAGCCCTAGAATGAATCAACAGGTTTTCTTCTTTTTATGGTATGCTCATGAATATTTAGATAAACTCTGCAATGATTGGTTCGTTTACAACAAGCAAAGCTGCTAAGCAAAGACACATCATAGCAACAAGCACTCACTCTCTGAAACATCAAATTGTCGATATGGTAGGGTGACCAGATGTCATCTTTTTCCCGGCTATATCCTTCTTTTCATACCTAAAAAAATGTCCGGGGGGAATTTCAAAATCGTCCGGGATTTTGGTAGACTACACGTAGTCGAAACACACCGGCCATTCGAACAACCCATCAGCTCTGGGGCTGGTCCGGGAACCCTGGTGGACGGAGTGACTAAACTGTTGACAGAACCCTGTGCTTCCCCCCGCCTGCCTTAACGGTCCCCAGCCCCGTCAGCGGCCCGGCAGTCGACACTCCTTTTAAGAAACCAAAATCTGGTCACCTTAGCAAAGATGCTTCAGCCGCGCATCAGAACTAAACTGGTACAATTTATAAGAATTATGCTCTAATTTGTAGTAACTGTTTGGTGCGATTGCAGGTAGTGGGCCCACTGGGGGATGGTGTGGCATTGCACCTCCGGGCTGGGCCAGGCTGGGTCTTGTAAGGAAGACCTCCAGGGTGGGGTCCCAGCTCCACTGTATCGGGCAATGTCGTTTGCCTTGATTTCATAGTCTTCATAAGGCTTTTGAACTGCTCTGTCTAACCCGTCACCCAGAGCCTGTTTGCCTTTGGAGACCCTACCAGTCAGTCTTTTTAGTCAGACCCTACATACCTTTAAAGCTCCTGACAACATAGCCTCTGGGAATATTTGGGCACTGAAACCCCTCCACCACGCTAAGGTGGAGGTTCAAGGAGGGGAGGCAGCTTCAATGCACTAATTCCTTCCTTTTTTCTTATTTAATTATTGTATCACAAAGGAAACTTTGCTCAGGTTTGGTTTGGAGACAAGCAGATTTTTTCTGATGGGTCCCTCTAACAAAGACCTAAATCATGCACTAGGAGAGGGTTATCCAAGGCCACAGTTCAAATGGAGCTGGCCCTTCCCAGTTTGAGGAAGAAGTTCCTTCCTCAATTAGGGGAGGTTTAGTATGTTTGGATCTTGCCCATATGTGAGAAAAGAATGCAGTCAAGTGCAGCTGTCCTATCAACCGTTTATGCAGACATGTGAAGACACCATTGCAGTAATCAATTCATATTACAAGTATTTTCCCTTTAAAGGTTACATGTTTTTTATTTGAAGTTTCTTTAGTCAATATGAAAGGAGCATTGTCCTCTTTATTTTGACTGCTGACGTTACCTCAGTGAAATAATCAATTCAATTCAATTTTCAATTCAGTTTATTTATATAGCGCCAAATTCACAACACATGTCATCTCAAGGCACTTTACAGTTCAACCAGATCATACAGTCAAATTGATACAAAGTTTTCTATCTAAGGAAAACCAGTTGATTGCATTGACTCATTGACTCAAATACAATCCCTCACACTAAGCATGCTTGTAGCGACAGTGGAGAGGAAAAACTCCCTTTGAACAGGAAGAAACCTCCAGCAGAACCAG
Source organism: Cyprinodon diabolis (assembly GCA_030533445.1). NCBI lineage: Eukaryota > Metazoa > Chordata > Actinopteri > Cyprinodontiformes > Cyprinodontidae > Cyprinodon > Cyprinodon diabolis. Next base: position 19,937,265 of record CM060075.1, on the reverse strand, counting down.
GCTCAGCGTGAGCGGCCATCTGCCGAGGCCGACTGGGGTTCAAGGAGACAGAAGCAGAGATACAAAAAGCAGCTGTAAAAAGCGGCCCCGTCCAGGAAAAAAACAGCCAGGCAGACGAGCTCCAAGGCAGCTCCCATGCCAGAGGACGAAGAGAGCACATCCACTCAGTCACGGTCAGAGAAACAGGACCACACTGGAAAACAGGCCAATCTCCAACATCTATAAACAAGGGTGTTGATGGAAGCAGCACAGCTGATGTTTCTTTCCAGGATGACGTCACAGCCAAACAGGAACAGACAAGGCAAAGCTACTCTGAGGAAAAGCAGATAGAGCAGAACGTTAGAGATTGAACTAACAGATTCTGCAGAATAGGAGAACAGAGAGAGAATGAAGCAGAAAGATGAAATGGGGGTCCCTATGTCCTCCAAAAGTCTAAGCCTATAGCAGCATAACTATAGAGATAGCTCAGGATAACCTGAGCCACCCTAACTATAAGCTTTATAAAAAAGGAAAGTTTTAAGTCTAGCCTTAAAAGTAGACAGAGTGTCTGCCTCACGGACTAAAACTGGTAGTTGGTTCCACAGGAGAGGAGCCTGATAACTAAAAGATCTGCCTCCCATTCTACTTTTAGAAATTCTAGGAACCACTAGTAAACCTGCAGATTGAGAGCGAAGTGCTCTGTTAGGAACATGAGGAACAATCAGATCTCTGATATAAGATGGAGCTTGGCCATTTAAGGCTTTATATGTGAGAAGGAGGATTTTAAATTCTATTCTTGATTTAACAGGACACCAATAAAGAGAAGCCAGGATAGGACAGATGTGAGCTCTCTTTTTAATTTTCATCAGAACTCTGGCTGCAGCATTTTGGATCAGCTGAAGGCTTTTAACTACAGTTTGTGGACTTCCTGATAGTAAAGAATTACAATAGTCCAGCCTTGAAGTAACAAATGCATGGACTAGTTTCTCAGCATCACCCCTGGACAGGAGATTTCTAATTTTTGCAATGTTCCTCAGATGAAAGAAGGAAATTCTAGAAACCTCTTTGATCTGGGATTTAAATGACAGGTCCTGATCAAAAATAACACCAAGATTTTTTACTTTATTATCTGAAATCAGTTTAATCCCATCCAAATGAAGTGACTGGCTAATCAGCTTCTTTTTCAGAGACTCTGGTCCAAAGACTATAACTTCTGTTTTGTCTGCATTCAGAAGCAGAAAGTTAAGAGTCATCCAGGTTTTTATGTCTTCAAGACATGCCTGTAATCTATGTAATGGGTTAGCTTCACCTGGATTTATAGACAGATATAGCTGGGTATCATCAGCATAACAGTGGAAATTAATCCCATGCTGTCTAATAATTCTACCGATTGGTAGCATGTATAAAGTAAAGAGAATTGGTCCTAGCACTGATCCCTGTGGTACTCCACAGGTAACCTTTGAGCGTGTTGAAGATCTATCATTAACATGAACAAACTGAATTCGATCAAATAGATAAGATTTAAACCAGTCTAGTGCTGTTCCTTTAATTCCAACAAAATATTAAAGTCTTTCTAAAAGAATATTATGGTCAACTGTATCAAATGCAGCACTAAGATCCAACAGGACGAGCACACATACAAGTCCATTATCTGAGGCCATGAGAATATCATTAGTGACTTTCACCAGAGCTGTTTCAGTGCTATGATGAGCTCTAAAGCCAGACTGAAACTCTTTAAAAAGTTCATTATGGTGTAAGTGATCGCAAACTTGTTTGGCAACTACTTTCTCAAGAATTTTGGATAAGAAAGGAAGATTGGATATAGGTCTATAATTGACCAAGTCATCTTGGTCAAGAGACGGTTTCTTAAGCAGAGGTTTAATTACAGCAACCTTAAAAGCTTTAGGTACATATCCCTGTAACAGAGATAGATTAATCACATCTAAAATGGAGGAGGAGATCAAAGGGAATACCTCCTTAAATAACCTGGTTGGAACTGGATCTAACATACAAGTTGAATCATAGATTCAATCAGATTTAAATAATTGTACGGAGAAGTTATAAAACAAATCTGTTTTTTTTTTTATTATTTAGAGTGAGAGTGGACTGACCAACAGACTATCATTCTAATCACAACTTTCAATATAGGGGTGCCTGATTTTTCCTTTCCTTATGTTGATCAACCAACGGAATCTCTGCGACTGTTTTTTTTAATATCCTCTCATTTATTAGTGACCAATAAGTGCTGTAATGTTAAACACTAAACAAAGTCTATTCTTAACTATATAATAAGAATTTTTGTCTTAAATTTTCATTTTCCAATTTTTAGATAACTGGGGGAGGTTTATCTTAGTTTATATTTTACTTATTATTGTACAGTTTACTCTACCTGTGCTCAGTATTCCCCTCTTTAGTAAAGATGGTTGCTATTATTTCACTAGTTGGCATTTTGACTTTGAAAATGGAGGTACAATAAGTTATATGAATAGAAAAATTAAAAGTATTTTTTTTGATAATTTTAATAAAAGCTTTTTATTATTTTAAACCTGCAGTTCACTGAGTTAATGATACTCTTGTTTTATCAAAAATCTGCTGAATACTTTAGATCTATTTAACCAATTTCCAATTCCCAATGCCTAATGTTGTATATGCTTGTGTTGTTTGGCAAAATTCTAAACTTGGATCTTCATCATATATTTTTATAATATACCTTATAACTGCTTCTACATCAGAGGAGCAATTGGTTTTACCAAGAGCATGTTCTGATAAGAAGACAGATGTAAGATTAACTTCAAACATAGCAACAACTTTGAGGAGAGAAGTAGACAGAAAATAAAATTACATCACATATCCTTCACCTTTATCTAATAGATCAGATCTGCTGTCACTGAAGGGTGTAGCCTTTGCAGTCTGATTGGAAAGTACCGGGAAGGTGGTTTGAGGTAATCTCCAGTCAAGTTCAAAGCAAGTTTTGGCAAAGATCCTGCAGCTCTACCCAATGTGGTCAATAAAAACAGAACATTTAAGGGAAACCCTGGTTTTCTCTGAAAAGATAACACTAATTTATTGTTAACTTTATTTAGGTGCTCATGTCCTGTGTCAACTTTAAAGAAGTAAAAATTTAATTAACTAAATTGTGACAAACGTCTGAAACAGAAGAAATCTGACTAGTTGACCAATATTTTCAAAAGCACAGATGAAAAGATGTGCCAACAGGTAAAGCAGATGCTGAACAGCTGCTTTTTACACACTACTTTTAAATCTAAGACCTTTCAGCCAGCTTGTGTGCCTTACTATCTTGGGGCTTTGGACCCTCTTAAAACCCAATTTGCTTATATTTTACGCTTATCACAGAATACTTTTAGAGATGTTTTTACGGGACAAATTTAATCTGTGAAGTTGCTTCGTTATCAAATATCCGACTTAAACAATCTTTGTTGAACTGATAGAGCCCCAGGTTTGATCTCCAGCTAATCACAGCCGTGATATTGGTCAGTGTGTTGTAATGTCAGTCATTAACAGTTAATTATTTTAACAAAAAACATTCCAGAGTATGTTTTTCAGCAAGGACGTACAACTCAAAACTTTTATCTGTGTAGTCCGTTTGTCAAAAAGTAGCCTACTTTTAAATCTGTGTCAAAGCTGTTAGAGAACAGACCTCAGGCTTCTGTGGGCTGCCTTCTGAGGCGGAATGTACTGTAGAGTGTGATCTCAAGCTACCCACAGCCCTAACGTTGGCCAGTCACTCGGTCATTACTTATTAATTAAAAAGTGATTTATAAATGTTTTTCACCAGGAAAAGTACACCTCAAACCTCATCTGTGTATTCAGTTGATCAAGATTATGAATGTTCTTCTAAATGCACTCTAATCAGAGGAGAAAGGTCAGTCTGGTTTGAGCTGATAGAAAGATAGCACTTCCTACTACAGCAGCAGTTTGGGCTACAGCAACAAAAGATCTGCTGCTCTTATCAGCTAAGAATAGGAAACTAAGCCCTCAATTCCCACAGACTCACCAAAATTGGACAATAAAAGATTGGGAAAATGTTGCCTGGTTAGATGAGTCTCCATTTCTCCTGCAACATTCGGATTGATAGGGTCAGAATTCTGAACATTTCAGCACCATGAAAGCATGTTTCAACAATTAAGGCTGGTGGTGGTGGAGTAATGGTGTGGGGAATTTATTCTTGGCACACGTTGGGCCCCTTAGTATCACTTCAGCATAAGGTCACAGCCTACCTGGGTATTGTTGCTGACAATGTCCATCCCTTTGTAGCCACAGTGTACCCAACTACTGTTGCTGCTTGAGATGATTCGCGCTACGTGTCATAAAGCATGAATCATCCCAGTCTGGTTTCTTCAACATAACAATGAGTTCCCTTGTACTGAAAAAGCCTCCACAATCACCAAATCTTAATCCAATAGAGGACCTTGGGTATATTGATAATCACATCATGCATGTGCAGCCAACAAATCAACAGCATGTGTGATGTAGTAATGTCAATATAGACTAAATTATCTGAGAAATGTTTCTAGCACCTTGTTGAATCTATGCTATGAAGGATTAAGGCAGTTCTGAAGGGAAAAGGGGGGATCTACTAAGGTGTACCAAATGAAATGGCTGGTGAGTGTATCTTTTTAGACTGGCAGAGTCCCTCTAATCTGACTCACAGGCTAGCCAGGGGGGGTAGTTGCAGAAAAAACCTAAACAGAGTGCCATCAAACCCCTCCAGGGGCTAGGGGTGTTTCCTGCCTGTATTCATCTTTAGTAACTCAAGTTGTTCCCTCGTTTAAGGTTGGATTCGGACCAAATTAGGGCAGAGAAACCTCCCTGTTTCTAATTTAGGACTGGCTGCATGGTTACATGCACAAAATCAACCAACTGACTGTTTTTTGACTTTTTCTTGTTTTAATCGATGAGTGATATTATAAACAGCTGACCGCTTCTTTGCTTAAAATCACCAAAAGCAGCAACTGTGTATTCAGTTTTCTCTTCACTAAAATGAGAGTGACAGAAACCCATTTAAATGACTGAATGAGATTCCTTTTGTAAGTTTGTACTTTGGTGACACCTGCAGGAAATCACTCTGTTTTTCAGCAATACTTACATCACCAGGGTGTGTTAGTTTTTCAGTGTGCTTGCTTCAACAAAAATACTCTATAGTAAAACTTAAAATATACAAAATTATGTTCTCATTTATCAACTTTGCTTTACTGCACTACAACACCAGATATGTCTGCCTGGTAGGTTGATTTCATGTAAATTTTGCTCACTGAAATGTGCAAGAAGAAACTGAAAGTAAAATTAAAATATTTGCTCAGTGGCATAGCAGTCTGCAGCCTCTGAGAATACGCCCTGGTAGCAGGCAGAAATCCATTCTTTATAAAATATAAACTAGAAGATTTAGTGGCTCTAAAATGAGCAGCCTAGCTCCGGACGAAAAAAGATATGACCCCAGGGATACAACGTTCAGTTTTGTCGACAGACCTGATGACCTGGATCCTCTGTGTAAGGACTATTAGCTGCTACTGCTGTTGTTATCATATCAGTTGTCGTTTGCTTTAGCTTTAACACCTTGTGTAAACCTTTAGATTTTAATTGGTTTGGACTGTCACATGAAGTAGAGAGAATTCACATTTAAATTTTTAATGTTAAAACATATCTGTTACTCAATATTTCCTAATAGGGCAGTTCGGGTGTATTTGTACTCTTCCACTGTAATTTTCCTGGTAACAGTGTCTGGTTTACTGTCTGTTCTCTGCTCCTAAGTCGATGAAGATGAAGATCAGGGTCTCCGAGCTGAGATGTCCTGCGGTCATGCCGTCACCCCACAATCTCTGACTGGGTGGTGTCGCAGTCTGCTGGATCAGGTACTTAATGACAATACCCCACCCTTGAAAAACACCATTTCCTTTTTTAATGATTCATTCACTGTTGTACTGTTCATTGTGTTTTTTTTCTAAATATAAGTACAGCGGACCAATGTCAGCTGTACTTCCTAAGGTTGAAAATAATTGAACTAGCTCAGGTAGAAAGAAATCATTGTCAAACTTCATATAGCTGTTTTTAGTTTCATTTTTTTATGTTGCTATCTTTCCATCAGTCCTTTGAAAACAACGATATATAGGACATTTAAGCTCAATATGGCAAACTACACATTTTACCAACAAGTTTTCCTAATTTAACCTTCTTGAATTTAATTTATTGTAATAAATCAAATTTGCTTGGTTCAGTCCCATTGGCCACTCTCAGGCATTATTACTTGCGGTTATTTACTATCAACAAATCCATTCCAGGTCTCCCTTGCAAAAGAGATTTTTATTCTCAATGGGTATTACCTGGTTAAATAAAGGATAAATGAAAAAAAAAAAAGAATTGTATTGTATTTGTAACACATTAATGTAAAGGAAAATGTTTACGTGCTGCCTAAAATACTGTATCTGCGCCAATTATTGGTGCCTTTGAGCTATAGCTTATTGCATTTTTATTTACTTGTTCTAATCTTTTGTATAAAAAAGCAGGGGTGAAGCATGTTTTAAAGGTTAAACAAAACATCAAAATCCTCAGAAGGTTGTCATGTTGCTTTTATCTGCTTTTCACAAAAAGAGATTTTCTCAATATACAATAAAAATATAACATTATCCTCATGGTTTGTGTTTAAATGGTTCCACTCAATATTAGTTTATTGTGACAAGATATGTATGTTATGACTTCTAGGGCCAGTACAAGTTTAGGTGTCCGGCTATAGATGAGGAAACACAGGAGAAATGTGGTGCTCAGTGGTCTTACCGAGAGGTGCGACGCCTAGCAGACCTGAGTGTGGAAGAAATGAACTACTTTGAAGAGAACATTGCTCGCCTGGCTGCTGCAGAGTATCAGGAATTTAGAGCAGTAAGTTTCTCTAAACTCAGATCAATCATGACTTAAGCACTAATTGTTCTACTAGATCCATTATGTCTCTTTCTCACAGTGTCCTGGGTGTAAGACCTATATTGAAAGAAAGAACCTGACTAACCTCTGCGTGCAGTGCTTAGTGTGTGCTGCAGACAAGAAGAAAGTGTTCCAGTTCTGCTGGCAGTGCTCAAAGCCTTGGAAAGGTCCAGCTCCTCGCTCTGATCGATGTGGCAATGATGGCTGCATCAACCGTGACCTGGAACTACTCAGGACCTGCAAGACCACCGCCCTGCTTGAGGTTCAGGGGGTCGGTGCCTGTCCCTCCATCCGGGCCTGTCCCACCTGTGGAAATAGGGTGGAGCATGACAACACAGGCTGCAAGAACATCATCTGTCCTCGCTGCCAGGTGGAGTTTTGCTTTGTGTGTCTGAAGCTCACTCCTGAGTGTCTGGAGACCAGTACCCACTTCATGCCCTGTAGTGATGGTGTGGCTCCCAGACAGACATCCATACCTGTGTGGCACAGGAAGTAAAACTGCTGCCAGTTTACCTCTCCGAATAGGAACTTGGTGGTTATTGTAAATTAAGCATGTTATTCTTACCTTTGTTCACGTTCAATAACTGTAAAACTCAATATTTAGTATTATATATTTGAACAATTATTACTCGTGTATAGTATTTGCTTCTGCTATTTGTTGAAACATATTGTTCTTTTGCCTATCTAAAAATGTTTTTAAATAAATTATTTTACATCTGACTGCAGCACCACTATCACAGATTTTTGTTTCAACTCACCAGGACCATTCCACAAAGAAATGAGATTGAAGATTTTCTAAAGTAATAGCTTGAGGGGTTGGGTGGGTTGGGTATGAGGACTGGGAAGACTTGCTGATGAAGGCCTTGGGAGGAGACTCAGCAGAGGGTGCAGTCATTAGAAAATAGCTTTACCCAAACCCACTTAGAACCACCCCAATGCAACCTGAAAGAAAGAGGAGAGGAGGCAGATGACGAATAAAGGAATAGTGTCACACACTAGAAGATGGATGGACTAGGAAGTAGACTGCTGGCTCATAGCAGGTATAGCTGAGGTGTAGCCTCAGCTCCTAGGCTTGAATTAACATGTCCATTTAATTGTGTATTTAACATCCCTTGTCTTGTTTCAGTAGTAAGTTGTGAATTAAATTAACAATATAACCAAATATATTTGACTAAAGGCTGATTTATACTCAGAAACCAGGTCGTCTTCGTTTTTGTCGCAGTGAATGCAAATGTTCCCCCGTCCCCTCTGCAGACACTCTGGTGCACCTCTGATAAGTCAAATCCACATCCACTCTACACTATCCCTATATCCTGTTTGGTACCTCATTGGCTTGTTTTTTTTTTTGTATGACCGCAATTTTGGGAAACGACTCGTGAAGTTGGACCAGCTAGAAGATTGAGGTTTCGCAAGAAGGCTGGGACCCTTTTTCCACCTGGATCTCCGCTCTTTTCGCCTTCATGTCCCTCCGTCATCACACAAACTTACCCCACTTCCTCACCGCCTTGGCCATATCTAGACCCACCGATAGTTCATGATTGACCCTCTTGCGTTGTGGTGGGGAATAACAGCTCAGACCACACTTAAATATTGGGCATAAATCAAAAATATCTGCGACAAGCTCACTGAGACACACTGCTGCGGGAGTATAACCAGCCCTTTAGTCTTACAATGTTTTACATTAATTATTAATTAAGTGGTAGTAAATAATTTTTAAACACTAAGTTTTTCATCAGACCTCAATAATGTCTTCATGTCTAAATGTCTTAATGTCTTAATCTGCTTTTGTCTCTTCTGTCTCCTTGAACCCCAGTCGGCCTCAGCAGATGGCCGCTCACACTGAGCCTGGTTCTGCTGGAGGTTTCTTCCTGTTAAAAGGGAGTTTTCCTCTCCACTGTCGCTACAAGCATGCTAAATGCAAGGGATTCCAGGGAGTCAATGAGTCCTCACAATGCGCAGGTTTTCCTTTGATAAGAATATTTTGAAGAATATGATTGTGTTACCTGTATGGATAAATTAAATATTTTCTAATTGCAGCTTTTCTGTGTGAGTTTCTCCAGGTTGAATTACAATTACCGAGTTTGATATACAAAAAACTTTGGGTTTTGAAGGTAGCCCAATTCTAACAAGAAATCTGTAGTTTTAAATCTATATTCGGAGTGAGCAGGGAAGTACTTCTCTGATCTCCCTGCTTGCCAAAGACCTTCAAGTTAGTTTCCAAAGAGATATTTAAAGATGAGAAAAATGAGGTAAAAAGACTAAAGACAGAAATTAGCCATGATCGATTTTGATAGGCCTACATGTTAATATGCAATATCTCCAAAGACACGGAAGGAATTCTCTTTATGGAACTTAAACCTCACCCCTTTCAGGTGTGATCACCAAGCACTGAACCTATGCTCCAAGTTTTCCACACATTTGAATGCTTTGAGTTTTTGTTTTTTTGTTTTTTTTTAACTCTACATAACCTAGGGTTCAGTTTCCCCTTTTGGAAATGAGTTTAAAACATTTACTTCAATCTTCAAAAGAGTTTACATATTTATTTTCTAAAATATATAAGATGTTATATCAGAATCCCCACAGAATTTGTGTTTTTTATGTTTCTGTTTCTAATGTTGAATTATTCTGCCATTTTAAACTCTTCTAAAGAAATCATTTTTAGATAATATCTAAGGTGATGTTCTAGACACACTTGTGAAAGGTTCATTTTCACTGATCAGTTATAAATATTTCAACAACATTGAGATGCATCCAAAATTATAGAGGTGATACGATGTCTAAATAACAATAAATATGAATTATGTGTTTTGCACTTGGTACTTTCTCTGTTCTTGTTTCTAACATTCAAAATAAATAAAGGAAAAGTGCTACAAAATTGTGATGGTTAATTTTTATTAGCGCACAGCAAATTTGCTTTAACCATTTATTAATGCAAAGTGCGACCATTCAAGATGAACATATTTATTCTCATGTGGTCATGTTTTTTTCACTGTATTTTTACATACCGTCCATAAATTCATCCAAAACCGGTTATCCCGCAGGGTCAGAAGTTAGTTCTATGGCTGGTGTGTTGCGCGATCCTGCAGCTGCGTCATCTTGCAGCTGCGTCATTTTTCTCGCAGTGCACATTTTGACACGAGTGTTTGCATCAAGAGCTTTCCGACAGAAGGAAAGGCACGTGACTTATTCCACTCGAAATCGAAAGTTTCCTACATTACAAGCTGATAGTTTCCTGGATCGACGGAGAAAACAAGAAAACTCCCAAGATGAGCGCTGCAGCTAAAATAAAGTGTTATAACCTGAGGGATACGACGATCCTCTTTGTGAATGAAGAGGATCAGTTTGACTGTAAGTGGCTTATTTTAATTTATCAAGCCATTGCAGGGCTGGAGCTGGACAATCTGCTTCCGTCTATCTTAGTTTCTTCGATACATGTTACCTTGAGTTTAAGCCAGCCTGTTTTACAGCATCTTGGATGATCTCATTAAATTTGTTTCTATAGTTTTATGTGAAGGTTTTGCATCTCCAAGAGCTCAGATGTCCTGTGGACATGTGGGGACCCCGATGTCTCTCACAAAGTGGTGCAAACATTTGATAGAAAAGGTAAGAGAGCAGCAAGCTCACACTGAAAGCAAACAAAGAACCCGAATTAAAATGTTACAAAGATCTTTACTACTAAATGGTTAATTGGCACATAAAAAGTAAAGTTAAAAAAAACAACAACAAAACAAACATACAAAACCATAAAATCACATTTGAATGTAAAGTATGGAATTTGTATTTCCAATACATTTTAAATCATGATATTACGGAAGAGGATTAGGGCCACTGGAAAAAAAAAGTTAGCTGATTATTAAATTTTATTTCAGTTTAATATGGGACCAGTTACATAGTCAGATTTCTGACTTTTGTCTCAGAATTCTGAATTTAATCTCAAAATTCTGACTGAATTCTGACAATAAAAAGAAGTCAAGAAGTCTATGGGCACCATAGACCTCCATTATTTGAATGTCAGCAGACAGCAAGAAGCCTCCCAGATCTCCAGATGCATTTGAGATATCAAAAAAGTACTCCAGAGTGTTGTTCAGCATGGGGGTGAGTAGAAAATGAAGGCTAATCATGTTTTGGGTGTACTATTCCTTTAAAGTCAGAATTCTGATTTTTTTCCCATACTAAACTGAAATAAAATTAAAAAATCAGTTAACTTTTTTTTTCAGTGGCCCTAATCCTCTTCCGTATGATACCAGTAAATCAGAGGTTATAAACCTTGCAATGCCATGGCAGCCTTAACAACACTGCCCAAGGAACCACCCCCCCCCCCCCCCCCCCACCCCACCCCACACACACACGTTTTAAACCTACAGATAATGCTGACCAATATATAAAAACAAATTATCAATTTTTTTGTAGTTTTTCTTCTCTATTAAATAATTACAGAGCATCAGGAATGTATTAATACTTCCGTATGTAAGCTTTTGATGTTTCTAATGCTACTCCTGTGAGATCTTGGCTGTGGTTTTTGATCATTGCCGCAATATGAGGTCACTGAGTGCTCCCCCGGAATAGGTCTTCATCCTGCTCCTGTCTGTACATTGCTGCATTCCTCTTTCCTGTCTAATCTGTCAGTTCCTGCTGTATCCCCATACTATAATGGTGCCACCACCATGCTGAAGTGAAAGGATGTGTCATGATCGGTTTAAGGAATCTGACCCACATGCAGAGAAACCATTCAGAGAACACGGAGAAAAGTTTAATAGGTTTATTTGTAGCAATGTGAACGGAGGTTGGATCTGGAACTCAGTGAACTGGTGAACCGGAACTGGAAAGTCTGAAGGGGAGATCACAGAGATCAGTTCAGGGACTGTGGGAAATAAGGCTGCGGCTTGAATTAAGCTGGAATGGGACACACATTTGATGGGGCTCTTGTCAATCCTAGTCTGTGTGGGATGATACAGAGAAGAGGGAACTCGTTGGAGAGCAGACAGGTAGACATACGTTGGACCCGGAGTAATGGAGAGTAGACTGTCACTAGGATTTCTGATGGGAACTTGAACGGCTCATGTGGATGATTTCCCCTGCTCACTGTGAACTCAGTAAATCCTTCCAGGGGAGAAGGTCCAGGTATCCAGTTACACAGGAAGACTTCCTGCTGAAGAGCAAAGACAAAAACAACATAAGGCTCAGGTTAGACTCAACTAATCTCAGTTTGGCTAGAGTACCCAAAACTGGACAACACTCTGGCGTCGAGGTAGTGACAGCCCACATCTCAAATACTCCTCCAGTAATGAACCAACGAGCCACAGGTGTTCAGGGAGGCCCAAAGAGGACAAGGGCACCACCTGGTGGTGGAAAGAGAAGAAACACACAAACAACCCACTCAAACTGGATTCCTAACATGATGGTTTTGCCCTGGTAGTCCTGTCAACTATTTTCTCTCAATTTTTATCTTTCTCTTATCCCAGAGAAAGTTATGTCCCAATATCTGAGAGTTCTTCAGGGGAAGCTCCAGACAGTTTTTTTTATGAATAAGTGGCTTTCGTCTGAACACTACCATTTGTACTCAATTGATGGATTGCTGCAGGAATTGTTGTCCAGCTCTTCAAAGACTCCTTGTTGGGCCTCTAAAAGCAGCAGATTTTTTTATATCCTTCCTCAAAACGTTTTGCCATAAGACAATCTTGTACCGGAAGTTACAGACAATTCCTTTGACATCATGCTTGGTGTTTGCACTTTGACACACAGGGTCAACTGTGGGACCTTGTGTAGGGAAATTTGTGCTTTTTTAAAAATCATGTCCAATCAATTGAATTTACAGTACCACTGGTTTGCTTTGTTGAAGGTATAGAAACAATTTAAGGATGATTAAAAATGACACATTTTCTATGAAAAAAGTGAAATTTGTCTTTGTTATATTTAACTTATGCATACTTTTTTAGCTTAATTGATGATATAAACTGGCTGTTTAAAGATTGCTCACTTTAGCTAAGACCAGCATGCATTTTGCATTTGAACCAATTCATCCCCTTTTTCTTTGTTTCTTCCATCACATCTATACATTAAATTGAGTTTACCTGACTTCCAATGCACCAAAATGGATTCCTTCCAACAGGACACACATAGATTTTTTTTTTTAATTTACCACAGTACTGTCACATTTAACAATGTGTTTGTGTTTATAACTTAGTGCACTTTGTTTTACTTTTATTGCATATAAGCGTATGTAGGTGCAGAAATTCACATTTTTTTTATTTTCAGACTATCATTTTATACATATAAAAACAGTGAAGTTGCCAGTTTAATCATACCACACCATACATTATACCCGTGTTATTTATGGTGATATTATTATTTAATCCTGAACCTTTCTCTGACTGTTTATATAAAGGGCGAAAGCAGGTTTGTTTGCGGTCAGTCTGGCTGTGATGCTGTGTGGACTTACGAAGAGGTCTGTAAAATGGCCCTCCTGACTCCTGAAGAAAGGAAATACTTCGAGGAAACCATGGCCCAGAACGCTGCTGCTAGAAATCCTAACTCCAAGTTTGTAAGTATCTGTTTAATGACACAAAAGCTGCCATTGAGCTTGAATCTGTATATATATATATATGTATCTGTTTTTATTTCAACCTCCACACATTATCTATCCTGACAGTGTCCTGGATGCATGTCTCCTGTGACCAGAGGGAGCAGCTTAAACCTTTACGTTCACTGCAAAGTGTGCTCAGCAAAGACAGGATGCATCTTTGCATTCTGCTGGCAGTGTTTGAGGGAGTGGAAAGGTATACAGCCCCGATCTGACCGCTGTGAAAATGATGATTGCCACAATTCTGCCCTGAAAACCCTGAGAGAGTGTCCAGAAATCCAAATTGACACTGAGGATGGAGCCAAAGGGTGTCCGTCGGTACGTGCCTGTCCCACATGTGGCTCACTGATCCAGCACACCGGGATAGGATGTGAAAACGTTTCATGTCCTCGATGTCACATGGAATTTTGTTTTAGCTGCCTAAAGAGCACTAATGAATGTGATGCAGCAATGTTCTGCAGTGGCATTGCTCCTAGACAGAAATCTATACCTGTGTGGCACACAGAGTTTTATTAGGATTTTGTTCTTTACAGTTTCCCTGAGATTAAAGCTGGGACACACATTGATGTTTAACTAATTTATTTCAATAATAAGGGGCTGTTCTGTGTTATTTGATATTTCTTTTATGGTATTTGCCTTTTGTAATCCTGTACTATTAAATAATTGTTGATGCAGCAAAATGTCAATTTATCTTTTATTTATTCAATGAAAAAATATTGTTCAAAATGTGATTTTAATCTTATTTTTATCTCTTTGTAGGCTATTATTTTATCCATAAAATGCAGGAACTTGGGTGTTTGGTTTGATATAATGCACTACTTTATGATGTAGAAAAACGTTGGAAAAGCTTTCTTTTACTAAGTCTCCTTAGGAACATTGTAAAAAGAGATTTTAGCATTTATTTAAATGTGGGGGATCTTATCGATACGTTTCAGTGTTCATACTAGTGGTGTTCAGTGTTCAATTCACCCACCAAATGACATTGATTTAGATATAAAAAAAACCCATAAAAATTAAGTTATAAAATTAAAATATTTCAAAATATATTAATATATTTTTTAGCCGTACCAGATAAATATCTAATGTTTAATGACAAGTAAAGCTGTTTTCTGTTGTCGTCGGATTGGTGATGGATTTCCGCTCTGGGGAACAAAAATCTTTGGCCATAGACTCTCGTTAGAAGTTTTACATTCGCAGTAGCTCCTCTGCAATGCAATAGAATAGGATAGCTCTGGGCGCAGGAGAGCTGTGCTCTGAGGTGACAGGAAGCTATGTCACAGCCGTAGTGCGGCTGATTGACATGTCGAGTTGAGGAAGTAGGGAGACGATTGGAGAGAAAGACAGAAATGATGCAAAAAAAAATTGACTGAAGTCCCTTAAAGCAAACTTACCAAGAGAAGCTGGATGCGAAATCATTCGGAACTGATCAGCTGAACATCAAAATTAATCATCGGTCAGACAGATGGAGACAGTACACTTTTTCCAGGACCTGGTTTAGCTGCATGCAGTGAGGCTAATGCTTTATTCTGCTTTCTCTGCCTTTCACATTATTCCATAACTGACATCGCTTTATTGGCTGACTTGTCAGATTCAAGCAAATTTTTAGGTCTTGCTTCTCCACTGTAAGGGTCTAAATAGTCTGACGCCTTCCTATTCCTCCAACTTTCTGCACCTGTGGGCTCTTGGTACTAGGGTTTTAAAAGTTACTAAGGCTAAAAGAACCTGTTGGGGAGCTCTCTGTTTCCTTTCGTGCTACGGAAAAATCTCCCTCAAGCTATTCGGCAGGATTGGTTTGTGGAGATTTTTAAAGCTAGGCTAAATACCCAATGGCTCACTCCATCTTATGCAGCTTGTTCCTGTGCCTCGAGTTATTACATTTCATTTGGTCTTTCCTGTTTGTTTTTAAACTGTGTTGCTTTATATATTTTTTATCTTCTAGTAACTGTTGAAATCTTTGTCTAAAAGAGCCTTATTGTGGAAATTAAATTGTTGGTTATTTTTTGTGAAAATAATAATTGTGATAGAAAAAGAGGCATATATACATATATATGTATATATATAGCTATATATAGATATATGTATATATAGCTATATATATATATATATCTATATATATATATATAGATATATGTATATATATATATATAGATAGATATATGTGTACATATATCTATCTATATATGTATATAGATATATGTCTACATATATATGTATATATGCTTCTTTTTCTTACAGTGGAAAAATAGCTTTTAAAATAATTAGGACATTTGATGAGATTCTAAAGATTTCAACAGAAGCTGGAGTCAGTGTTTCAAGAGCTGCTACCCATTAATGTATCTTGTTCATAGATTACAACCTGACCCAGGTATTAAGCTCATATTAAACTAGACACACTTTCAGAAGTTTCCTACATGGACTAAATTAAATGTGATTTGGATTGTTGATCACTGATTTAAAATCAATATTCCACATGAGAGTACATTTTGCATTTTATTTGGTAGTCAAGCTTCCAGAATAAGGAGATACAGGTTGGAGGCAACTAAAGTACATAGTGAAGTTTCCACAGTCAGTTAAGATTTGCTTATCAGCTGATTTCGGTTTACCGTCTTTCAATAGTTTCAAAGACAGTCCAGCCATTTAGCAGGGCAATTTAAAGCATATTTATGGTAGATACTTGAGTCCGCAGATAACATTTATGGAGATACTGTTTTCATTTCCCAGCAGGACTTGGCACTTCTCTACTTGTCAAAAAAAACACCTCCCTGCTTTAATCCACTGTTCTGGACAGACCATGAAAAGTCCCTGCCCTAAATCAGATAAAGAGTTTATGGTAGTCAAGGTGAATTGTGTACAATATTTATACAGGACACTAAAAAAATCCTCATTCTTGAATCTTTCCGTATCTCTTTGTTAAATCAGGAAAGGTCATAGAATATGTTAGATATTTAATCAACGATGGTGAACTTTGACTGGGGTCAAATTGATCCCAAGGATAAAAGAAGGGTTAGCTAATGGTGGTCTTCTGCTGGAATGACCAATCTACTTTAAGGTTCAACATCCAATGCATTCTGAGATACTTTTGCACATTGCACACTTTGCCTTTATTGTGCCTAGATGAGGGATTCCCAAGCAAGGGTACTAGTACCCCTAGTGGTCCACCAATGCATTGCAGGGGGTACATAAAACATTTAATATTTTACCTCCCAGATGAAGAAATACAATAAAATAGGGCTCCTCTGCAACAACCCAAATGCAAAATAAACCTATATTTTATCAACCAAATAGATAAAAAGAAAGATTTCTAATCAACATTTACATGATAACTTAAGTGGATATCTGTGCTGTGCACCCGCACCACTTCTCTGCAAGTGAGAAGGAAGACAGCACATTTTTTATTCTAACTGAAAACGGTTAAGTGTCTGAGCATTAAATATTCAAGCTAAGGAAATTAAATATTCTTAATTAAATATTATCTAGAAAATAATCTACACGTTTGGCTCAAGGGGTACTTCTGATATGATAAAATTGCCAAAGGGCTACAAAAGACAAAAACGTTTGGGAACCACTGGCCTAGATGACTAATGAATTGAGCTGCTGTCTGGGATTGACTGGATCCAGAAGTGGTGCATGAATGAATTATATGTGGAGTCTTACACCTCTTCTAATTCTATACAAGAAAAATGTATCTTACTTATCAATAGATACTTTGGCCCCACCCCTATCCATAATACTGCCCAAAGACTTTCAAAATAAAGGTCAGTGTATCAAAATAAAATAAAGCAAGATTTTAATTGGTGAAATTGGTTTATGTAATTTTTTTAAATATATTTCTATAAGAGAAAAAAGTATGTTTATTACAATTTTACAGTGGATTACAGTGGATGCCAATATTTCTTCATGGTCACCTACTAAACCACACCATTCCTTTTTACTCTTTACAACTCCAACTTCCAGTGCAAGACAGAGTCCTGTCATCTGCAGAAATATGACT
This sequence comes from Cyprinodon diabolis, assembly GCA_030533445.1. Classification (NCBI taxonomy): domain Eukaryota; kingdom Metazoa; phylum Chordata; class Actinopteri; order Cyprinodontiformes; family Cyprinodontidae; genus Cyprinodon; species Cyprinodon diabolis. The sequence goes on along the minus strand of CM060075.1, from coordinate 19,919,785 downwards.
CTACAGTTGTTGGGTTCATCACAGATGGACAAGAAGCTGAGTATAAAGAGCTGATGAACCTCTCTATTGCATGGTGTGTAAACAATCATCTGATGCTGAATGTCAATGAAACAATCCTGAGCATTATCTTTATCATACAACCACAACGTCTTCAGTTAGCGTGTCATGATCACTGCCCTGATAGCTGACCTAATTGCTCATTTCATTCACCTGCCTAACACTGCCCGTTTACTAATTGTCACTCATCTTATCCACCTGCTCCGTCTGCTTTATATACAGCTCAGCTATCGTGGCCAGATCATTATTTTTTAGTTTGAGTCGGTGATCATTGCGGTTTTCCATAGTACGTGTTCTCGTTCTACAAGGCCAGTGGCGAGGGAGGGTTTTTTTTAAGGTTGTCTTGTTTCCTGATCATGTCCTGGCTCTTATCCACTGAATGTGCACTGTTCCTGTTTTGGCTCAGTGGAGGGAGGTAGTTTTAAGTTCTTTAGTTTTCCTGATATCATGTCTTTTCTGCCTCTCAACTACTGAGCCTACCTGTTTCCATCGAAATATTTCTGCCTGAACTCGCTGTTGGACTCATGAAACCCTGAACCTGTGAGTGGCCATCTTATCCAGAGTGATCCGACAGTTCTTCAGAAAGTCTGTCAAGCTTCCTGCAATGTTTGACTCTGCTGGGTCCATCTTGGCTGGTTCCTTCTGTCAACAATGGGTGGTGAGGTTGCTTGAGGACCCAGATGCAGATACGAGTGAAGCAGAGATGAGTTCTGACAGATTTAATTGAAGAACACAGGTAACAGAGGCAGCAATCCAGAAATCCAAGTAAAATGTTAAGTAAACCAAAAACCATGGAGACATCAGGGGAAAACGAGCATGAGAGGCCAGGGAGAGACGAGCTGTGAAGACAACTTCAACAACGAAAAGGAACCAGCACTGAGTAACTGCAGAGGTGGAGTATTTAAGGAGAACAGAACAATGGATGGACTAGTGAGCTGAATACGAAGCAGGTGTGGGTAGAACTGGCAAGAAGGAATCCAAGGGGAAAGAAAACAAGCACAAGGGGGCAACAGAGAGTAACTAAAGAATGCTTGAATATGATGGAAAATAAATCAACAAACAAAACAACTGATAACAGAAAACTGAAAACTCAGAGTCACAACAAATGGGAAGAACCATAAGATTTGCTGGATAAAGCGTTCTAATAAGAAAACAAAAGAGAAAGCATTTTGTTTACTCCCTCCCTCTCTCTGCAGTCATAGGAGTGGCTTTTACTGTCTATATCAGCAGTTGTTCTACAATAGAAATTCTTTCTGCACTGTGAAGAAAATCGATGCAGTCTTCAAAGATTCAGTATGAAACAAGGTAAGACTTTCATGCCGACCTTCCAGTAAAGATGGGAATGACCATCTTCTATCATTAATGTACAGATGTTTTATATCTGAATATATATATATATATATATATATATATATATATATATATATCAGTACCAAGTTTCCAAGATCCTATGGGACTTCAAGATCCAGACTGACAAACAGGTGATGGCTAACCAACCAGACATCGTGTTGATCGACAAACAGCAGAAGAAGGCAGTAGTGATAGATGTGGCAATCCCAAGCGACAGCAACATCAAGAAGAAAGAACACGAGAAGCTTGAGAAATACCAAGGGCTGAAAGAGGAGCTAGAAAAGATGTGGAAAGTAAGAGCAGCAGTGGTGCCAGTGGTAATTGGAGCACTGGGGGCTGTGACCCCCAAACTGGGAGAATGGCTACAGCAGATTCCAGGTAAAACATCAGAGGTCTCTGTCCAGAAGAGCGCAGTCCTAGGAACAGCTAAGATACTACGCAGAACCCTCAAACTCCCAGGCCTCTGGTAGAGGACCCGAGCTTGAGGATGACACATACCACCCCACTAGGGGTGAGAAAACAGTTTTTTTTTTTTTTTTATATATATATATAGACCACTCTTTCAGAAGCACATTTGTGAGGTCCTACACTGATGTTAGATGATAAGGCTTTGCCTGTAGTCTCGGCTGTAATTCATCCCAACAATGTTCTGTAGGTTTGAGGTCAGGACTCTGTACAGGCCAGTTAAGTTTATCCACTGAAGAATTCCAATCAATGTCCTTATGGACCTTGCTTTGTGCTCCGGTGCAGTCATGTTGGAAGAGGAAGGGGCCAGCTCAAAACTCTTTGCACAAAGTTGAGAGCATTCAATTGTCCAAAATATCTTGGTATGATGAAGTGTTCAGAGTTCCTTTCACTGGAGCTAAGGGGCCAGGCCCAACTCCTTCATAAATATATCCCCAGACCATAATCCCCCTCCACCAAACTTTATATTTTGCACAAAGTATTCAGACAAGTGCTGTTCTCCTGGCAACCACCAAGCCCAGACTCATCCATCAGATTTCCAGATAGAGAAGTGTGGTTTTTAACTCCAGAGAACACATCTTTACTGCTTTGGAGCCCATTGGCAATGTGCTTTACACTACTGCATCCAATGTATTGCACTTGGTTATGTATGGCTGGGATGCAGCTGCTCGGCAATGGAAACTCCTTCCTTGAAGCTTGTGCGCACTGTTCTTTAGCTAATCTGAAGGGCACATGACATTTAGAGGTGTGTAGAGATTAACTCTGACAAACTGACAATTGAGACCACAGGCCTTTTTTTTTCTTTTAATCCTTCCAAAGTAAACTATAGTTATAAGATTAAATATTTACTTTGACACTGCAGAGTATCAAAAATACACCATCTCTCACTGTGTGGGTGCCACACATTTCATGATGTCCCCATATCAAACCACTTGTGTGGTTTAAGCTCCTTTTTAAGTAGGTGAAACAAATTCAGACGCCTCTCACTCAACTAAAAAACACATTTTCACTATTAAGACACAAGTTAAAACAACAAATGGTAGATGTCGCTGCTCAAAGAAGTTGCTTTAAAAGCCACTTCACCTCAACTTTGAGCAGAAATAACCTTGTGTTTCTTCACATCTCTTATCACTGGTCTGAGTAAGCAGCAGGCATGCTGTTCACTGTGCAGGGACACTACATTCAAGGTGGGATCTTCTTGGAGGGAGCAGGTAAATGCAGCTACTGAGATTTGCTATGGCCAGAGATGGAGGAGCTGCTGCTCAGATGATGCTCATGTTTTTAAATAGCTCAGGAATAGCATTATAACTAAATCAAAGGATTAAAAAAAGTAGATATACAAATAAACATGGACTTTGTTGTCTTTATTTCACTCTCTGGCTAATTTTGACATTATGAACAGGATCACTGTTCGACTCGCTCTCAGTTTTAGTCTGATGTCTTTAGATGTTGCTTCAATGTTTTCACACAGTTTTTCCATCAATCCAGACATATTTTGACATGCTTAATCCCAAGCGGGGGCACGAGGGTTGCTGGTGCCTATCTCCAGCTGTCTACGGGTGAGAGGCGGGGTACACCCTGGACTGGTTGCCAGTCCATCGCAGGGCAACACAGAGACAAACAGGACAAATAACCATACAAGCACACACTCACACAGTGTTTTATTTTTGTAAATAGTTGTATTATTTATGTAAATATATGGTGTTAAAGGCATGTATGATGCTATGTTTCATGCAGAAACATGAACTAAAGCATCATCCAGAGGTTTTGCTGCTGCTGCTGTAGAGGTTTTTATACCAAGGCAGGTCATACATGAAAGACGGACGTGTTGTTGACCTTTACTACACCATCAACGTACCTGGGGTATGCTTAAGTATACTTTTATTGTTGTCAATGTCCATTTCACTTTTCAGATAAATGTGTTTTTCATTGATCAGAATCAGACATATGAACTGTACGCGTTGGTGGAACACTTTGGGAATCTGAAAGGCGGACATTATACATCAAGAATCAAGTCTCAGGATGAAGACAGGTGGTTTGAGTTCAATGATTCCTGTGTTACAATGGTGAGAATGATTGTCCTAAAAGAAAGCTTTTCTTATTACAAACTGGACATTTAATGTTGTTATATCAAGTGACATCTAGTTGTTTCTTTTATGACAGCTTAAAAACCAGACGTTCCAACCAGAGAAATATGAGAAGTAAGTACCCTTTGTTTAGTTCTTCCATTTATTTGTTTCTTAATAAACTAGGTCCATGTTGTAAATTTCTTCTTATTTACATTTCAGACACTGTTTCAAGAGATAAAGGAGAAGAAGATTATAGAAAACAGGAAGATGATGACCAGGCCAGAGTAAATAAACTGATTGAGGTGAATTCAGATAGCAGCATAATTTACAGTAATTTGGTCAACAAGGCTTTGCGGGGGGGTTTTCGCACTTGTTTTTGGATTACTGTGGGTTGTTATTATTGCCATGATGGTCTTTCCGAATTAATTCTGCCCTTGTGTTGCCTTTTCTTAGTAATGATTTTTTCTTTTAAACTTTATTGACATCTGCAATGACACAGATTCTAGGAGGGAATTCAGTTGCATTAAGTGTTAAATTAAGAGGTACAGCAGTAAGTACAAAACTACAAACGAAAGGAGAAGAGAGAGTGCTAACAACAGAGGGAGTTACAGTATAACGACATCACTATGCAGGTTTTTCTGTGCCAATGACATTTAAGAGCACAAGACAGTCTTGAACAACAAGGTTGTGTAAGGAAAATGTCTGTGTTTACCTCTTTAAGCTTTGTTTTTGGGTTTTCAGTTAGGTTATTCTTTTTTTACTGTTAAGAGTTATCTTTTTGGTTATATCCTATTCAGCAGTCTTTTTAGCCTTTGCTCTAGTTTTATTTTCTGTTGTTAATTTTTTACAGTTATCTTTAGGCTATATTTCCCAGTTACTCTCCATTGTCCCTTAATGTCACCTGCCTTCCCATTTGTTTTCTTCTTGTTCATTCTCGGCGCACCTGTTCCCACTCAAATCAATGGCTGCTGTAAATCTGCGACAAATCAACTCTGCCTCAGCTTCTGCATTTCGGTTCTAGCTACAAACTTCACCATTCACTGAGATTATTTCCCAGACACTTTCCTTAGAGCAAACACTTTAAATAACGCTTTATAAGGTTTATGTATTAAGCGACTAGAAAACATGACGAGTTTTAAAGAACTGTAATCTAACCCAGACCAGAGAGTCTGCACTGATACGATGGTACGATCAGGCTCGCTTCATCAGAGTCAGCCCAGGCCCGAATAACGGTTAAAGAAGCCTTTTATACACAAAGCCTGAAACATCATCACATAATACATATGTTGGTACACTTGGAGACTTCACTGGCTCCAGCCATACAGTGTTAAAATATTACACTGTGTTCCAGATAAGAACCACACTAAATGCAAAGTGAATGTACTCGCTGTTAACAATTATAGATTAGTTCCTTCAGCATGTACTGTGATACCCAGATAAGTGACTTGAGATTTTACAAGATTTTTTCTATGGTTACATCCTGGCAGGAATAAAGTGGTAGGAGTTCACTTTCTTTTCACATTTGCTTATAAACTAGAAGCAAGTGAGAACGTTGTAAAAACGTGAAGGGCTCTCCTTTTAATGTTTTTATTTTTGAACAATATCACCATGTTATGAGCAAACTGGCTACATTTGTATTCTTCATTAAATATGTCAATACTTTTAAGTTGGATGTTTATGACTTTATAAGCTAAAGCTTGAGAACATAAACCATTTGTGAGATATTGGACATCTATCATTTATCTCTTAGGTCAGTTATCAGATTCTATGCTGTAACATAGCTTGTTTTAGCATTTTTTTTTACTCTTGCTGTTGATTCCTTAAAGAAGCTTTGAAGCCAGTGAGTCATGGGGAGGTTTCCAGCCTAAACATCTATTTTCTTTGCCACTGTCAGACCTGCCAACTAGATTTAATGTGTTTTTTCCCTCCGAGGGAGAGCTGGGGTTCATCATTCAGAAGGTGTATAGCTGGTTCCAGTTGTATCTGTACCCCTGTTAGCTCTGCTGTTGTCTTAATTACCTTCTCCCATAACTCCAAAAATCCCCTGACATTCCCATACAACGTGTGGAAAAGAGCCCAAGGTTCCCTAGAACTAAAATGAGCAATATGGGTCTCTAAGTTAATGTCATTTGATGTGTAATTCTAGGTGTTAGGTATGCTATGTTAAAGAACTTCTAGGGTATATATTGATGATTAAGGTTTTTGATGCTTCCATAGCATTATCCCAAATTCTGTTCCAGTCTATTTTGCGCCAAATCTGATAAATCCCTCTCCCAGTCTTTCATTCCTGAAATTGGCAAAACACCCGCTAATCTCCAGATTTTTAAGTGAAGGAAAAGGTAAGCATGTGTGGGGGACTTTTTTCCCCCAGGAGAGCTGAACATCAGCATCAGGATGTTTAGCAAACCAGCAGCAAGACGCAAATAAACATTTAAGTCTTTCCTGAACAAAACCTTGTAAGTTGTGTAATGTATGCAAATTAGATTTGTTAGTTAAATGATAACAAGGTTTAGTTATTCTTGGAATAAACCCAGCCCTCCTTCATTCCTGGGCAGACTTTGTGCTCACAATTACTCTCCACATATTTAAAATTAGTTTTTTGGTCACAGTAGAGAGAGGAGAGATAGAGAGATCTGATTGGCCAAGAGGTGGACAGCACCTGACCACATGAGCATCATCAATATTACCAAAACCTTTGTCCAGAATCTTATTATTCCATGTAGAACAGGTTACATATTGACCCATGTTAGGCAGATAACTAGAAACATCACAGCAATTAAAATCCCCAATAAGAAAAGCCGGGTCCTCAGCGGATTGACACTATACCTCATTGTCATGATGGGTCTCTGTGATTAAACCCACATGCAGAACACCACACGAAGCAGGGTAAAAGTTTAACAGTTTATTAAAGAGTTGCAAAAACACAGAAAAACAATGCACTGGTTCTGGTACTGGTCCGGGACTCGGTTTCACAGAGTATCTGTAGAGAGGGATAGTTTGGTTAGCCAGGCAGCAGAGATTGCTTGGCAGAGTTTGGATCTTGCTTTGTACCTGATGAGGTCCAGACTGTTCAGTAGAGAGAGGGAACCGGTTGGGTCCAGAGACTGTGATTCCAGCAGAGAGTTCAGCAGCAACAGAGCTTAGCTTCAGGCTAGCAAGATTCAGACCTTGAGTTGTTCTTCTAGTTCTCCCCTGAGAACTAGTTGGAAGATTCAGGCTGAGGATCTTCAGGTTTGGCTTCTTTGGGCAGGTAGGCAGGTTTCCAAACATGAGCTCCTCCAGAGCTACTGAGTTCATTAGGGTTTTCTGTGAGCAGAGAGAACAGAGACTGATTAGGATCAGGTTACTCTCTAGAGCAGACAGAGTTTGTTAGTTCAGATTGAGGCTCAGGTTCCGCTAACCAAAACTGGTCAACACTCCGGCGCTGAAGACAGGTCTGGTCGCTGCTTAAGTAGGGAGGTCCCCTGATGAGCTGATGATTCTCAGGTGTGTAGAAGGCTCCAGCTCAGGAGCGCCACAGCGCTCTCTGCTGGAGACAGGTGGCAGATCTCCAGATCCCAACACTCATTATAGCTGTAAGTTATGCACTCGACTGCTAGAGCCTAACTGGACCAGGTACATAGACCAGAATGTGTCCAAAATCCCTAGGAAGATAAAAGAAGTACGTCGAACGACAAAGTCAGGATCTCAGAGTGGTTAAAGCAGTCAGCTTCACATACCATTACATTGGATACCCGGCTGTTTGCCACAAACGTTTGGGGTCTCTGTCATAGCGCACCACAGTATAATCCAGGTCAGCAATGCTGTCATTCTCCATAAGCCAGGTTCCATAACGCATGTTAGATTGGCTCTTTAAAGTATCTGTCATATTTGACAAAACAGGAAAGTTGCTCCATCTTTTTCCCTATGGATCGCTCTTTGGATTGGAGTAGAAAACCGCATCCTCTTCGTTTAAGCCAGGTCTGGATTACCCCTCTTTTATTGTTTGCTATTTTTAACATGACTTTGTTGCTGTTCTAACACATGCAGAGCAATATATAAAAGCGGTATATAAAAGGCACTTAGTTATCATTGACTCTTCTATATATTAAAGGTTTAGTTTTTTGAAATTGTACAACCTTAACATATCAGCTTAAATTCTAGAAATAACATCGTTTACAAGAAAGTGAACAACATGTGCAACGAGATCACATAAGCAGCCAAGAAAAGCATTTTATAATGACTCATATTTTTATTTTCTGTTTGCTTTAGAAATTCACACAAACCAAATAGAAGTTTTCTTTGCAATTACAATATAGCCATTGTAAAAATTTCCCCACTTTTCTTGATGGGTCCTTCGCTGGTCCCCTTTTTAAACATCAATCTTTATACTAAAATATCTTTTCTGTTATGATTTGTGGACATTAAGATCAAAAGAAAAAAGACATCTCCAGACCCTGTAATTCAGTGAAAGGGTAGAGTCAGAGTAAAGAAATATGCACGTCCAGGAGAAGGAGTGGGTCATTCCAATGGCTGCTACTTTATGCTGCCATTAATAGTCTCGAAGTCTATTGATACCTTTTACACATTTTAACACAATATGTCTCTCATTTCAAATTATATACTTTTTTATTTATTCTCTATTATTCCATGACAGGATCAGCTAAAAAGGGGCTCTCTGCATCAACCCAAGGGCGTAGGAATATGTTTACAATTGGGGGGGACACATGTCGGAAATCTGAGATTCGTAAATATTCAACAGAAACATATCTTAAGTACGCTACTTAAAAAAAGGTTATTTAATCTTTTACTTTATTCCTTTATAAATGTGTCTTGCAAAAATAATGCATTTCAAATTTACATAATGCATTTGTTCATAAGATGTGAGCATATCACCAAACTAAATGACTGGAGTCTTTTATTAAGCAAAGGGAGATGTCTTTCAAGGGCTTCAGCGCTTGGCATATTTAGTGTCCGCATATGCACTAGAAAATCAAATATTTCAGTTGGATTAAAAACAATTCAGTAGGCCACACAAGTGCAAAGTTTGATATGTTTTATTTTGTCAAACTTGCAATAATGGTCAAAAATAAATTTATATAGGTTGACTGACAGAGGGAGCTGACAGTGTGTTGAAGAATTATGGACAGGGCGCTTTGAAGCATCTGGTTCAAAAACGCATTCTAAACCTTTGGTAGAAATCCATCCATCCTTCCATTTTCTGTACACCCTGTCCCTTAGTGGGGTCGGGAGGTGCTTGTGCGGGGTACACCCAGTGGTGTAGTCTCCATTATTGTAGTGGGTATACTGTGCTTAGAAATAAGCACGCCAGTAAGTGCAATGTAATCGACCTTTTTTTTTTTTAAGCATATTTAACATTGCTTAATTTCTCTGTTGCCTACATTTGAATCAATGAACAACAAACTTTACTACAGTCGGCTTTGTATTGAAAAGACGTAGAATCTATAAGTACAACAAAACATGCTTAAGTATCAAGTACTACATGTAAGTACAGAAGTACTGTGCAGGTTAAAACTGTGTCTATAAAATGTTCCAGACATGTTTGTTTTGAGGCTCCTTATGTTTCAATTGTCTTCTTGTTTCTGTTGCAGAGCGGTGGTTTTCTTAACCATGTTGTCACATACTTTCTAGGTTCAAGATTAACAGGAGGCCCATTTATACTGATCATCATGAGATGACTTATATTTGACAACAACAGAGAAGATCTTTGATCTGTACAGATATTGTTCATTAAGCTGAACCCTCTTTCACACTGCTACATGGTTTGCATGCAAGTGATCAGTGGTTTAAGGTTTTCAGGCTCCCTGCTCTATCCTTTCTTTGCCTTGCATAAAAAAGAATAAGAATAAAGTAGTTTTAATATGCTTTTAAGTGGGAAAGTCCACCTGAAAACTTCATCAGTGCAGTCAGTTCATCCAGATTATGCTGCCTTGCAATATTATTTCTGTCGGAGCCGCTCAGACCCCCCCATACCGGCGGTGCACTATCCCAAGACTACGGAAGAGGATTATGGCACTGAAAAAAAAAAGTTAAGTGATTTTTAAATTTTATTTCAGTTTAATATGAGAATTCTGCCTTTTTTCTCAGAATTCTGACTTTAATCTCAGAATTTTGGATTTTAATGTAGATGGGAACCATGAAGGAAGAGATGTGGGAGCACTTCAGCGTCACTGACAAAGATGTGAGTTCTTTGAGAGGGCCAGTGACACATTGGTGGAAAATGACAGAATTAGGCAACTTTTTACGTGCCTGAGGGGTCCCCTCATTAATGGAGAAGCAGAAGGTCATTAAAACGAGAGAGCTAGTCTATAAAACAGACATGGATATGGCTTGATGCTAACATGTTTATCTGTCAGAATTCTGAGAAAAAAGTCAGAATTCTGAGAAAAAAGTCAGAATTCTGAGATTAAAGTCAGAATTGTGAGATTAAAGTCAGAATTGTGAGAAAAAAGTCAGAAGAAAAAAGTCAGAATTCTGAGGTTAAAGTCAGAATTCTGAGATTAAAGTCAGAATTGTGAGATTAAAGTCAGAATTCTGAGAAAAAAGTCAGAAGAAAAAAGTCAGAATTCTGAGGTTAAAGTCAGAATTCTGAGATTAAAGTCAGAAATTTGAGAAAAAAGTCAGAATTCTGAGAATACAGTCAGAATTCTGAGATTAAAGTCAGAATTCTGAGAAAAAAGTCAGAAGAAAAAAGTCAGAATTCTGAGGTTAAAGTCAGAATTCTGAGATTAAAGTCAGAATTCTGAGATTAAAGTCAGAAATTTGAGAAAAAAGTCAGAATTCTGAGAATACAGTCAGAATTCTGAGAAAAAAGTGGCCCTAATCCTCTCCCGTACAAGACTAAGATGACTAACCAAAAAGATTCAGTTTCTATATATGAAAGTGACTGACAACAAGACGTTATAAATAGGCAATATTCATAGCAGCATTCCCGACAGACCATTTTACCTCATTCACTAGTTTCTGACTTCTGTGTCGCTCAGCAGTACAGAGAGGGGAGGGGGGAGTACAGTGACGTGACGTAACGCTATGCTGCGGCTTCAAAATAAAAGCACGCTAGTTAAAAAATGTCAAAATCTAATATTTTGCGGTACAATTTTTTGGTGGGGACATATCCACCTGGCTTTTATATTGGGGGGGAGATGTCCCCCCGTCCCCCCCGCTTCCTACGCCGCTGCATCAACCTATTTCAAAATTTACCCAGGTCATCCAGCGACCACCTCTTGATATGAACTATCCCCAGTTTGTTGTAAACCATGACATCCTTCTCTTCAAATCAACCATGAATCATTTTCAGATGCCTTTTGATGTAGTTCATGGACCTGCTGTGCTGGCAGCTCTTGTTAATGGGGAACATGCAGAGGATTTCATTCCTTCCCATCTACCTCTCTCACAGGAAGAACTTGAGCAGCCAAAGTATATGGTACCTTCTCAGCAACTTCAGACTTCTCCAAAAATATCCTTTTCAGTATCAGAAGTTCCACCCATTCTGTGTATATCTCTAAAGACAGTGAATTGGTGTTTGCATGAAAATGGGATCCCAATAAAGCAGTGTTATAGCACCCTGACTGATGAAGGACTGGACAGTTTATTCTGGTCCATAAAAGTTATAATTCCTAATATTCGGTTCGGGGTGACAAAAGGGATTCTCCAATTCATGGGCCACCATGTACAGTGGAACAGAGTTTCTACATCACTGCATCGTTTCGACTCTGGTGGTGTGGTGAAAAGAATGGCAGGACTTGGATGTGTTGCCAGAAGAAATTATTCGGTTCCCGGTTCTCTTCACCTGCTTCACATAGACACTAACCATAAAATCATAAGGTGTAGTAAAATTGTCTTGTCAACATAATCTTAATCATGCAATACATTATTAAAATCAATTATCCTTCAGTGTGATTTCTTATTTTGTCTTTACAGATATTGTCTGGTGATATTTGGAGGACTAGATGGCCATTCCGGAAAAGTATGTGTTTTCCTTATTACTGACAGTGTAAACCTGTTTAGTGAGGACATTCTTCTCATATCAGACATTTATCCTAGACTATTAAATGTTTCCTATTAAAGGTTATTTTATTGGCTTTTTATTTGCTTTTCTTAGAATAAAATTCAAATTCTCAAAACTACTTGTCCAAACTTTAAATCATTTTGTCACAATCGTTGTCCCACACAGTCATGCAGGAAAAAAAAAATTTTCTTTGCGCCCAGCAGTGTTTTCTTGTCTGTATCATAGTGACATAGTCTATCAACAAATTACAGTAAAAGCATAACTAAACTTCGTGAATTTTGTACCCTCCATCTTGTCTTTATGCATAGTTTACAACATTACAACCTTCTAGAGCGGAGGTCTTCAACAGGGGGTCCGTGACCACTGGGGGGACCACGGAGGTATTGCGTGGGGTCACGAAAGTTTTGGTTGTGTTCTGAAGGCTGCATGCCTTAGCTGGGGACTTGGGCCGATCCGGCCACTAGGGAGCGCACACGGGTGCTCAATCGGGCTGGGTGCCACTACTATGAGGGAGGAGAAGAGACTGACGACGGCGATTCGAGTGTATTGCAAGTAACAGGTTGTGTTTGTAACGTTGTATCCGTCCCTCTGAAGCTTGTGGTTCAGTGTGCGTCTAGAGAAACGTAAGTTATATTTTTTTTTGCTGGACGAAATTATTGTTGTTTTATGTTTAATCTGTTTGGCCGGCTGGTTGAGTTATATCTGGTTCTACAGTTCATATTGCTAGCAGTGCTAATTGCTAGTTACCTAAGACTGTTTAAATGGTAATTTATGTTATATTTATGCTACTGACCATTTCCTTTGTTGTCAGTGCCGGACATATATAACTATTATTTCATTTGTGTGCTATTGTTAAATATATTAATAATTGTTATTATTTGTTGTTGATTGTTTAAACAATCAAATTGTTATTATTTTCCAGAACCACACTGGATTAAAGTGCCATAAAAGGACTGACTGTCTCCTTCATTATTTTATAATTCTTGGGGGAACTTAGTGCGTTCTGACAGACGAACACGTCGTGATTCACGATCAGAGAAGCCAGTCTGATAACTTTGAGCCTCCGCTACAGGTTGATTAGACTTTTTTTTCTAATACTCCCCTCTGTGATTTTTTCCACTAATTGAAATGTCTTTAAATACACATTAACATGAATTCAACACACTGAAATAAACAGATAAATGGAGGCAGAAAATGTCTTTCAGTCATCAATTCACACATTCAGCGACACACAGGAGCTCTTTCAAGCTGGGCACCGTTTCATTCACAACACCTGTCCCATCAACCAGGAACCAGAATCAGAAATATTTTAATAATCCCAGGGCAAAATTACTTGCGTTAAATTACTCCATATGTAATAGAGTGACTATAGGACCAGTTTAATATAACACTATTTCATACCATATATATAAAATTAGGGGGTCCCCGCTCCATCTCCCAATCAGTTTGGGGCAGACTCGGAATAGTAATCTTTGATACTGGGCATTTGGTCGGCCGGCCCTCCTTAAATAATACCAGCCTCAACACTCTCTGGCCGAAGCACCTACCTATGACAGTAAATAACTCAAAGAGCTCAAGAAGTAATACAATATTAACTATCTATGTGATGCATGCAGTATAAATAGGCCTTCGTTGGCATATGGTGTAATTTTCTATTTCTTCAAACTGTAAAATCCTATTTCTTCAAACTGTAAAATCCTTGCAAAATCTAAATTATAATAAAACTAAAATGCTTTCTTTAAACCAAAGTACGATGTTCCTCTTATACTTGGCGAATTTATGTTTGAGTATTTTAAGTGGGGTGGTGTAGATGGAAACATGCCAAGGCCGAAAAATCGTTCCCAGTCCCAGCCCGGTTTGGGGGTCCTTTTCCTGGAAAACGTTGAAGAACCTTGTTCTATTGTGTAATCAGAACGTTAGACCCAGAATTCAGGGCAAGACAGGCAGTGGGAAAGTTCAAAGCATTTATTCAAAACAAGCATGAGAGCAGGGTTGCTCGTGTGCTGCGGGTTTCAACTAATTTAAAGAATGAGACAGGATTTTGCAATTAAGTCATGGTGTTTTGGTATTTATACAAATTTGTTTGAGAAATAACGTATTTTTTTGGCAAATGTCAAAGGTGATTTGAGAACCGCACCAAAGTCACAAATAAATACTGTACCAAACACGATTCATGGGTCAGAATTTCAACTATTTTATGGCTACAAATGCTATAACTTTATCTAGTTTCAAGACGGTCACCATTTCAAGACAGAAGGATGGATGCCTTTCAAATGATCAAATATTATGGTGTAATTTCTTCAGATGTACATAAATAGATACATTTCCAATTTCTTCTGTTGTATCAATATTCTCTATATGTATTTATTTAACATATTTAAAATCCAATTTCTGTGCTGCAGATAATGTATTTAGTTGCTGCCAACAACAAAGTGTCCACTGCATTTGGTTTCTTCCTGGAGACTACACAAAAGTATGGCAATCTGCTGAGGTGAGATTGCTATGAAAAATGTATTTTTCATGGCCTTCAGCAATAGAAATTTGATAATGCATTTTATTATATTTTTGCATAAATTGGTCGTCTACAAGACAGCAGCATATGTCAAACACACTGCACATTTTGAAAATAGATAACTCATGTCAATCAAATATTCTACAAAATTAATTTGGCAACTTCTTACATTTGGGTGCCGTGTTAACTCTCTCCCTCTTAAATATTGTATTGTTGATGAAAAATGGGTTATCCAATGCAACCACACATCTTCAGTACGCTGTGTTAGTTTGCATATTGTTAGCACCAATGGTTACTAGATATTTTAACAAGTTGTTGGTTAGTTCAACATTTACAAGCAGTCTTTGCACTTTAAACAGTTGGATTAAAATATTTTTATGAGCCACTCCAATATGAACATGAAAAAATAAAACATTGTAAATTTTTTATATGCCATCAAATTATTATGTTTTTCTTAGAAATTAAAAAAGTGCATGCATTGTATCTACTGCTGAATTTATATAATTCAAAATATTTGTCCCTCTATACTGATAACTTGTCTACATTTCAGAGTGCAAGGAGACCATGAAGTGGAAAATGTTGGCATCACAAGATGCATGTTTGCTGTCAGAGGCTGTGGAAATGGAAGTTTCCTGTCTGGGAAAAGTGTTCGGAACAAAAGGTATTTTAATCTTTCGCATTGGGCATTACCTGATAACCTTATTTTTACTCATCCTATGCATTTTTCTCTTGTAAAGAGTGGAGCGCTTGTGGCGGGACATCTGGATGTGTGTTTTGAGTGTTTATGGTAAAACCCTTCACAGTCTAGAAGAGGAAATACTTCTGGAATCTTTGTGATGCAATCCAGATGTTTTGTTCTTAATGTGTTTTTCTCCCACGTCTGAAAGCAGATTTGGATCCCTATGAGTTGTGCTGGGATCATCATCATTTAAGGAAAAAGCAAAATCTCTCTCAACAACAGCTTTGGACAGCAGGACTCCTCCAGGAACCACTTCCTGCTCCCCAACAAGCAGAGGTAGAAAATGGCAATGGCAACTTTTAGGCAGATATGCCCTTCATGGGTATATGGCCTACAATGTATACTTGCACAATCTACATATAAAGATCACACAAGTCACAATAAAGCCTTACATTTCTGATTTGATTGTAGTGTTGGTGATCTTTATCAGTTTATTTATAATTATTTTCCCTTTAAAGTTCTTTGGTATTTACTCCACCATCCCTTATGATTTGTTCCTAGGACATACAGGATGAGGATGATGACATCACTGTCCATGAGACAAACATGACAGGAATATATATTCCATCAGTGGACTATCCTCTGTCAGAGCAGAGCATCAACGGGCTTAGGGACACCACTGATATCACTGGACCTTCACAATCAGGGCCATGACATCTATGATTTGAATATAATCACATGGCCTAATTGTTGGAAATTTTAAATTGAAAACCACTTAAGCCCAAACAGCTCAAGTAATATTTAGTTACATTAATTCATTGCATGATGTTTAACTGTTTCTTTAGCAAAGGGCTCTTTTCTACCGGTCTGATTGGTCTTTCAGCAATAAAATACTTTGAATGTCAAAATGTATGTACATAACATGCTGAAATTTGATCAAATGTGTTTTTTTCTGTTTTGTCTTTTTTTTGCCACGGATGGAGGCAGGGCTAGAAAAAGATGCGGCTGTGTATGACAAATAAAATCCTACCTGAGTTCTTGTACTTGCATGCTGGTCACAAAACTGTCACCATAAACATATGTACTATAAAAACCTAGGTTGACTGCTAAAACAATATATTGTTGAATTAATGCTACTGTGCTTTTAACAGCTTTATCAAACTCCTGTTTTGAATTACATAACCATTGTAAGGCCCTTTTTTGCCCTAGTTTGTCCATAACACATTTATTCATAAACAAGGCAAAACCGGAAAGTTAATTCCAGACTACCAATACTTAAGTCACGGCTTTATGAAACTCCTGCCTGAGACAAAAAACCTCGAGAAGCAGTCCTCTAAACTGGTCATGCTTTGCCATATGTTTGACATGGAGCTCTGTGGTCTTTGAACATGCAGATACAGCTGGATAGCAAATGCTGTGAATTCCAAATTCAACACTGTAATCAAGGTTGAATTAGACTTTTATAACTAAATCCTTATTTTTAATCGTATCCTTCACGATTGAGATTTGGGACATATATTCAGATATTAACTTTTTAAGATGTTTTTGAATGTGGATTGTGTCTCTAAAACTAAAAATCTCATTGAATCTAGTCTACCTAAAAAAACAGAACGATAGAACAGCCCACTTACTCAGGTATTTTCTAACATTGGTTGTTAGTTTTTCTCTACTGCATAAAAGAGCTGTATTGCTTTAGGAATCAGGTTAATCCAAGGTAATGGATACGATTGGTAGATTTACTGAAAATGACCAGATTATCAAATTCTATGGAGCATTCGCTGCTAATCATCATGGTTTCTGAATTATTTGTATTAACCTTGTATCACAACACAAAACTAAATTCAATTAGTATTATTAGGCGTAGGTTTGATTTGAACTTTGGTAGGGACACTATCAGTCGGTTGTCATTGGTGCTATGCAATATGCATTAGTGTTGTCACGATACTAAACTTTTCAACTCGATACCGATACTTAGTAAAATATTCAATACTCGATATCCTTTTCGATACCACAAGAATAAAAACAAAGACTCTAAAATTCAACAGAAATATTTTCATTACTAAAAAAAAAAAACAATAAATAAATAAAAAAACATTAAGAATAATATTTTGAGGTTGTATGCTGTGCACAATATTAAGCAAGCTTGATAAAAAAAAACTTACAAAATTAAAAATTGGCTACGTTTTGCAGACATAACAATGACACTGGCCAAACCAGTTAAACAAAAATAATTCTCAGCAGTTGCACCTGTTACAAAAAAAGTATGAAACTGAGAAATGCACAGAATTATTCAATCACACAGTGTTCAGAAAGTGCATTTTCCACTATTCTGCACTTTAGATGGCTGTATCGATACTTTTGAAAATGAGTATTGTATCCGGATACAACGTTTCAGTATCAATACTTTTTTGAGTATCGATACTTTTGACAACCCTAATATGCATGTCCTTTTTTATGCACGGTGTGACGATCCGTACTGATAAGAGGAATTCATTGTTAAAAGAGAAAAGCATCATTTTGCTACATTAATAAAAATTGTATAAGCACTACACTCATTAGATGCTGTTTATCAATGTTTGAAGTATCACCGGTCCTCTGATGAATGTGGAATTAGGACTGTTTTCCACTTTGAACATGGTTTCATTGAACGACTAAGAGAGAAGGTAAATACAGTATTTTCTTCTGAAGATATAGAATTGTGCAGAGTTAAACCCCACTCTTATATTTTTACCTACTATGCTCTCTCTGCATCAAGCAAAATAATACATTCATTAAAATATTAACTTCACTATAAAAGTGGAAAGTCTGGGCTGTAGTTAATCTGTGTAGCCCATTTCATGTATTTTATCTGGGACTGATAAAATGAATCGTATTAATTGATTATTCCAATAATCGTCAGCTAATTTAGTAATTGATTCATCATTAACTAGAGAATAGAGACTCTAAAACATAATAAAAATGTAAAATATGCCTTTCTCCGACAGAGCAACCCACGTAGATCAGTGATTATACCAAAATTTTAAAAATACAACATATATATATAATATATAAGATAAAAAAAATGTTTTTGTCAATATTTTTCATCCAGAACTCATCAAGAGGAAATATTTTAGTATCACCTGGTTTATTTAGATATCACCTGAAGCGCTGAAGGGCCAGCTGCTTCACCTACAAGCTGCCCTGCATCATTATTACTGGATATCTGTGTTTCCTATAATCATATAATGTATAAGTGCATTTTTAATAGTAAAGGATTAAATGTAACTGTTGGGATCTGGGGATGTACCACCTTTCTCCAGCAGAGTGCGCCGTGGGTCTCCTGGGCTGGAGCCCTCCAGCACACCTGGAGCTCGTCAGCCCATCAGGAGACCTTCCTGAGCAACCATAAGCAGCTGCCAGACCTTCCTTCAACGCCGCAGTGTTGACCTAGTTTGGTTAGCGAACCTGAGCCTCTGTTACCTGAAAGAATCTTAGTTATCTCAAGAGAGAAACCTGATTCTAATCTGCCTCTGTCTTTGCTCACAGGAAACCTGTCTCAAGTCTGAAGCTCTGGGTGAGCTTAACCTGCCTACCAGCCCTGGTGAGCCAAACCTGAAGATTCCTATCTGGATTTCTCCTGCTGCTCTCAGAGAAGAGCTGGAAACTCTGATCAAGGTCTGCTATTCAAAGTCAGAAGCTAGACGCTGCAGCTGCTTGTGCACTCTGCTGAACCAACAGTCTCTGGACCCAACGGTTCCCTCTCTCACAAGTAAAGCCTGGACTCCTTCAAGGTAGACTCTGAATTATCTAAAGACTCAATTAATCATCTGACTACCTGGCTAATCAAACTGTCCGTCTCTGCAGACATCAGTGAACCCAACCCAGACCAGTTCATGTCTTTGTGTGAAAACCTCTTTCAATAAACTCTGTTAAACTTTTACTCAACCTCTGTTTGTGTTCTGCATGTGGGTTTAGCTTTAAACCAATCATGACAGTAACACAACTTTTATCATTGTCCTTTATTGCTTACACAACACTGAGCATGAGCCTATGTATTAAATATAAAATCACTTTTAACAATTATAAAAGACAATATAACACTATCTTATCTTTAATTTAATAATATCCAAAATAAACAGTCAGATTCAAGCATTTTTACCAGACATTAATGTTTGTACTAATTTACTTATAGACTGTGTGGAAATCTATGTAAGATAAAATCAATGTTAATATTCTTCCTCCGTTTGTTCTTGTCTTTATCCTATTTCTAGAAGTATAAATAGTCAATTAAATTATTATTATTATGTGGAACCCTAATTATGCTTTTTAAACAAAAAATATCAGATGTTTAGGCACCATTTCTTGTTGTTATAGGCTACTCTATAAAAGAAATAACACCTGTTAATAATTATACCTGAAAGGGTAATCAAAAAATGAAAACAGTAATAGCAACTAAATATCGGTAAAAAGGAAACCCTCACATTTTCTTTTTTAGGTGGCTGTGGCTAAGAATCAGAAATGTTGATGGCTTACAGCCTTTATTTGCCCATTTTTCCAGCAGTCTTCAGAACTCCTGGCTGACTCAGAATATTTCGTTTTAAAAAAGAAAAAAAAAAGGTTTTTGTTTTTTAGTGCACATGATATTCTTTTTTTTTTATTGGGACTAGTTTTGCAGCCTAATATTAATTGCAGTAACCGCGGCATTCTAGTGTGAATAAATTTTCAATTTTGTGCTCCAAGCACAGACGGACTAGAAAACAGCCTATCAAGGAGAGAGAAGGCTGGACCTAAGGCAGAACAACCAATGAGAGTGGAGTTACACAGCGCAGCACAGTTCCATGCGCTGCTACGTGAAAGGGACAGGAGAGACCAGGCAGAGGAGCTGCGAGAGGAAAAGAGGCCACTGCTGCAACAACTACTGCTGTAAATTATAAACATGTTGCTCAAATCCAATTATTGGTAGGGACAATTAGGTCGGTTCAAAATTTTGGTAGGGACATGTCCCTATGGTCCCTATGCAAACCTACGCCCATGGTGTTAACCATAGAAGTATTCTCACTGCAAGACATGGCCTGCAGCAAAGTTAGCTGCTTTAGATTGTTAATTCTTTCTGTCTTAGTTTTTTTTTTTTTTTTTTGGATTCTTCTCACTAGCGATGTTGCAATGTCTGTTTCTACTGCTATGCATATCAATCAATGTTTTATTAGGTTCTAGCTTCAAGCATTTAAATACATACCAGACTATCTGCTCCTTATTCACTACAGATATTATACCACTGAAGCGGTTATAACAGTTTATTATGACATCATGAATTTTCAAAGACCAAGTGTAAATGTCAATTCTTTGTTTATAAGCGGAATTTATGTTGTTTCTGGTACTGTGCAGTAGGGGGTGCTGTAGCTCAATTGGCATTAAGCTACATGCAAGAGTAGGAAAGTTTCTGCTAGAGGCGGCCCTGTGCTCGGTGCTCTGTCAACGGATTTGGATGTGCATGACACGTGTTTCTCTTGTGGAGAAATGTCCTGGGTCATGAGTAGCGAGGAAACAGGAAGCGATTCTTGTGGGATGGAAGAAGGAAATAGTGAAAACAAAGAAGAGAGTTGTGTCAAAAAATGAGAAAAAAGCAGGAAAAGCAGAATCGTTTCAAGGGGAGTCCAGTTCAGAACATACGAGTGATGAAGGATCTAGAAATTTCATGGAAAAACTAAATGATTACAAAGTCTTTTTCTAACTAGTTAATCAGGGAGACTCTTTTTCAGATTGGAATCTGGTGCAGTTAACAAAACCGATAAACAAACTTGTAGGAGAAGTCCGAAGTGCCAGAATACTCTATAGTGGAGACTTGTTAATAAACTGCAGAGACAGCTCTCAACAAGGGAAAGCCATACGGATTAACAAGATGGAGGGGAAAGAGTCAAGTACATCCCGCTGCAGCCTGCGGGAAGGCGGGGCTTGACATCAAGCCCCGCCCACATCAAGGACAGCCATATTGGAAATGCTGACATAACAGGGCAGGGAATATATAAAGATATATGTAAAGATATGTTTTCATCTTAATTGTGAAAAGTTATCCCTCGAGCCCTGACGTAAATAGTCTGTAAATTTAAACAAAAATACGCCGCACAGTGCTGAGGCATCATTAGTGTGTTCAGCTTGAATCAGCATGTTTGAGTCGCAGGTTATATTGCTTTTCTTAATCAACGCTGGAGATAGGCACGAGCAACCCACGCGACCCCATGAGGGATTAAGCGGGTCAGAAATTTGATGGATAGATTTTTTCTTAATCTGCGATGGACTGGGAATCTGTCCAGAATCCACTGCACCAGCCCTAACCACACCACTATAGGGATAAGTGTGCGTGTATGACAATTATTGGATAGATAAATGTGTCCTCAATGTAATGTACATTTGTCTCTAAACTACTAATTTAATTTACATTTTATGACTTTTGTTTTTCATAGGGTTTGAGGATAGATAAATACATCTTCATAATAATTCCTTATTGTTGTTTATTTTAGACTGTTTGTTACTAATGTTATTTTAACATCTGAAAATTTTATAAAGATTTAAAAATAAAAAGGACATACCACGTGACAGACATACCATGTGACATAACACATTTTTTTGGCCATTTCTCTCGCCAGCGCTTATAGGCTAGAGCGGTCAGCATTTCCAATATGGGATGGCAGTTATATTAAGCTTACAGTGGGTAGAGGAGGTTCGACCAGACAGGGTGTTGATATGTACAGACTCTAAAGCAGTGTTAGAAAGTATCCAGGGAGAAGGAAATACTAGGAAAGAGTTAGTATTAGAATTTATGCATCGTTTATTTAGATTATATAGAGGTGGCATTAATGTCTGGTTCTGCTGGGTTCCAGCTCACGAAGGGGTTAAAGGAAATGAAAAAGCTGATAAATTAGCAAAAAGGGCTTTAGAAATGACATTGAAGATGATAATTCTGTCATGATGGGTCTTAAGTTCTTAGCCCACATGCAGAACACAACGGAGGCTGGTTAAAGGTTTAACAGAGTTTATTTGGTTTGCACAAAAAACACAAGATAATTAACAGGATCTGGAACTGGTCAGGGCTGGTTCACTGGAGTCTGCAGAGATGAATAGTTTGATTAGGAAACAGACTGAAGAGTTATGAGTCTTTAGATTATTCAGGTGAATACCTTGAAGGAGTCCGGGCTTCTCTTTGAGAGAGAAGGAACTGTTGGGTCCAGAGACTGTTTGTTCAGCTGAGTCCAAGAGCAGCTGCAGCGTCTTGCTTCTGACTTTAAAGGCAGACCTTGATCTGAGTTACCAGCTCTTAGCCAAGAGCAGCTGGGGAATCCTCATTGGAATCTTCAGGTTTGGCTCACGAGGGCTATCTCGGCAGGTTAAGCTCATCCAGAGCCTCAGGTAGAGACAGGTTTCCTGTGAGGCAAAAACAAGGGAGAATTAGAATCAGAATCTTTCTCAAGGGACAGCAAAGATTCTCAGGTTCTAGGCTCAGGTCGCTAACCAAACTAGGTCAACACTGCGGCGTCGAAGCAAGGTCTGGCAGCTGGTTATATAGGGCAGGTCTCTGATGAGAAGATGCGCCTTAGGTGTGCTGGAAGACTCCAGCTCTTGGAGACCCACGGCGCACTCTGCTGGAGGAAGGTGGTACAGCTCCAGATCCCAACAAATTCCTTTCGGGAAAGGGGAATGGAAATCCTGTATTAAAATGAAAGAAATAAAAGAATGGAAAAAAAGGTGGAATGAAGATAAGAAAGGGAGAAAATTATATAAAGTGCAAAAGTCACCACTAATTAGAAAAATTGATGAGAGAAACAGAAGGGAAGAAATAATTATGACTAGATTAAGAGTAGGACACACCTATTTAAATGACACTTTACATTTAATAGGGAAGAAAAGTAATGATAAATGTGAAGGATGTGGAGAGAAAGAAAATGTAGAACATGTATTAATGAACTGTAGAACATATGAATCTGAAAGAGAAAATCTGAAAAGAATTGTTGGAAGGACAGGAAAAGAATGGAGTCTTAAAGGAATATTAGGAAATGAAGGAAACATAATGGATATTTATAGAGTAAGGAAAGCTTTATTTACTTTTCTTAAAAACACAAGATTAATAAATAGAATTTAATAAATGTAGAGAAAATGTTGCTACACACTCGTGTACAGTAGGTGGCGGTATGCACCTAAAAGTTACTTGCAATCCGCCATTAATGAAAAGAAGAAGAAGAAGAAGAATTTCCAATATGGCTGTCCTTGATGTGGGCGGGGCTTGATGTCAAGCCCCGCCTTCCCGCAGGCTGCAGCGTGATGCTTCTCGAAAGAGTTCAGTGCAGTTTGGTCGAGAACAAAAATATTAGCAGGGGAGTCATTGGAGGAGTTGCTCTAAAAGTATCTGACAAAGAGATTCTGGAAAACAAGTGGTGCAAAAGTGAAAAGCATTGAAATAGTTAAAAACAACAAGAAATGGAGAAAGGTGTGACAGCTTATCCATGTTAATCAAATTTGAAGAAGAGCAGTAACAGAGTAAAGTTTTCCTTGGATATATGAGCTACAATGTAAAACTGTATAATCCGCTGGCTCTGAGATGTTATAAATGCCAAAAATGTGGACATATAGCAGCAGTATTTAAGTGAAAACAACAATGTGGAAGGTGTGCTGGAGAGCATGGATATGGAAAGTGTGGGAAGAAAGTTAAAATTAAATGCTGCAACTGTTAGGATTCCTGTTTGTGTGGGTTGTTTTTTTGTGTGTTTTCCTCTCTCCACCACCAGGTGGTACCCTGGGCCTCCTTACACACCTGTGGCTCCTTGGGTCATTATATCAAAGTTGTTAAGTGAGCAAAAGTATGGAGGACCAACTCTGCCATATTTAAAAATAAATACAGAAATAAAATAAATGCTCAATAAATAAATAAGCATACAATTAATCGCCACCAAAAATACAATAAACAAATAAATGTAAGTAGAAATTATTTTAATTTGCTTCTTCATTTATTTACCTTTGTAATATTTACCTTATCTATTTTTTGTCCTTTATAATCTTCAACTTTATTTTTTAATTACTTATGTTTTTAAGTATTCATTTATGTGCATGTTATAATATTTTTGTCTGTTTTATTCTTCCTTTGTATTTTTTTTACCCTAGTTATTTCTTTGCCGCTCTTTATTTCTGCCTGCCCTTTTTATATTACTTCCTGATAGGTCAGTATTGGCAGCTCTTTATATGACTTGTTACACATGAAGTAGCTCTTAGCCTTAAAATGGTTGGTGACCCCAATTCTAGAGATGGCATCGGACATCTCTAGAAGAAAAAAAAATAAGGTTAGGCTCAGCGAAAGCAAAGACTCAGTTTGACTCAGCAAAACTCAGCTTGGCTAGAGTACCCAAAACTGGCTAACACTCTGCCCTCAAGGTAGTGACAGTCCATGGCTTAAGTACTCCTCCAGACAATGATCCAAAGAGACGTAGGTGTGCAGGGAGGACCAACAAGGACAAGGCGCCACCTGGTGGTGGAGAGAGAGACAAAGACAAACAACAGACCACACAAACTGGATTCCTGACACAGATAACTCAAATGACACTTTCACACAAATTCATAGGCATTCTAACAAATTTTTTGAGTGCAAAATCTTTTGCTGATGAATATATGCATCACAGTGAAGCTGTTTTTCATTATTGTTTACTTACAGCAACATTTTCCTGGGTTATATCTCAAGCATTGGGTCTACTTACATGGATTTTGAATGTTCTCTCCAGAGACACTGGCTTCATCCCAGTCTGAAACTATCAGGCTAGCAGGGGCGGATTTACCATTAGGCAAAACTAGGCAGTTGCCTAGGGCCCCATAAACCTCCTTTTACATGTGTGGTTAATACAGGTATTACTCATTTGTGCGCATTATGTGTTTGACAAAAATTCCTTTCTCTAAACGCTTAGAACGCTTATATTATTAAGTGCCCCCCCCCCAAAAAAAAAAAAAAACCCTTCGGTGTCCACCACATTGGATCAGTATGGAATCATTTGCTGCACATGTGCTGAAAGGTCCAGTCAGCAGCAAACCATTTGAAAACAAACGGTGCGAAGAGTAGTGTTGCCACCATGGGTATTGTTGACTTTTTTTAAGCGACTTTTCAAACCTCTCTACCACTCTTTTTTTAAAGCACTTACTTATAAATAATAAAATTTAAGATAAACTTCTGTATCTGTATAATGGGGCTGTTTTATGTGTTGTCTTTTCAGTTCAGAGGGCCCCATGCCTGTCTTTGCCTAGGGCCCCAAATTTCCTAAATCCACCCCTGCAGGCTAGTTTAGGTTAATTGTTCTCTCTAAATTGTCCTTAGATTTGTTGGCATTCTGGGCGACTATATGCTGGGGCAAGAGGGGGCAGTCCTCCCTCAGATCAAACCTGCCAAAAGTGCCTGAATATCACGCAGGTTCTGCTGCACAACCCTTGCTAGCAATGTCAGATTTCTCTCCCACTAAGAGCAAAAGCTGAAATGGTAAAGGAAAAATGACGCGTCTAAAGGACCCACCTCTGTTCTAGTTTTAAATGTTGTTTAAAAATTTTTTTGCAAGAGTTTATACTTGTTGGGATCTGGAGAAGTTCCACCTTTCTCCAGCAGAGTCCGCCGTGGATCCTCCTGAGCTGAGCCTTCGACACACCTCATGCGCATCTCATCATCAGAGGATCCACAGTATATAACCTGCCTTCAGACCTTGCCTCAACGCCGCAGTGTTTATCCAGTTTGGTTAGCACCTGAGCCTAGCTTCTTCTGAGAACCTTTGTTGCTCCTGATTGGATTCTAATTCCTCTTTGTCTTTGCTTTCAGGAATCCAGTTTTTCCTTGTAAGCTCTGGATGAGCTTAACCTGCCGAGCCAGCCCTCTGAGCCAAACCTGAAGACCCTTCTCTGGATTCTCATGCAGCTCTGAACTAAGAGCTGGAAACCCAAAGCCAAGGTCTGACCTCACGCTAGAAGTAAGACGCTGAAGCGGTTATTGGACTCTGCTGAACTAAACAATCTCTGGATCCAACAGTTCCTCTCTCAACCCGGACACCTCAAGGTAGAAATCTGAAACTCTCAAACTCAGACTCATCTGCTCCCAAGCTAACTGAACTGTCATCCTCACAGACTCCAGTGAACCTGCCCCCAGGCCTGAACCAGTTCCTGTGTATATTCCATGTGCTTGTGCTCAATAAAGCTTGTTAAACTTTTCATCAGTTTCCGTGGTGTTCTGCATACTGGGCTTTTCTGAAACCCATCATGACAGAACACTGCGGCCACACACAAGGCCCAGCAGATCACCTCCGTCGTTGGTTGGAGGAGCATGATGCCATATTCCAGGGACAAACTCAAACCCTCCGTGAGTTACATTGCATGGTTAATCACCATAATCAGATGCTTCAGAGCTATGCTAACTACATGAGCAGTGCTAATGCCACGCCGGCAGCACGACCATTTCCGGGTCCAGTTCCGCCTCCGAGGTCACCGGCGGTGACGTCATCACCCGAGTTCCGCCCTAGTCTTCCTGAGAAATTTTCAGGTAATATGAAGGACTGTAAAGGATTTTTGTTTCAATGTCGTTTAATTTTCCAATACTCTCCTGGCAGTTTCCCAACTGATCAAAAGAAAATAACTTTTATTCTGTCCCAACTGACTGGAAGAGCCCTTGAGTGGGCTGAGGCAAGGTTTGCCTCCGAAGAAAGCCTCAGCTGTCATTACACAGATTTTGTTTCTGAATTCTCTCAAGTATTCAACCAAGAAACTGATCAAACCATTGACTCTCATGCTCTTTTGAACCTAAAACAGGGAAATTCTTCTGTAGCGGATTTCTCCATTAACTTCCGGGTCAAAGCCGCAGCTTCTGGATGGAATCAAATTGCTCTAAAAAGTGCTTATTTCTTGGCTTTAAACGAAATCATCAAGGATGAACTAGCAACCCTCGACGAACCTGCAACACTTGAAGAATTAATCCGCCTGACAATTAGGCTGGATAACAGGATCCGAGCTAGAAACAGCTCCAAACCAAAGAATCAAGGTTCTTTTGTCTCTGCCCCTGCTTCTAATAATGTAACTGTTTTTTCTGCTCCCACAGAGCTCGTTGCCAAGCCGAGGTCTAAGACCCAGTCTCTCCCTTTGCCAGTTCAGGTCTCTCATACAGTGGATACTGAATCCGAACCCATGCAGGTTGGACATACGAGGCTAACCCCTGAGGAAAGGCTAACACGTTTCAGGGGAAAGCTATGTATCTACTGTGGTGAGAGTGGCCATTTCATCGCTTCATGACCAGCTAAATCAAAAGCCGGGGCCCGTCAGAGGATCTGAGGAGTCTGACGGGCCATTCTATCTCTGTGAAATCTCCTCGTCTTATGCTCCCAGCCCCCTTGTTCTTCTCAGATCAGAGTCTAACACTATCTGCCTTCATCGATTCAGGCTGTGAACGGAATTTGATTGACTCCAACTTGGTTCAGCAGCTACAAATTGAAACTATTCCTCTAAACCAGCCACTCTGTGTCTCCGCTATTGATGGGAAGAGACCCCACCAGGTTACCCACCAAACGCAATCCCTCGAGCTGTTAATCTCAGGTAACCATCGTGAAACCTTAACATTTTTTGTTCTTCCCTCTGCATGTTCTCCTCTGGTGCTTGATTTTGAGTGGCTGGAACGACATAACCCCCATATTAACTGGAAAGATCGCCATATTGGATCTTGGTCGACCTCTTGTCATGAAACATGCCTCCGTTCGGCAGCTCCCACTGTGAGGTCTCCTAGAGGCGGGGGGGAGATGGACTCTCCTGACCTTACTTCTGTCCCTTCCGAGTACCATGATCTAGCTCCCGTCTTCAGTAAGGTCAGTGCTACGTCCCTTCCACCTCACAGACCATATGATTGTGCGATTGAACTATTACCAGGAGCTCCCCTACCCAGCAGTAGACTATACAATATTTCCAAACCAGAACGTGAGACAATGGAGAAATATATTAACGAGTCATTAGCTGCTGGGATAATCCGTCCCTCTTCTTCTCCGCTGGGTGCTGGATTCTTTTTTGTTGGCAAAAAGGATGGTTCACTAAGACCTTGTATTGACTACAGGGGCCCGAACCAGATAACTGTTAAGAATAAGTACCCACTTCCATTGCTAGCATCAGCCTTCCATCCAGTACAAGGAGCTACTGTCTTTACTAAGCTCGACTTAAGGAACGCTTATCACCTTCTCAGGATAAGAGATGGAGATGAATGGAAGACAGCCTTCAAGACTCCTTTAGGCCAGTTCGAATATCTAGTCATGCCTTTTGGTCTAACTAACGCCCCTGCATGCTTTCAAGCCTTGGTAAACGATGTTCTCAGAGACTTTTTAAATGTATTTGTTTTCGTTTACATCGATGACATCCTGATTTATTCTAAAGATCTTTCTGAACATAAGAAACATGTCCGCCTGGTCCTGCAAAGATTATTAGAAAACAAACTTTTTGTCAAAGCCGAAAAATGCGATTTTCATCAACAATCAGTCACCTTTTTGGGGTTTGTGCTCGAGGGCGGGCAGGTTAAGCCTTCTGAAGAAAAGATAAAAGCAGTTTTGGAGTGGCCGGTACCTGAAAACCGTAAACAGCTGCAGAGATTCCTGGGTTTCGCCAATTTCTACCGAAGATTTATCAGGAATTACAGTCAGACAGCTCTTCCTCTAACTTCTCTAACTTCAGTCAAAAAGACCTTCCAGTGGACCCCCGAAGCACAAAATGCATTTGACAAACTTAAGACTTTGTTTTCCAGAGCCCCTGTGTTAATCCAGCCCGATCCAACCAAGCAATTCATCCTTGAAGTGGACGCTTCCGACTCTGGTGTAGGAGCCGTATTATCCCAAAGACTCGACACAGATCAAAGAGTTCACCCATGTGCCTTCTTTTCTCGTAGACTTTCCCCTGCTGAGCAAAACTATGACGTTGGTGACCGTGAACTCTTGGCCATTAAACTGGCATTGGAGGAGTGGAGACACTGGCTTGAGGGAGCTGAGCACCCGGTTCTTGTATGGACTGATCATAAGAACCTAGCCTACATCCAGTCTACCAAACATGCCAATCCTCGTCAGTCAAGGTGGTCTCTTTTCTTCTCTCGCTTCAATCTTATAATCTCTTACAGACCCGGATCCAAGAACATCAAACCCGATTCTCTCTCTCGTCTTTATTCCGTTGATCAATCCGAGACGCCTGAACCTGTCCTTCCCGCTTCCTGCAGTGTTGGAGTGGTTACCTGGGAGATCACCGATCTTATTAACTCTGCCCTGGCTTCTGAACCTGACCCAGGTAACGGTCCTCCAAACCGAACTTATGTCCCTTATTCTGTCAGATCTCGCCTAATCCAGTGGATGCATACAGCCAAATTTTCCGCTCATCCGGGGGTGAGCAGAACCATCGCCTTAATCTCTAGACGTTTCTGGTGGCCTACCCTGCACAAGGATGTCAAGGAATATGTTTTGGCTTGTTCTACCTGCGCCAGAAATAAGACCTCACATCAACCACCCTCAGGTCTGTTGCATCCTCTTCCTGTTCCCACGCGTCCATGGTCTCACATCGCTATTGATTTCGTCACTGGTCTTCCCATCTCCCGAGGTATGTCCACAATTTTTACCATCGTCGACCGATTTTCAAAGTCTTGCCATCTGATCCCCCTCAGGAAACTTCCCACGGCCTTTCAAACCGCCCAGCTCCTGGTTAAACACGTCTTTCGTCTTCATGGAATCCCTCAAGAAATTCTCTCGGACCGTGGACCCCAGTTCGTTTCTCAAGTCTGGAAGGCTTTCTGTTCAGCACTCAACTGTAAGTCTTCACTCACCTCAGGTTATCATCCACAGTCTAACGGTCAAACCGAAAGAATGAACCAGCAGCTCGACTTTACCCTTCGTTGTCTCACTTCCAATAACCCCACCGACTGGAGCCAATACATTACATGGATTGAATATGCCCACAACTCTCTCAAGTCAGCTTCCACCGGCCAGTCACCATTTCAGGTTAGACTTGGTTATCAACCTCCACTTTTTCCTTCAGACGAGAGAGAGATTTTGGTGCAATCAGTCAACCAACACATCCGTCGATGTCAACGCATCTGGAGAGACACCATCGCTTCACTCAATCGTTGCTCGGAAACTATGAAACGCTTCGCTGACTCAAAGAGACGTCCTGCCCCAGAGTACTCGGTTGGACAAGAGGTATGGCTTTCCACTCGGGACATCCCCCTCAAGGGGATGTCTCGCAAGCTTTCACCTAGATACATTGGTCCATACAAAATTGCCCAGGTTATCAATCCGTCAGCCATACGCCTGCAACTTCCCCCGACTCTTCGCATCCATCCCACGTTCCACGTCTCTCAGGTCAAACCAGTCATCTCTAGTCCTTTGTGCCCACCATCCGACTCCCCTCCACCCGCCCTGGACGTCGATGGACATCCGGCCTTCACCGTCCGTCGGATCGTGGACTCCCGTCGACGAGGTCGCGGTTGGCAGTACCTCATCGATTGGGAGGGCTACGGTCCAGAGGATCGCCAGTGGGTTCCTGGCTCCTACATCCTCGACCCATCTTTGATCGAGGAGTATGAGCGCTCCCTCCCTTCGACGTCTTCTGGACCGCCAAGAGGCGGTCGTTGAGAGGGGGGTACTGTTGGGATCTGGAGAAGTTCTACCTTTCTCCAGCAGAGTCCGCCGTGGATCCTCCTGAGCTGAGCCTTCGACACACCTGAGGCGCATCTCATCATCAGAGGATCCACAGTATATAACCTGCCTTCAGACCTTGCCTCAACGCCGCAGTGTTTATCCAGTTTGGTTAGCACCTGAGCCTAGCTTCTTCTGAGAACCTTTGTTGCTCCTGATTGGATTCTAATTTGTCTTTGTCTTTGCTTTCAGGAATCCAGTTTTTCCTTGTAAGCTCTGGATGAGCTTAACCTGCCGAGCCAGCCCTCTGAGCCAAACCTGAAGACCCTTCTCTGGATTCTCATGCAGCTCTGAACTAAGAGCTGGAAACCCAAAGCCAAGGTCTGACCTCACGCTAGAAGTAAGACGCTGAAGCGGTTATTGGACTCTGCTGAACTAAACAATCTCTGGATCCAACAGTTCCTCTCTCAAAGCCAAACCCGGACACCTCAAGGTAGAAATCTGAAACTCTCAAACTCAGACTCATCTGCTCCCAAGCTAACTGAACTGTCATCCTCACAGACTCCAGTGAACCTGCCCCCAGGCCTGAACCAGTTCCTGTGTATATTCCATGTGCTTGTGCTCAATAAAACTTGTTAAACTTTTCATCAGTTTCCGTGGTGTTCTGCATAGTGGGCTTTTCTGAAACCCATCATGACAATACTAAGATTTTCTAACCTTCCTCTCTCAGGATTTAGTAGTTCTTTAATAGCTATGCATTTCTCTTCATGTGTTGTCACTTCAGTAATTTAACCAACATATATCTGATTTTAGTAGTAAAATTTCTAACCAATGACACAAAACACAACAAAGCTTCTGTTTATCTATACTGTTACTTTTTATATTTTCCAATTAAAAAAATTATTTATGTATATATTTTTTTTCAATTGTTTCCCTCTTTTATTGTCTCAAATTAGTTCAGAATTCCTAATTGTCATCCAATAGGATAAATGTTATGTTGGTCGTTTAACCTTGGATGAAGAATACCTGAATATTATATAATTGATTTTCTAAGATTTTTTTTTTGGGGGGGGGGGGGGGGGGCTCTAGTGGCCTATATTTTTGTATATTTCAAACATAGGTAGACATTAGAAATGCCATCTGAGAGAGGGCGAAAGACATGCAGCAAAGATCACCAGGTCAGCGCTCTAATCTGTGATGGCCACATAATGGAGCAAAACCTCTGTACATGGGTCATGCACTTAAACTTGCAATTCATCACATACTACCCCAACTTTATCCATCCTTACATTTGCAGCATTGCACAAACGTATCAAACAGAACTTGATATCATTGAAAGCACGTTGATGTGTGAAAACAACTGCACAATCAGACAGCCACTTAGTATTTACTGTGTAGTGGAAGACAGAATCAAAATGTGAAGGAACCCCATGAAATGATGCACAGGTCCTACCTAAACAACTTTTTCATATTTCACCTTCACCTGTATGGAGTTATTGATTTCCAATTTTTCCTCCTAAATGATTTTCCAAATGTCAATTTATACTTATTCTATGACAAAATATTTTTTCTAAAAACTTTTTCTTAAGTACCAAATAGCATCAATTTTAAGTTTTAGTGTGAAATTTTGATCACCCCAATACATTTATTTTACTTAGAAGATTACTTTCCCCTTTCAGATTGCTTTTTTTCTTTAATTTAATAGAAATACAAAAATTACTCCATACATCTGCTGTCAGGTATACTTCTGCACCGTGAGATTTCAATGTTATTGTGATTAGGACAGACTTTGGAAGGTCGTTTAGATATTTATTGGTTTGTCTGAATAGGTATTTTTGATATGTGAAAATACATGATTTTTCTTGTCAAAATGAACCTTTGAAACAATAACCCTCATATTTGGAGTATAAATTCTGGCTGTCCATAAATTAACTTCAGATCTCTATCTTACAGCTGTTACAGGTTGTAATTTGTATTATATTGATCAAAAAGAAACATATTTAAGATATCATAAATACATATTCAGTGAAGCTGATAAATGTCAGATGGCCACTTAAAATGGGTAAACATTTCTAGGTGTATAAAACTTAGTTCTTACTAGTACTATTTAGCATCTCTTACCTTCTGAAATTCAGTTTCTGCTGCAAAACTGTAATTTAGACATTCTGTTATTACAGTTCAGTCTAGGAATGTGATCTTGACCAGGGGGAACCCTATTTTGGTGAACTACAAATGGAGCAACAGAGAGTTGTGAAGATTCCAGAGTGCTTCCAGATGCCACCTTATGGAGATAAGGTAAAGTACACAGAGATTTATGAAAATATTCCTCATTCATTCTATGATTTCTCTTCAGTTTATATTTTCCTGGTTTTCAGAGTCCGTTTTATGAACTGTACGGATATGTGGAGCATTCTGGTGAGCTGAAAAATGGACATTACATTACTTATATTAAACCTCCGGGTGAGGACAAATGGTACTACTTCAGTGATGACCTAGTTTATCCGGTATGTATTTGTTATTGTTGGTGAAACATAAATTAAGCACAGAGAACGATATTCAGCATTTCCAATTATTTTTATGTGCAGAGATATACTCAGCCATTTACTCTGAGTGTTTATGAAATGTAAGTACATATCCATTCTGTTGTTCAATATATTTTTCTTGCATAATTTCTTGCTATAATAATACAAATTTTATAAGCACAACACACTCTAGATGCTGTTTATCAATTTTTGAAGCATCACCGGAATTGGGGCGTTTTTACACTTTGAAAAGGTTTGCATTTAAACTTACCAGCGACAGAAGGTAAATATATCCCTATTTAACCAAATATAGTCTGTTATATGTGGAGTTATCCTGTATTTTCTTTTTAGGATATAGAATAAAGGGAAACCCCAGTCTTTTATCTGATATGCTCTCTCTTAAAAATCTACATTCAATCAACAGCAAATAAATGTATTGAATTAACATGTGCAGAGAACTACAAGAGGAACTGACACTGAGCATTTAAAATATTAACTTCACTATACATGTTGCACATTTGGGCTGTAGTTACTCTGTGTAGCACGTTTCATGTATTTTATAAAAAAAAAATATTAATCCATTATTTAGATAATCGTCAACTAATTCATTAATTGATTGATCATTAACTGGAGTATAGAGACTCTAAAACGTAATGTGAATATTAAAAAAATGCTTATAGCTACAGAACAAGCCACTTAGAGCAGTAATTATTCCAAGATTATAAAAATATATAAACCTTTTGCATTTAAGATAAAAAAAATATATTTGTCTGTCAATATTCTCCTTCCAGAACTCCTCAAGAAGAACAGTTTTAGTTTCACCGGGGTAACTGTCGTAAAAAATATTCTTTAAGGAACCTTTGGGTATCCGATTTTTAATTGAAAAAATTATTGACAGATTAATCGATTTGCAAAATAATTCTTAATTGCAGCCCTATTTATTGTAACATTCCGAACACATTTATTACATAATACATCTGCAGTGGAGATAACAGCCAACTTAACAAATATGCTTATCAGTAACAGGTATACTAAAATTCATGTTGCATCATTTGTGAGCTTATAAAAAAAATCACAAAATCCAATTATTCATACTGAACTAAATACTGATACTAAAATCTTACCTGAGGCTGCTTCTCTATCAACCTGTGCTGCAACATCACCACTCATTGTTTGATTTCCCTAAATTCAGCCATAATACAAATTGATACAAATATTGTGTATAAATAAAAGATCTGCTCCTTAATTTGTTATTAAAATTATTTAGACATAATCTGAAGCACTGAAGGGCCGGCTGATTCACCAACAAGCTGCCCTGTCTCATTATTACTTGATATCTTTCTTTCCTATAATCATATAATGTTACTATTATACAAGTGTGTTTTTAAAATTAAAGGATTAAATTAAAATGTTACTTACTGTCTGAGTGTTAAAATAACTTAATAACTGTATGATCTAGAAAGATTGTGCAAAGAAGAATGGTCAAAGATCACAATTTTGTGAAATGTTATAGGAGGAGAAAAAGTGATGTCTTTTTGGCAAAAGGGGGCTGAAAAAGGATTAACATCAGGGGTGCCAGTAATTGTGGGACACATGATTTCACATTTTTTGTTTTCTAAATGTATGATTTTATTTTTACCGCCAAAGTAATTTACTTAAATAAAAGGTTGGTTTTTGGCTGAAGCAGCTTTGCTGCTCCGGCTGCAGGTTGAAAAAGTGGTTCTGATGCGCGTTGGGCAGAGCTACCCTATCCTTTCTATGCCTGGCAGCTATACATGCTGTGATCAGTGCGCACAAAGTAGTTTTAATATGTTTTTAAGTGAGAAAGTCCACCTGAAAACTTCCTCTGTGCAGTCAGTTCATCCAGATTACCATCCTGCACTCAAATATTATTTCTCTGTCGCAGCCGCTCAGACCCCCACATACCGGCGTAATACAGGCAGCAGGATAATAAAAGCAAACATGTTTTGCTGGCAGATTTCGGCATTTTAAGTTAATTTAGGCGTTAATAAATTGTTTCGGGGGAGTGATCATAGAGATCTGCATCAGCAGTGCTGTGTCCATCTCTCCCTGCCAGCTCCCAGATCAGCTTCTTTGATTAGTTGATTTATCAAGTCCAGCAACAAAAGTTAAATTTTCCCAACTCCAGCAACTGCTGCGTTTGCAGCGCGTCCTGCGTGTCAGATTGTCAAACGCTCACAATGCGCTGCTCCTGCTGCTCAAAACGCACTGCGGGAAGTTTTGCTGCGCCTTGATGCGCGTCCACCATTGACTTTGCATGTAAACTAGCTGCTTCTGCTGCATTTGCTGCTTTTGGTGTGAACGTAGCATTAGTAACTTTGCTTGTTTGACTATATCCTCTTTATATGTTGTAAGGAGCTCCATGTGTAGCTCCAGCAGAAAGCAAACAGGTAAGATCACAGAAAGCACTGATATACTGTATATTTGTTCATCTAACATGAAGCTTGTTCTCATCCCAAACAATCCCCACAGGCAATTTGCCACAGAGTTGCACATCAAGCTCTAAATAGCCAATATAAGGAATCTTAAGACCATTGGCAGCTCTAAGCTCCAACCAATGACACGAGTGGAGGCGCTCTGCACCCCAAATCTCCATATGCTGACGAAAAAAGCTTTCTGAAACCGTGGACACCATTGAACCAGTATCCACTAAACATGGGACTGTTACTCCACCCATGACTATATCTGCATGAGGACAAACTGAAATCAATTTAGAAGCACCCAAACTTCCAGTAGAGGCTTGTGAGCAAGCGGCAACCCCACCCAAACTGTGGCTCTGCAGTTCGGTGGGAACTAGTTTTCCGCCTCCGAAGTAGATCTGGACTGAGTAGCTGAATCTGACTGAAATTGGGTTCGACGGGGGGCACGCACCCCATCACACTCTCGTGCAAAATGGCCCGGCTTTTTACACCGCCAACAAATTACTGGACCAGTGTAGGTGGAATGGTTAGGTTAGGAAATTCTGCAGCTGAGAAATGCTCTCACTAAGCAACTGGAGCTGCTGTTGCTGAAGCTTTAGCATTTGTCTTATCTGACTCATTTCCGTCGCTGATGTTACAGAAGCTACCGGAGGACCACCATGAACCCCATACTGGACACCATAGACTGAAGGAACAGATTGACTACGGTTCCTCCCACCATGAGGTACCCCTTCGTGCTTCCACCTGATGACTGCCGCCCTAACATCAAGAATAGTGCTGTCCGGCCTCATGCGTACCATCTGCTTCAGCTCACGATGCAAGGAGGCTTCCAACACCTGCTCAACAAACTGGTCTCTTAGCAGTGTCTCAGCATTTAACATACCAGCAGGTGCGCATTGCTTTACCCTCTCCATAAGACCCATTAATGCAAGCGAGAACTCCTGAAGACTCTCTCCCTCTTGTTGTCTTCTGGAAAAGAAGGCCTCTTGAAGAGCAACATAGGATTCTGAACAACCATACAACTCCTCTAAGATCTCAAATATTCTAGTAGGGTCCTCTCTCTCTGCACTAGAGCGATACTTGATTTCATTTCTAGCCTCTCCGTCCAGATGATCAAATAGGAAAAACGCTTGGTCAGCCACAGATAGATGTCGCGCTCTCATACACACCCTCGCTTCCTCCATCCACTCATTCAGCCTTATACCTATCCTTCCTCTAAAGATAGGGCATTTCCTATCTCTAGGAACAAAAATTAGTCTTTCTGCTACAGGAAGAATAGGCGTAGGTGGGACATTAGGTAATGCTGAAGAAGTGGACGGCTGAGCACTTAAGCTAGCCTATCCTTGTCACAACTGCTAATTGTCAGCTCTCAAGCTTGCTACTAGGTTTCTAAGTTCCTGAATTTCTTCGTCAATTATTATCAGAAGCTAAGTCCAATGGTTAACCTTACTCACCACTCTCAAGATCTGCACAGAACCGCTGCTGCTCTGTCTCTGGATTGGTCAAACTTCACCACAAAAAAGGGGGGGGGGGGGGGGGGGGATAAACACACAAATTGTAAAAACCAAAACAAATGCTTGTCTCAGATGTTCATAAATAGCATGTCCTACCAGCAACACCAAAAATGTGGCGAGAGTAGGTGGAATTGAAAGATGTTTTTGGGAAAATTTTAGTTTTCAATAGGTTGCTCTACAACGCCACCCTGGGAATTTCACCCAGGGAATATTACCCCTTTGGTTTAAGGCACACAGGTTTAATTATGCATAAGGTAAAACATCTGAGACGGCATTTCAGAATGTAGAAAAATGTTTATGAAATTCTTTCTAAAATACTGTTCTTTGAAGCAAATTCTTTAAAAAATGAAAACCCAAAAAAACCAAAAGAAAACTGCAGTGGCTGAGGTTTCCGGCCGAAGGAGCGCTATGGGGGCAACATCCAAACACAGCAAACCAAAAAAAAACCTTTCACACAGCAGACGCAGTGAGATAACCGAAACCCAGGAATCACGGCACACAAAAGAGGCAGACACCGTCACCACACCGACGCTGGACCTCAGCAACTGCAAACAGAAAAGGAGTTAAACACAACTACTTTAAACAACATTTCAGAAATAAATCTTCAAGTTTAGAAAGAATCAAAACATTTGTAAGCAAAATAAAAAAAGAAACTAAGAAAGAAAGAAACTAATCGATGCAGAAAACAGATAAAAAAAATCATCAAGGCTGGGTGTGGTCCTCCTGCCACGCCACGATTTGTGGCATACTGGGTACGCCGAGGCCACACCCCAAACGCCGCATCGGAACAGTCCCAAGTTTAAAGCAGGTACGCCACCGAATCCAGGTAAAGAGACAAGGGCGTCCGATAAAAATATCCAAAAAAAGAAGATAACAGAGCAGCAGTGGTCCAAAGATGAGATGGACCTAAGAAAATTGATTAATCACTGACCAACCATGGGAACAAAATGAACCTGCAATGACCATTGCAATCTTACCTTTTAGTCCACCCAACCGCACGCACACACACACTGGTGATGAGGACGAGGAGAGCGGTAGTGTGGCGCGTTGCCTATGGTCACAATTGTGCTTAGGTTTAATCAGTACTCAACGGAAGTGCAGAGACAGAGAGAGAAACACCTACCACCAGCAATCGGAGCAGTTGTACGAGTTGCGATCCGTTGCCTTTTTTTCTCTTGGTCAAAAACCCACGGGGCGTGAGCCACATGGTGGTGATACACAACTGACACATGTCAAAATGAGCACGGCGGCCCTTTATATACCCCGCCCACTTTACCCGACTGGAGCTCCACACCGGCAGATACTCAGTATGGAAATACTGGAATACTAATATTTCCATACCACTGCACACTGCATATTAAAACTGACTTTAAACTAATGGCTGCTATGAGTCAATCAGATTTTAGAAACTACTACCAAACGGTCAATAACTGGAAAGAAGAAATATATCAACCTAACCTCAACTGTAAGATTAATCTGGATAAAGAAAAAAATACAGACTCGATATTTAGTACAAAAAATCGCTTTAATATCAACAAGAGAATAAAGGGACAGCCTATTACACCCATTATAACACATTGATATTCGAAACCCAAAGTTTTATTAGCTCAGAGAAGATGTATCATGTTGTATATGAAAATATAAAAAATAAAGAGAGACCAGATTGTTGCTGAAGACAACTGCTTCAAATAGTGAATTGAGCTGTGACCAGAGCTTTAATATTCCCATGAGATTAAAACACTGAAAGCTTCATTTACTCTTAAAATCTATTTTCTCTGTTGAGCCACCAGCTTTATTTTATCTTCTTATTTTTCTCATATCAGTGAGGATTGGAGCTGAAGGTAAATATTCCAGTTTAGATCACTCTAATCTAAACTTTGCAACTTTACTCTTAATGTAGAACTTAATCAGAATTTCACAGGTGACAACATTTGTTTCTACAATTCCTTAAAATCTCCATTGGATTTAATTTTCTCAGAGTTCAAATAGCAGCTTTAGATTCACAGATTTATTTTGCAAACATGAGATTGTTGTGAGAATCTGTTCTATAAATGTTCTCGTTGTTTGATCCATCGAAAAGAAAGAAGAAGCATCATGTTTCTGTTTATCACACATCACACAGAATTGTTAAAATATACTATCTACTGTTTGTGGTA
Source organism: Cyprinodon diabolis (assembly GCA_030533445.1). Classification (NCBI taxonomy): domain Eukaryota; kingdom Metazoa; phylum Chordata; class Actinopteri; order Cyprinodontiformes; family Cyprinodontidae; genus Cyprinodon; species Cyprinodon diabolis. The sequence goes on along the minus strand of CM060075.1, from coordinate 19,880,386 downwards.
CAATCAGAGATATTTTAGATTTTGAAATGACTTTAAATTAAGCTGAGGAGGGATGTGGTTCCAGTTGATGTTGCAGATCCTTTACTGTAAAAAGAAAAACTTTGGGGTGCAGAAAATTGTCTCTTGAGTATTAAAAATCAGCCATAAATTAGTTTTCCTTACTTCTTCAAGTGTCATCCTCCTTATCACCCAGATCATCTTCTGTTGAAAGTGGAAGAGGACCCCCTCCTACACCAGTTCAGTTGGTGAAATGGACATACAGTGAAGTTCAAACCCCATCAACACCTCCTTTCCCTGCAAATCTCACAATTCTAAACTTCCACCATAAAACGGGCAAATCCAAACGAAGCACCAAATTGAACTCAGTTCGGCGGGAAACTTATTTGGTTCTGGCCTGTACTTTTGTCACGGCCCAAAATTTACATACAGACCAGCCCACTGGTTCACGGCCCAATAACATGAATAGAGGTAGATGTGAGACACCAGTTTAGCTGTTTAGCCTACATTTGGGTTTACTTCTACAAGAATTACAAAGCAGACAGTTTATCTTTTTGTAAATGAGCCAAAACCAGGGGCGGAAAAGCAGTGTTCCAGGCTGCACGGAAAAGGGGAAAATTTTCACAGTCTTCCCAAGAATCCGAAGACTCAACAGGCATCCATTAATTTTTGTCTATCAGAAGATCGCTTCAAAGTTTGATGCTCAGCTGTTCATTTGCTCTAATCGGGTGACCAGACATCCTCTATTCCCCGGACATGATCTACTTTTGATACCTAAAAAAATGTACAGGGGGAATTTCAAAATTGTCCGGGATTTTGGTCAAATACAGTGCAGCACGTAGTCGAAACACACAGGCATTCAAACCGAGCCGTCAGCTCCGGGGCTGGTCCAGGAGCCCTTGCGGACGGGGGCAGGGAGCCAGAGGGGGTAACAGAAGTTGGGTGCAGCTATCTGTGTTCAGAGCATTTTGAGTCAGTGTGTTTTTTCCTCCCTCCGCTGCTCTTGTGTCCCGCATCTCGGTCTAACATCATTGCATCTGTCGTTTTGAGACATCTGATTTACGGCCGCATTCCACTGCTTAGAGAGTCGCTACGTAGTTGAAAGAGAGACACACAGCAGCACTCAGTGATTATTAACCCGCTGCTACTTGTTTAAGTAAATGTTAGGAGACGGGTTGGTTAAAAAAATTAGAAAGGCCACCGAAAAATCTCTTCGTTAGACATACGGAGCTTTTTAAGCTAAAAATGGCGGCTTCTGGGTCGCTGGGTGGACCGGGCCGGGCATTCAAACCGAGCCATCAGCTCCGGGGCTTGTCTGAACTTGACACGGTGACTGTATGCTTCCCTCTGCGAAGTACAGTATGGCAGGCCGAGGGAAGCACAGGGACGCCGTTGTCCAGGCTACCGTCACCGGGTAGGGTTTGGTCGCTCTGTCCCAAGCTCTGACCAGCCCCAGAGCTCACGGCTCGGTTCTGCTGCAATGTAGTCGACCAAAATCCAGGACGATTTTGAAATTCCCCCCGGACATTTTTTTAGGTATGAAAAGTAGGACATGTCTGGTCACCCTACTATATCAACAATCTTGATGTTTCAGTGAGTGAGTGCTTGTTGCTATGATGCGTCTTTGCTCAGCAGCTTAACTTGTTGTAAACCAACCAATCAGGGCACAGCTCATCTAAATATTCATGAGCATACCATGAAAGGAAGAAAACCTGTCGTTTCATTCTGGGGCTCTTAACCAGGCTTGCATTAGGGCTCATAGAAAAGCAAAAATGTAATTTCAGCATGAAATACCCTATAGAATCCTTCTATGACCCCTTTAATGCACCTTTAATACACATTTTTATTTTTTAGTTTTACATTTAACTTTTTTAATTTTTAAATCTCTATACATGTTTAAATGTTCTATATGATTACTATAATGAAATGCTCTATAGGTTTTTACAAAAGAACAGCACAAACAGAATATAATAAAGACTTCAAACTCAGTCCATTGGTTAGTTGTTCTTTTTATAGAAGACGCTGAGGGCACCCCATATGGTCCTTGAGGGCGCCGTGGTGCCCGTGGGTACTGCGTTGGTGACCCCTGGTTAGATTATGCACCCTCATCTCATTTATTTCATGTTTTTTTATATGTAAGTAGTTATCTGGATAAAGAAAAAAATACAGACTCAAAATTTAGTACAAAAAATTCCCTTTAATATCAACAAAAGAATAAAGTGACAGCATTAGTACACCCATTATAACACATTGATATTTGAAACCCAAAGTTTTATTAGCACAGAGAAGATGTTTCGTGCTGTATATGAAAATATAAGAAATAAATAGAGACCAGATTGTTGCTGAAGACAACTGCTTCAATTACTTTAATATTCCCATGAGATCAAAGCACTGAAAGCTTCATTCACTCTTAAAATCTATTTTCTCTGTTGGGCCACCAGCTTTATTTTATCTTCTTATTTTTCTCATATGAGTGAGGATTGGAGATGAAGTTTAAATATTCTAGTTTAGATCACTCTGATCTAAACGTTGCAACTTTACTCTTAATTTAGAACTTAATCAGAATTTCACACATGTTCCTCTTAGAGGTTACAACATAAGTTTCTACAATTCCTTGTGAGAATCTGTTCTATAAATGCTTTCGTTGTTTGATCCATTAAAAAAAACCCGGAAGCATTATGTTTTTGTTTATCACACAGCGTGTTGTTAAAACACACTATTTACTGTTTGTGGTACAAACTGGGAAATATTTTAGATTTTAAAATGACTTTAGATGAAGCTGAGGAGGGATGTGATTCCAGTTGATGTTTCAGATACTTTACTGTAGAAAGAAGAACTTTGGGGTGCAGAAAATTGTCTCTTGAGCATTAAAAATCAGCCATATATACATTTTCCTTACTTCTTCGAGTTTCACCTTCCTTATCACCCAGACCATCATCTGTGGAAGGTGGAGGAGGACCCCCTCCACCGGAAAGGAAAATAACCATATGTATGCTAGACTTGTGTTGGATTCCATATTCAGACAGCAGTGATGAATCATCTTTCAACCGATTGTTTCCAAAGATTAAGCCAATGTCTTGTGGCGATCCTGCGCTCACATGAAAACAAAGAAGACGCAGATTCAGCAAATTACAAGCAGACACACACCGACATAAAACATATCCTTAGACACCAGTTCTATTCTAACATTAACAGAAGTATGAGTGCATCAGTGAGTCTTAGTAACTTTGCTTGCTTGACTATAACCTCTTTATATGTTGACAGGAGCTCCATCTGTAGCTCCATCAGACAGCAAACAGGTAAGATCACAGAAACCACTGATATACTGTACATTTGGTCACCTAACATGAAGCTTGTTCTCATTCCAAACAATCCCCACAGGGAGAATACTGCAGGATTTACTTTAGCATTTTATCCATTAGTGTATTTTAATAGCATGTCTGCAATTCATCTTTTTACATGTATGTATTACTTTATACAGAGGTAAGTAAAGAGTTGTTCTGGTGTTTTGTGTCGGGCTTGTTAAGTTTACCTGTGTACTGAGGGAGTCTCTCCAATATCTTTTCCTTCAGCTGACCAACTGTCATTCTCTGCATCTGCTCCGCTGTGTCACAGAGGTCAATGGTTGTCTTCTGCCCGTCAAATCCAATAACCACTACCTCATAGATCATGATTCTCTGATGTTTGCAGAGCTCAGGCAGCAGCAAGTGACCATCAGACAGAAAGCAAACTCTGCTGTTCGCATTAGTGTTTTCTTATTATCCTTTACACTTTTCAGCAGCCTGTATAAAAAACACAATGTATTGTTTTATCACATGTTGAACTATATAATAAAAGTCGACTTAAATTTTATTAAAAACAGCAAAGTTCAAAAACAGAAATAATAGAATACATACTTGTTTAATAATGCATGGTTTATTAGAAGTTAAACTTCTCTGCAGGAGATACTAAACATCCCAGAACATCTGAACTGATGTGACTGGTTACTGGAAAACTGTTTAAGTTTTTTTTTTTCCCCCCATTTTAAATACCGCTGAAGGAAAGCTGAATGAAAAACCACACGGCGAAAATAATGATAATACAGGCAAAAACATGTCAGCCTTCCTGGTCCTTTGCACTGCACATTAAAACTGACTTTAAACTATTGGCTGCTATGAGTCAATTGGATTTCAGAAAGTACTACCAAACGGTCAACAGCTGGAAAGAAGAAATACATCAACTCATCTTCAACTGTTAGATTAAACCCTAAGTATTTTTAGAGAAGTTTGCAGTTTTTTTAACGCGCTGTAACCTCACCTTGCTGCTTGACGCTGCCAGGATGTTTAATGCTTTCACTTTCTGTTCTGGTTTGGTCAGAGCAGATGCTGCATTCAGGATGTGTTGGAAATGCTGCTTTCAGTAGGTGAAATGTGTCTGAAGCATGTATGTCAGTAGCATTATGGATTCCTGTCCAAACCTCTCCATCAAAAAGAGATATCTAGAAAAAGTTGATTCATAATAGTGTTAACCTTTCCTGTATTTGCTATAGACAGGCCCGTCGACAGGGGAGGACAAAGGGGTCAATTGCCCATGCCCAGGACAGAGGGGGCCTCAAATTGATACTCTGATAATTAAAATTACAGGCATACATACATCCTGGACAGGTCGTCAGACCATCGCAGGGCAACACAGAGACAAACCACCATTCACACCTAAGGAGAATCTAGAGAAGCCAATTAGCCAACAGTCATGTTTTTGGACTGTTGGAGGAAGCTGCAGTACCCAGAGAGAACCCACACATGCACAGGGAGAACATGCAAACTCCATGCAGAAAGACCCTGGGCCAGGAATCGAAACCAGAACCACCTTGCTGCAAGGCAGCAGTGCTACCCACTACCCCACTGAGCAGCCCCATGCATACATAATTTTTCGGAAAATATTTGTGACAAAAATATTTGATATTAGATTAACTAAACATATAAATATATCAGCATTAGGTATATGTAATATATTTTCTTTAAATAAGGGAACTCCGCCCACCCCAACATAAAATGGTTTGACCAGGACAATCGCGGGCTGCAATTTTTAACCTTTGTTTTGCTGCAAATTAAGAATGTCAGGTTTTCAGAAGTCAGGCACACAGAAAAAAAAGGGAAGATGACACAGACGGCTTGAGGGATTTTAGGAGTAAATATTAAAAATGAACTAAGGATGAGTCAGGAACAGGTCCAGGAATGGAATTACAGAAGAATGATGCCTATTCAAAGCCAAGTAAGAAGCAATGCTCTTATGAATTTGAATTTAAAGTACAGCATCCGCCACTAGTGTGAGGGGGGAAACACCTTTTCTTTTACAGAAATACGGAACGGAGCAGAAGAGCCAGGGGTCACAGCTTCAGGGGGCAGTGGGTGCGTGACAGTGCAGATGGAGGGGCTTGCTGCCTTATCGGAGACAATTAGTAACAATTACTGATTGTTTTTAAAGAAGTGGCTCCAAAATAGCACACAAGTATCACATAGGACTAGTATTATTTATATTAAATCTTATAATAAGTCTGTGAACATGGAATTACACCGCAGTTTTAAACAGCAACCTGATACTGGTCATCTGTAATGTCATTTTGAAATCTCTATACATGCTTAAATGTTCTATATGATTAGTATGATGAAATGTTCTATAGTTGTTTACAAAAGAACAGCAATAGATTAAAATAAAAAATTCAAAGTCAGTCTATTGGCGAGTTGTTCTTTTTCTGGAGGCCGCTGAGGGCACCCCATATGGTCCTTAAGGGTCCTGTTGGTGACCCCTGGTTAGATTATGCACCGTTATCATACTTATTTCATGTTTTCATATGTGTAAACATTTATCAGGGTAAAGAAAAAAATCAGATACTCAAAATTTTGCAAAGAAAAATAGCTTTAATATGGACAAAATAATAAAGTGACAGGTATATTAGACCTATTATAACACATTGATATTTTAAACCCAAAGTTTTATTAGCATAGAAAAGATGTTTCATGTTGTATATGAAAGTATAAAAAAATAAATATAGAGACCAGACTGAAGACAACTGCTTCAATTAGTGAACTGAACTGTGACAAGATCTTTAATATTCCCATGAGATTCGAACACTGAATGCTTCATTCACTCTTAAAATCTATCTTCTCTGTTGGGCCACCAGCTTTATTTTATCTTCTAATTTCTATCATGTCAGTGAGGATCAGAGCTGAGGGTAAATGTTACAGTTTAGATCACTCTAATCTCAATTGTTCATCTTTACTCTTAATTTAGAACTTAATCAGAATTTAACACAAACACTGTTGTGTTCATAATGTTCCTCTTAGAGGTTACAACATAAGTTTCTATAATTCCTTTGTATTTAAATGTTCTCAGAGTTCAAAAAGCAGCTTTAGATTCACAGATTTATTTTACAAACATGAGGTTGTTGTGAGAATATTTTAGATTTTAAAATGACTTTAGATGAAGCTGAGGAGGGATGTGGTTACAGTTGATGTTTCAGATACTTTAGTGTAGAAAGAAGAACTTTGGGGTTCAGAAAATTGTCTCTTGAGTATTAAAAATTCATAGATACATGTTCCTTACTTCTTCGAGTTTCACCCTCCTTATCACCCAGACCACCATCTGTTTCAGGTGTTGGTTCATATCCACCAGGTAGTTTATGAACCAACATTATTGTAGAATTGTTCTGGATTCCATATTTAGACAGCAGTTATGTGTGTTCCAACTGCTTGCCTGCAAATTCCAATCTAAATCCATCCTCTTCAGCACAAACATTAAAAAAGCAGAGCCAGATTCATAGTTAATTACAAGCAGACACACCGAAATAAAACATATCCTTAGACATCAGTTCTATTCTAACATTAACAGAAGTATGAGTGCATCAGTGAGTCTTAGTAACTTTGCTTTTTTGACTATAACCTCTTTATATGTTGACAGGAGCTCCATCTGTAGCTCCATCAGACAGCAAACAGATACGATCACAGAAACCACTGATATACTGTACATTTGGTCACCTAACATGAAGCTTGTTCTCATCCCAAACAATCCCCACAGGGAGAATTCTGCAGGATTTACTTTAGCATTTCATCCATAAATGTATTTTAATAGCATGTCTGCAATTCATCTTTTTACACGTATTTATTACCTTATAGAGGTAAGGAAAGAGTTGTCCTGTTGTTTTTTTCTCTGTCTTGTAAAGTTTACCTGTGTACTGAGGAAGTCTCTCCAATATCTTGTCCTTCAGCTGACCAACTGTCATTCTCTGCATCTGCTCCGCTGTGTCACAGAGGTCAATGTACATCTTCCTGTCAATTATAGTAACCACTACCTGATAGATCATGATTCTCTGATGTTTGCAGAACTCCAGCAGCAGCAAGGGCTCATCAGACAGAAAGCAAACTCTGCTGTTCGCATTAGTGTTTTCTTATAATCCTTTCCTCTTTTCAGCAACCTGTATAAAAAACCCAATATAATGTTTTTCCATATGTTGAACTCTCTTTATAATAACAATCTACTTATATTTTTGTTAGTGTTCTGGTTCTGTTATGTTTTTCTTTTGGATGTTCAGTTTTGCTTTGCTCCTTGTTTTCTAGTTTTTTATGGTTTAATTCTTATTTTGCCGTGTTCTTTGGTTTTTTTCTCAATTACTGTCTTAGTCTTGGTTCTGTTATGTTTTCTTTTGAGTGTTCAGTTTTGCTTTACTCCTTGTTTTATAGTCTTTGTTGTTTAATTCTTATTTTGTTTGTGTTTTCTGTTTTTTTCCAGTTTTCTAGGTTTTTATTTTTTGCCCTCTGCTCCCCTACTTGTGTTTTTCCTTAGCTCCTTTCCTTTTCCGGTCTATAAACACCTGTTCCCAATCTGCTCGTTAGTTCTCTCTTTGGCTCTGTCTCCCTTAAATACCCTCTCTGTTCTGCTCTTCTTTGCTGGGTCCTCATCCAACATGCTCCAACTCCTTCTCTCTGAGCCTACCTCCTTATGATAGTGTTTCCCCTGATGTCTCCTTGGTTTCTGGTATGTTTTGACCACTTTTCATGTTTAGATTTTTGGATTCCTGGTTTCCTGTTTATTTGAACTCTGTTTTCGAATTTGGATTTTTGGATAACCTGGTCTGTTTTCAGTAAATTCATTATTAAATCCACAAGAAATTCACCTCTGCCTCCCTGTCTCTGCTTTTGGGTCAACAAACTTTTACCATATCCTGACAATTTTATTAAAAACAACAAAGTTCAAAAACAGAGATAAAAGAATAGAAACTTCTTTAATAATGTATGTTTTATTAGAAATTAAACTTCTGTGCAGGAGATACTAAACATCCCAGAACAGCTGAACTGGTGCGGCTGGTTACGGGAAAACTTTTTAAGCTTTAGTTTTTGCCCCATTTTAAATACAGCTGAAGGAAAGCTGAATGAAAAACCCCACGGTAAAAATATTAATAATAATAATACAGGCAAAAACATGTCAGGGTTCATGGTCCTTTGTACTGCATATTAGAATTGGTAATAAGCAAACAACTTTAAACTAATGGCTGCTATGAGTCAATTGGATTTCAGAAAGTACTACCAAACGGTCAACAACTGGAAAGAAGAAATATATGAACTTCTCCTCAACTGTTAGATTAAACTCCTTCAAGTATTTTTAGAGATATTTGCAGTTTTTTTTTAACGCTCTGTAACCTCACCTTGCTGTTTGACGCAACCAGGATGTTTAATGCTTTCACTTTCTGTCCTGGTTTGGTCAGAACAGATGCTGCATTCAGGATGTGTTGGAAATACTGCTTTCAGGAGCTGAAATGTGTCTAAAGCATGTATATGAGTAGCATTATACTGTAGTTTCCTGTCCAAACCTCCCCATCAAATAGAGATATCTAGAAAAAGTTGATTCAAAACAGTGTTAACTTTTCTTGTATTTGCTATAGACACGCCCGCCGACAGGGGAGGACAAAGGGGTCAATTGTCCCAGGACAGAGGGGGCCCCAAAATTGATACTCTGATAATTAAAATTACAGGCATACATATCCATCCATCCATTTACTTACACGCTTAATCCCAAGCGGGGTTGCAAAGGGTGCTGCTGTCTATGGGCAAGAGGCGGGGTACACCCTAGACAGGTCGCCATTCCATCGCAGGGCAACACAAAGACAAACAGGACAAACAACCATTCAGAGAATCTCAACAACAATTGATTGTTTTTAAATAAGTGGCTCCAAAATAGCACACAAGTATCAGATAGAACTAGTATTATTTATATTTAATCTTATAATAAGTCTGTGAACATGGAATTATACCGTAGATTTAAACATTAATGTGATATTGGTCATCTGTATCTACAATATGCAATGTGTGTCTGAAAAGTGCTAATGAGGCTATTTTGTTTTAGATAATGTCATTTTGAAATCTCTATATATATGGAGAGCCATTTCAGCCAAAATTAAATAAATGGGTGAAATAAATAAAAAAATGAGTAAAAAAAATTTAAAAAATGAAGAAAATGAGTGAAATAAATAAAAAATTTGTTAAATAAATAATTTAGCTTTTTCATTAAACCAATTTTTAATTTATTTATTTTTCATATTATCAATTTCCCAATTTCTCTTTTTCATTTATCTATTTGTCATTTATCCCTTAATCCATTTACCCATTTTTCATTAATCTATCTTTTAATTTAACCACTGTTCAATTTCCTTTTTCATTAAGCCAATTTTTTCATTTATTTATATTTCAGATTATCTATTTCTCAATTTCTGTTTTATCTAATTTTCATTTATCTATTTTTCATTTGTCCATTTTTCATTTATCCCTTTATTTATTTACCCATTTTGAAAAATGGGTAAATAAATAAAGGGATAAATGAAAAATGGACAAATGAAAAATAGATAAATGAAAAATGGATAAAACAGAAATTGAGAAATAGATAATCTGAAATATAAATAAATAAAAAAATTGGCTTAATGAAAAAGGAAATTGAACAGTGGTTAAATTAAAAGATAGATTAATGAAAAATGGGTAAATGGATAAATGACAAATAGATAAATGAAAAAGAGAAATTGGGAAATTGATAATATGAAAAATAAATAAATTAAAAATTGGTTTAATGAAAAAGCTAAATTATTTATTTAACAAATTTTTTATTTATTTCACTCATTTTCTTCATTTTTTTTTTTTTTTTTTTTTACCAATTTTTTTTATTTATTTCACCCATTTATTTATTTATTTAATTTTGGCTGAAATGGCTCTCCATATATATATGCTTAAATGTTCTATATGATTACTATGATGAAATGTTCTATAGTTGTTTACAAAAGAACAGCAATAAAATAAAATTTCAAACTGAGTCTATTGGTTAGTTGTTCTTTTTCTGGAGGCCGCTGAGGGCACCCCCATATGGTCCTTAAGGGCCCCATGGTGCCCCTGGGCATCGCATTGACGACCACTGGTTAGATTATGCACCGTTATCACACTTATTTCATGTTTTAATATGTGTACAAATTTATCAGGATAAAGAAAAAAATACAGACTCGAAATTTAGCACAAAAAAAATCACTTTAATATCAACAAAAGAATTGAAGTGAATTGAAGTGAGAGGATTATTAGACCCATTATAGCACATTGGTATAATTTAAACCTAAAGTTTTATTAGTATATAGAAGATGTTTCATGCTGTATATAAAAAATAAATATAGAGACTAGATTGTTGCTGAAGACAACTGCTTCAATTAGTGAACTGAGCTGTGACCAGAGCTTTAACATTCCTATGAGATTAAAACACTGAAAGCTTCATTCACTCTTAAAATCTATTTTCTCTGTTGGGCCACCAACCACCACAGATAGTGGTACAAACTGGGAAATATTTTAGATTTTAAAACAATGTTAAATTAAGCTGAGCAGGGATGTGGTTCCAGTTGATGTTGCAGATCCTTTACTGTAGAAAGAAGAACATCTTTGGGGGTACAGGAAATTGTCTCTTGAGCATTAAAAATCAGCCAGAAATACGTTTTCCTTACTTCTTCGAGTTTCACCCTCCTTATCACCCAGACCATCATCTGTGGAAGGTGAAGGAGGAACCCCTCCACCGGAAAGGAAAATAACCATATGTATGCTAGACTTGTGTTGGATTCCATATTCAGACAGCAGTGATGAATCATCTTTCAACCGATTGTTTCCAAAGATTAAGCCAATGTCTTGTTGCGATCCTGCGCACACATGAAAACAGGCAGAACCAAATTCAGTTCATTACAAGCAGTCACACACTGAAACAAAACATCCTTAAACAACAGAACTACTCTAACATTAACAGAAGTATGAGTGCATCAGTGAGTCTTAATAACTTTGCTTGTTCGACTATAACTTCTTTATAAGTTGACAGGAGCTCCATCTCTACATGTAGCTCCATCAGACAGCAAACAGGTAAGATCACAGAAACCACTGACATACTGTACATTTGGTCACCTAACATGAAGCTTGTTCTCATTCCAAACAATCCCCACAGGGAGAATACTGCAGGATTTACTTTAGCATTTTATCCATTAGTGTATTTTAATAGCATGTCTGTAATTCATCTTTTTACATGTATGTATTACTTTATACAGAGGTAAGTAAAGAGTTGTTCTGGTGTTTTGTGTCGGGTTTGTTAAGTTTACCTGTGTACTGAGGGAGTTTCTCCAATATCTTGTCCTTCAGCTGACCAACTGTCATTCTCTGCATCTGCTCCGCTGTGTCACAGAGGTCAATGGTTATCTTCTGCCCGTAAGGTACAGTAACCACTACCTGATAGATCATGATTCTCTGATGTTTGCAGAACTCCAGTAGCAGCAAGTGACCATCACACAGAACGCAAACTCTGCCGTCCGCATTAGTGCTTTCTTATGATCCTTTACACTTTTCAGCAACCTGTATAAAAAACCCGATATAATGTTTTTCCATATGTTGAACTCGCTTTATAATAAGAATCTACTTACTTAACAAATTTGGAAAACAGAGATAATAGAATACAAACTTCTTTAATAATGTATGTTTTATTAGAAATTAAACTTCTCTGCAGGAGATACTAAACATCCCAGACCAGCTGAACTGGTACGACTGGTTACTGGAAAATTTTTAAGCTTTAGTTTTTGCCTCATTTTAAATACAGCTGAAGGAAAGCTGAATGAAAAAAACCCACGGTAAAAATAATAATAATACAGGCAAAAACATGTCAGGGTTCCTGGTCCTTTGTACTGCATATTAAAACTGAAAGTAAGCAAACAACTTTAAACTAATGGCTGCTATGAGTCAAACAGATTTTAGAAAGTACTACTAAGCTGTCAACAGCTGGAAAGGAGGAATACATCAACTTATCCTCAACTGTAAGATTAAACCCTAAGTATTTTTAGAGAAGTTTGCAGTTTTTTTTAACGCTCTGTAACCTCACCTTGCTGTTGGACGCAACCAGGATGTTTAATGCTTTCACTTTCTGTTCTGGTTTGGTCAGAGTAGATGCTGCATTCAGGATGTGTTGGAAATACTGCTCTCAGGATGTGTTGGAAATACTGCTTTCAGGAGGTGAAATGTGTCTGAAGCATGCACTTCAGTAGCATTATGGATTCCTGTCAAACCTCCCCATCAAATAGAGATATCTAGAAAAAGTTGATTCATAACAGCTTTAACCTTTCCTGTATTTGCTATAGACAGGCCCGTCGACAGAAGGGGCCCCAAAATTGATACTTAAAATTAAAGTTACAGTCATACGTAATTTTTCAGGAAATATTTTTAATAAAAACATTTAATATGAGAGTAACTAAATATTAGAACTCCCCCCACCCCAACATAAAATGGTTTGACCAGGACAACGGCGGGCTGCAATTTTTAAAGTTTGTTTCGCTGCAAACAAAGAATGTCAGGTTTTCAGAAGTCCGGTGCACAGGAAAAAAAAAAGAAAAAAAGGGAAGATGACTACGAAGGTTTGAGGGATTTTAGGAGTAAATATTAAAAATAAACTGAGGATGAGTCAGGAACTGGTCCAAGAATGGAATTACAGAAGAATGATGCCCATTCAGAGCCAGGTAAGAAGCAATGAGTTTATCAATGTGATTTTAAAGTATAGCATCCACTACTAGTGTGAGGGGGGAAAACACCTTCTCTTTTACAGAAATGCTTGAGCTTAGTGCCAAAAGAGCAGAATGATAGTAGAGGTCCTGGTGCAGTCTGACAGACAGACTGGAGCAGGAGATCCACGTGACAGTGCAGATAGAGGGGCTTGCTGCCCCATAGGAGAGTCTTAACAACAATTACTGATTGTTTTGAAAGAAGTGGCCCCAAAATAGCACACAAGTATCACATAGAACTAGTATTTTTTATATATAATCTTATAATAAGTCTGTGAACATGGGATTATACCGTAGTTTTAAACATCAACCTGATACTGGTCATCTCTATCTACAATATGCAATGCGTGTCTGAAACGTGCTAATGAGGCTATTGTTAGGTTCAGATGTGCTGCAACATTATTAAAAGAAAAAACACATCATGCCCCTTTGTAAAGATGATAGATGCTCCAGCTGCAATATGATAGATAGGAGGTCCTTACAGAGGAGGGTCCAGGATGTGATTCAGAGCTGTTGCATGGACTTGATGCTAAACCTACTCAGAAACAAAAATCTAACAGGCTTTAGCATTTTGAACTGGTGCCATGAGTAGAAAACATCAAAAACATTAAAAACAGAACTATCAGGCTGCTCCAGAGCTTTTTGCACTACTGAACTACTGGTTAGATTAGGGGTCACTGAACTTTTTAAGGCTGAGGGATTCTTCATGACTGCTGAGTCAAAGGACGGGCTACTAATACTGACCTATGAGCTGCAGAGGTCAGCATTCACCTATACTTAATGCATAATAAACACATTTTTATTGTTTTTTTTAAATTGAATATTGTTTTAGATAATGTCATTTTGAAATCTCTATACATGCTTAAATGTTCTATATGTTTAGTATGATGAATTGCGCTAGTTGTTTACAAAAGAACAATAGAATAAAATAAAAAATTTCAAACTCAGTCCATTGGTGAGTTGTTCTTTTTCTGGAGGCCGCTGAGGGCACCCCATATGATCCTTAAGGGCCCCGTTGGTGGCCCCTGGTAAGATTATGCACCGTTATCACACTGATTTCGTGTTTTCATGTGTAAAAATGTATCAGGAGGAAAGAAAAAAATACAGATACTCAAAATTTTGCAAAGAAAAATAGCTTTTATATGGACAAAAGAATAAAGTGACAGGATTATTATACCCATTATAACACATTGATATTTTAAACCCAAAGTTTTATTAGCATATAAAAGATGTTTCATGCTGTGTATAAAATATAAACACAGAGACCAGATTGTTGCTGAAGACAACTTCTTCAATTAGTGAACTGAGCTGTGACCAGAGCTTTAATATTCCCATGAGTTTAAAACACTGAAATCTTCATTCAGTCTTAAAATCTATTTTCTCTGTTGGGCCACCAGTTTTATTTTATCTTCTAATTTTTCTCATGTCAGTCAGGATCAGAGCTGAAGGTAAATATATCAGTTTAGATCACTCTAATCTCAATTGTTCAACTTTACTCTTAATTTAGAACCTAATCAGAATTACACACTATGTATTATTTACAATGTTTCTCTTAAAGGGTTACAACATAGGTTTCTATGGTTCCTTAAAATCTCCTTTGTATTTAAATTGAAATTGTTGTGAGAATATTTTAGATTTTAAAATGACTTTAGATTGTCATGATGGGTTCTCTAGTGAGACCCAGTTATGCAGAACACCACGGAGACGGAAACGGAAGTAAAAGGTTTAACAATGTTTATTGTCACAAGCACAGTTTAATCACTGGTTCTGGTTCTGGCCTGGGGACTGGTTCACTGGAGTCTGCGTGGGAGACAGTTCAGTTAGCGTTTGCTCAGAGGAGTTTGATTCAGACAGTTTCAGATTGGTACCTTGAGGGTTCTTGGTTAAAGCCTTGAGAGGGAAACTGTTGGGTCCGGAGATAGTTTGTTCAGCAGAATCCATTAACTGCTTCAGTGTCTTACTTCTTGAGAATGAGCTGACCTTGGCTTTGAGTTTCCAGCTCTTGGTCCAGAGCTGCATGGAAACTCCAGAGAGAGACTTCAGGTTTGGCTCAGAGGGCAGGCTCGGCAGGTTAAGCTCCTCCTGAGCTTCACAGGAGAAAAACAGGTTTCCTGGAAGACAGAGACAAAGGTTAGAATCCAGTCTGGATTCATAAGTCAACAAAGGTTCTCAGAGATACTAGGCTTAGGTGCTAACCAACTGGATAAAACACTGCGGCGTTGAGGCAAGGTCTGAAGACAGCTTAAATACTGTGGACCCTCTGATGATGGGATGAGCTTCAGCTGTGCAGGAGGCTTGGCTCAGGAGGATCCATGGCGGACTCTGCTGGAGGAAGGAGGTACTTCTCCAGCTCCCAACAGTACCCCCCCTCAACGACCGCCCCTTGGCGGTCCGGAAGATGTCGATGGACAGGAACGCTCGTACTCCTCGATCAAGGAAGGGTCGAGGATGTAGGAACCAGGAACCCACTGGCGGTCCTCTGGACCGTAGCCCTCCCAATCGACGAGGTACTGCCAGCCGCGACCTCGCCGACGGGAGTCCACGATCCGGCGGACGGTGAAGGCAGGATGTCCATCGACTTCCAGGGCGGGTGGAGGGGAGTCGGATGGAGGGCAAAGAGGACTCGAGATGACAGGTTTTACTTGGGAGACGTGGAACGTGGGATGGATGCGTAGGGTCGGAGGAAGTTGTAAACGTATGGCAGATGGATTGATTACCTGGACAATCTTGTATGGACCGATGAACTTGGGCGAGAGTTTACGAGACATCCCCTTGAGGGGAATGTCCCGTGTGGACAGCCATACCTCCTGTCCGACCGAGTACTCAGGGGCAGGACGTCTCTTGGTGTCGGCGAATCGTTTGGTCGTCTCAGAGGAACGATTGAGAGAGGTGATGGTATCCCTCCAGATGCGCCGGCAACGGCGGATGTGCTGATTGACGGATTGGACCGATATCTCTCTCTCGTCTGCGGGAAAAAGTGGAGGTTGGTAACCGAGACTGACCTGAAACGGTGACTGGCCGGTGGAAGCAGATTTAAGAGAATTGTGTGCGTATTCTATCCAAGTTAGGTACTGGCTCCAGTCGGTGGGATTGTTTGAAGTCAGACAACGGAGGGTTGACTCTAGCAGTTGGTTCATCCTCTCAGTTTGGCCGTTGGACTGTGGGTGATAACCGGAAGTTAGAGAAAACTTACAGTCGAGAGCGGAACAGAATGCCTTCCAAACTTGTGAAATGAACTGGGGACCACGGTCTGAGAGGATCTCTTGGGGAATGCCATGTAGAAAACGTGTTTCACCAGGAGCTGGGCGGTTTGAAAAGCCGTGGGAAGTTTCCTGAGAGGGATGAGATGACAGGACTTCGAGAATCGATCAACGATGGTGAGGATTGTGGACATACCTCGGGAGATGGGAAGACCAGTGACAAAGTCGATAGCTATATGGGACCATGGACGTGAGGGAACTGGAAGAGGTTGTAACAGGCCTGAGGGAGGTTGATGTGAGGCTTTATTTCTTGCACAGGTGGAACAGGCCAACACATACTCCCTGACATCTCTCTGAAGAGTTGGCCACCAGAAACGTCTTGAAATCAAAGCGACGGTTCTGCTCACCCCCGGATAGGCAGAGAACTTAGCAGCATGCATCCACTGTATTAGGTGAGATCTGACAGAAGAAGGTACATAGGTTCGGTTAGCTGGACCGTTACCTGGGTCAGGTTCTGAAGCCAGGGCGGAATTAATTAGATCGGTGATCTCCCAGGTAACCACTCCAACAGTGCATGATGCGGGAAGGACAGGGTCAGGCGTCTCGGGTTGATCAACGGAGTATAGACGAGAGAGAGAATCGGGTTTGACATTCTTGGATCCGGGTCTGTAGGAGATAATGAGGTTGAAACGAGAGAAGAAAATGGACCACCTGGATTGACGGGGATTGGCTTGTTTAGCTGACTGGATGTAAGCAAGGTTCTTGTGATCCGTCCAAACGAGAACCGGGTGCTCAGCTCCCTCCAGCCAGTGTCTCCATTCCTCCAGTGCCAACTTGATGGCCAGTAGTTCTCGGTCTCCAACATCGTAGTTTTGCTCTACGGAGGAAAGTCTTCGAGAGAAAAAGGCACAAGGATGAATCTTTTGATCAGTGTCGAGTCTTTGAGATAAGACAGCTCCAACACCAGAGTCGGAAGCGTCTACTTCGAGGATGAATTGTTTGGAAGGATCAGGCTGGATTAACACGAGTGCTCTGGAAAACAAAGATTTCAGTTTCTCAAATGCGGTTTGTGCCTCAGGGGTCCATTGAAAGGTTCGTTTGACTGAGGTTAAGGAGGTTAGAGGAAGAGCTGTCTGACTATAGTTCCTGATGAATCGGCGATAAAAATTGGCGAAACCCAGGAATCTCTGTAGCTGCTTGCGGTTTTCAGGAACCGGCCACTCCAAAACTGCCTTTATTTTATCCTCAGAAGGCTTAACCTGCCCGCCCTCGAGCACAAACCCCAAAAAGGCGACTGAAGGCTGATGAAATTCACATTTCTCAGCCTTGACAAAAAGTTTGTTCTCCAGTAATCTTTGCAACACAAGGCGGACATGTTTCTTGTGCTCCGTGAGGTCTTTAGAGTAAATGAGTATGTCATCTATGTAGACGAACACGAACACATTTAAAAAGTCTCTGAGAACGTCATTCACAAGGGCTTGAAAACAGGCAGGAGCATTTGTTAGACCAAAGGGCATGACCAAATATTCGAACTGACCCAAGGGGGTTTTAAAGGCTGTTTTCCACTCATCTCTGTCACGGATCCTAAGAAGATGATAAGCGTTCCTCAAATCTAGTTTGGTGAAAACAGTTGCCCCTTGTACAGGTTCAAAAGCTGAGGCAAGAAGTGGAAGAGGGTACTTGTTCTTAATTGTTATTTGGTTCAGGCCTCTGTAATCAATACATGGTCTTAAAGAGCCGTCCTTCTTGCCGACGAAAAAGAACCCTGCACCCAATGGGGAAGAAGATGGGCGAATTATCCCAGCAGCTAAAGACTCGTTTATGTATTTTTCCATGGTTTCTCGTTCTGGTTTGGAAATATTGTATAGTCTACTGCTGGGTAGAGGTGCTCCAGGTAATAGCTCGATCGCACAGTCATATGGTCTGTGTGGTGGAAGGGACGTAGCACTGACCTTACTGAAGACAGGAGCCAAATCATGGTACTCAGAAGGAACAGAAGAAAGTTCAGGAGAGTCCATCTCCCCCCCACCTCTAGGAGACCCCACCACAGGGGGTGCCGAACGGAGGCATGTTTCGTGACATAACGTTGACCACGATTCCACATGACGATCAGTCCAGTTAATATGTGGATTATGTTTCTCCAACCATTCGAATCCAAGCACCAGGGGAGAGCATGCGGAGGGAAAAACAAAAAATGTTATGGTTTCACGATGATTACCTGAGAGTAGTAGCTCGAGTAGTTGAGTTTGATGGGTAACCTGGTGGAGTTTTTTCCCATCAATAGCTGAGACACTAAGAGACTGGGTCAGGGGAATGGTTTCAATTTGAAGCTGCTGGACAAGGTTTGAATCAATTAAATTTCGTTCACAGCCTGAATCAATGAAGGCAGAAAAAGAGAGGCTTTGATTAGAGCAAAACAAAGTGGCGGGGATCATAAGTCGAGGAGATTTTTTAGAGTTATCATGGCCCACCAGACTCCTCAGAACCTCTGGCGGGCCCAGGCTTTTGATTTAACTGGACATGAAGCGAATAAGTGACCACTCTCACCACAGTAGATGCATAGTTTGCTCAAAAAACGTCTTTGTCTTTCCTCTGGAGTGAGCCTGGTATGTCCAACCTGCATGGGTTCGGCATCCATCTCTCCGAAATGAGAGACCTGAACAGGCAGAGGGAGAGACTGGACTTTAGATCTTGGTTTGGACAACTGTTCTGTGGGAGCAGAAAAAACAGTCACATTATTAGAAGCAGGGGCTGAAGAAACAGAACCCAGATTTCTAGACTTGGAGCTGTTTCTAGCTCAGATTCTGTTGTCCAATTTTATCGTCAGACAGATTAATTCCTCAAGTGTTGCAGGTTCGTCGAGGGTTGCTAGTTCATCCTTGATGCTTTCATTCAAAGCCATAAAATAAGCCCCCTTTAAAGCGCTTTGGTTCCATCCGGAGGCTGCCGCTTTAACCCGGAAGTTAATGGAGAACTCCGCCACAGAAGAATTTCCCTGTTTAATGTTGAAAAGAGCACGGGAGTCAAGGGTTTGATCAGTTTCTTGATTGAATACCTGAGAAAATTCTGAAATAAACTCAGAGTATTGACAATTTAGGCTTTCATCAGAGGCAAACCTGGCTTAAGCCCAGGCCAGGGCTCTTCCTGTCAATTGAGATAAAATAAAAGTTATTTTCTTGTGGTCCGTGGGAAAACTGCCAGGAGAGTTCAGAAAAATTATACGGCATTGAAATAAAAATCCCTTGCAGTCCTTTACGTTACCGGAGAATTTCTCAGGCAGACTTGGGCGGAACTCTGGTGATGACGTCACAGCCGGTGACCTCGGGGGCGGAACTGGACCCGGAAATGGTTGTACTGCCGGTGTGGCGTTAACTCGGTTCAAGTGGTTAGCATAGTTTTGAACCACTCGGTCTTGTAACTCAATGTGGGTGTTTAACTCACTGAGAGCCAGAACATGTTCCTGGATTTGAGCCTCCCGCTCCTCCAATAGACGACGGAGGTGGTCTGCTGGGCCTTGTGTTTGGCCGCAGTGTTCTGTCATGATAGGTTCTCTAGTGAGACCCAGTTACGCAGAACACCACGGAGACGGAAACGGAAGTAAAAGGTTTAACAATGTTTATTGTCACAAGCACAGTTTAATCACTGGTTCTGGTTCTGGCCTGGGGACTGGTTCACTGGAGTCTGCGTGGGAGACAGTTCAGTTAGCGTTTGCTCAGAGGAGTTTGATTCAGACAGTTTCAGATTGGTACCTTGAGGGTTCTTGGTTAAAGCCTTGAGAGGGAAACTGTTGGGTCCGGAGATAGTTTGTTCAGCAGAGTCCATTAACTGCTTCAGCGTCTTACTTCTTGAGAATGAGCTGACCTTGGCTTTGAGTTTCCAGCTCTTGGTCCAGAGCTGCATGGAAACTCCAGAGAAAGACTTCAGGTTTGGCTCAGAGGGCAGGCTCGGCAGGTTAAGCTCCTCCTGAGCTTCACAGGAGAAAAACAGGTTTCCTGGAAGACAGAGACAAAGGTTAGAATCCAGTCTGGATTCAAAAGTCAACAAAAGGTTCTCAGAGATACTAGGCTTAGGTGCTAACCAACTGGATAAAACACTGCGGCGTTGAGGCAAGGTCTGAAGACAGCTTAAATACTGTGGACCCTCTGATGATGGGATGAGCTTCAGCTGTGCAGGAGGCTTGGCTCAGGAGGATCCATGGCGGACTCTGCTGGAGGAAGGTGGTACTTCTCCAGCTCCCAACATAGATGAAGCTGAGGAGGGATGTGGTTCCACTTGATATTTCAGATACTTTACTGTATAAAGAAGCACTTTGGGGGTAAAGAAAATTGTCTCTTTGAGTATTAAAAATCAGCCAGATATTCCTTACTTCTTCGAGTTTCACCCTCCTTATCACCCAGACCATCATCCGTTGAAGATGGTGGATGACATCCACCACGTAGTCTACGAACCAAGTGTATGCAAGAATTGTTTTGGATTCCATATTCAGACAGCAGTTTTGTGAGTTCCAACTGCCTGCCTGCAAATATCAATCTACATTCATCCTCTTCGGCACAAACATGAAAAAAAGCAGAGCCAGATTCATAGTTAATTACAAGCAGACACACACCGAAATAAAACATATCCTTAGACGTCAGTTCTATTCTAACATTAACAGAAGTATGAGTGCATCAGTGAGTCCTAGTAACTTTGCTTGTTTGACTATAACCTCTTTATATGTTGACAGGAGCTCCATCAGACAGCAAACAGATAAGATCACAGAAAGCACTGATATACTGTACATTTGGTCACCTAACATGAAGCTTGTTCTCATCCCAAACTATCCCCACAGGGAGAATTCTGCAGGATTTACTTTACTTTTTCATTTTATCCATAAATGTAATTTAATAGCATGTCTGTAAATCATCTTTTAAAATGAGTTTATTACTTTATACAGAGATAAGTAAAGAGTTGTTCAGGTGTTTTGTGTTGGGCTTGTTAAGTTTACCAGTGTAAGGGAGTCTCTCCACTATCTTTTCTGTCAGCTGACCCACTGTTATTCTCTGCATCTGCTCCTCTGTGTCGCAGAGGTCAATGGTTATCTCATGCCCCTCAGTTGACTTAACCACTACCTGATAGATCACGATTCTCTGTTTGCAGAACTCCAGCAGCAGCAAGTGATCATCAGACAGAAAGCAAACTCTGCCCTCTTATAATTATTTACACTTTTCAGCAGCCTGTATAAAAAAAACACAATATATTATTTTTCCACGTTAAAATCTCTTTGTAATAATGATCATCTATTTAAGTTTTCTCCAATACAGTAATGTTCAAAAACAGAGATAGAATATAATTAGAGATATCTTAAATGGCTAAAACGTCTAGTCATAAAACTATTTGAGATATCTTGAATGTAAAGGCGATACACCAATATCAAAGCAGACAGGGGTACTTTTAATTACTATGTTAATAACTGTTTTTAGTTCATTAGATGGTTGGTAAAACATACACTCATATATTCAAACCGCAATAAAGATCCTAAAAGAGACTTGAGAATTTTTTGTACTTGAGAATTTTTATTTATTTTATTTTTTTTTACAAAATGACTTGGAATTATGGGTAATCCAGAGCATAGATTAAATGGTGTGGGTGTGTCACATAGACATATATAAAGAGTAGACCCGCATCAACCGCTCTCGCCTATAAGGGCTGACGACATTTAGGGGCGCCATCTTGGGGCGGTCGACTGCTCTGCTCAGTGTAAAGTGTTGACCAGGCACAGAATCAATTTTAGTGAACTATAACTCGCTAAATATTAAACTAATTTTTACATTGTTTTTTTCTGAAAACTTTAAAACGATAGCTATTATACCAAATGGTTCAGTGCATTTTAAATATTCTTAATGTGGTTTAAAAGTAATAGAATATTCAGACAGAATGTATGTATGTTGCAAATAACAGCCACTCATACATTTTAATAATTTTTTACTACCATATACAAACACACAGTTGTACGCAAACATATACACACACACACATATATATATATATATATATATATATATATAAAGGATATGTCCTTTGATCATATTTCATGAAAAAATAAAAAAAAAAGGATATTTCACACCTTTATAGTTATCTTTACAATGAAACAGTTTTAGGACATTTGTTTTAGTAGTCTTTGATGACTTTTTCTCCTTTTTTCAGCCTCATTTATATGTAAATATGTTGTGCTTGTCTCACACCCAGACTTTTGATCTTCTATGATAAAAATGAATAGTAAAGAAACATTTTTGTTGTTGATGTTTTAAAATATCATTGGATAAAAAATCAGTAAAATAATAAAACTATAATTGGAGTATTTAATGTCATACAACTGCTTATGTGATTTTCTAAAACAAATGTAGTTGTCCCACACTGTCGTAATTTCCACCACAACACTAATGTCCCTTTAAAAAGTTTCTATGAAAGACTGTTTGGGTCGTTGCTATGGAGATGAACAGTGACATCACAGCAGTGACATGGTGGGAATTTTGACTTCATCCATCAACTTTTGAAGTAAAGCCAAGCTAAATATTGCTTGAAATGAAAATATGGTTATGGTATGTAATTTCCAAACATGCCGTAACATCAACTCAGTTTGGAAATTAATTGTAATTTTAACACGCATATTTGTAACCATAAAATTCTAGAGACCCTTTCTTAGCAAATGTTGTGCAAAAATAATGTCCTGCAGATAATGAATAGATGGTTAACTAGAACTGGAGTTTGTCATGATGGTATCAGAGCTAGCCCAAAAATGCAGAACACACACAGAGGAGACAGGGAAAAAGTTCAAAGGTTTATTTAAAGTTCTGAACACCAGAGAATAAAACAAGTTCTGAAACTGATTTGGACTGGTTCACAGAAGTCTTGACTGGGACTGGAGACTGTTGGTTAGCAGAGTTCATGGGAAGCTAAGCGTCTAGCTTCAGACTTAGCATGGCAGACCTTGATCTGAGCTTCCAGCTCACTGCAGAGAAACAACAGGGAATATCCACATAGGATTGCTCAGGCCGAGCTTCCAGCTCATTGCAGAGAACAACAGGGAATATCCACAAAGGATTCTTCAGGGTGATTCCACATAGGAACCTTCAGGTTGGCTCACCAGGGCAGATTAGCAGGTTAAGCTCTCCTAGAGCTTCAGGCTTGAGACTGGTTTCCTGTGATGCAGCTCTCCCAGAGCTTCAGACCAGAGACAGGGTTCCAGTGAGGCAGCTCTTCCTGAGCTTCAGACCAGAGACAGGTTTCCTGTGAGACACAGACAAAGAAGGGATTAGAATCTGATCTCACACTAGAGACAACCAAGATTCAATCTGTAACAGAGACTCTGGAAGCTAACCAACTAAGATCAACACTGCGGCGTGGAAGCAAGGTCTGGCAGGAGCTTATAAAGTGGAGGTCTCCTGATGAGTACATGGAAATCAGGTGTGCTGGAAGGTTCCAGCTCCAGAAGACCCACGGCGCACTCTGCTGGAGGCAAAGGGTAATCTCCAGATCCCAACAGTAACTCCAGCCCTAAGGAAAAATAACAAAGAGCAGAAGAGGATCCTCGGCGCCCTCTGGTGGGCAAGCCTGAGGATCCCAACAGAGTTATAGTTAATTATTTATCCTATTCAGCATCGAAGGCAAAATCAATTTAGTGTTCTTAGATGGATAATTATAGCCTTGAATTATCTACTTACGGGTTGCTGATTCACCTCTGGAGGGTTCCTGGACCGGCTGTTAAAATCCAGGTGTCCACCAGTCTAGTGGCCCAGGTTAAGTTATCAGCAAAGCTATTAAATTATCAATAAAGAACCTTCTATCTCTGTTTATTCGCACTATTACCAAAAGGGGGTGAATTTGCACTGAGTGATAAACCCTCCGTTATATGAATGACCAAAACCACTACAGATTAACCAATGATGTCTTTATTCTAATAATTCAGGATTACAGAAATCTAACATCTATGCAAACACTACACACTACTAGAAAAATAAACACAAGGTAGATTAAATGACTAGTTTAAAAGAAAAATCAAAAATAAAGAATAGAAAGAGATAGAAACAAAGAAATAAAACCGTAAGAGTCCGTTTACTGGCGTCGAAACTCCGCGGTCAGCTTTAAAGGCTTCTGTCTCCCCAGTCGTCGCAGCCGCTATGCACGATGGAGCACTGCGATCCGTGACTTTTGACGCAGGAAAACGAAAGCTACTTCCAGTTAGCTTTCTTCTGGTATTTCACGTGAAACGAGTCTCTCATGACGGGCTCCAAACCCATGGAAAAAGAGGGAGAAGTCTTCTTGCGCATGGCTTTTACCATGTGTGACACGGGAGCACTTCCTGTGGAAGTATCGGCTGATTTGTCTGTGCCATGAGTGACATGGTGGAACTTCCTGTTGGAGTATTCGGCTGATTGGTCCATTTGAGGTGGCCGCCTCCCCCAGTGGGCCGGGTCTTCTTTGTTCTTGTTTTGGAGGGAATCCTTTGTTCTCCCTAGTGGAGAAGAGAAGGGGGATGGGTTCCAGGTGGCTAACAAGGGGGATGGTTTCAGATGGCTCACCCCACTGATTTAGCTCCATTTTGGCAATATATCCCAACACTAATATGCAATGGTAGCATAGATTTTTCTGCCAATTTTTGTAAGATTGTAATTTCCACCACATTGCATTCTTTGGTGGAAATTACAATGGTATGAAGGAAATTACATTTATGTGTGTAGGTGTAATTCATAGATACACATACAAGGCCCTTATTCTCTCACATTTTATGTATTTAATTTTATTATTACAACAATATAAAAAATTTTTAGACAACTTTTGGTATGTTCCTAACTATAATTTACATGCTAAGCATTTTGCGGTGGTGCCACCTCCTCTCTCCCACCCTTAGTACCACCTATGCACAACTCCATTCATTTATTATTATTTAATAATGTATTTATTTATCACTATTTTTTTATTATTATGCTCCATAAAGTTTTTAAAAAGAAAGTTTTTTGTGTATAGTCCATTCATTGTAATTTCCACAACAACCAGTAATTTCCACCATGCCATGTTATTTCCATAAATTGTTGCAAAATTCTAATCATTCATTAAAAACTTCTTCATAACTTAGGAGATTATGTTCCGCTTTAATTAAAAGCACAAGTATTTACACCTTGAAATGTATGTAGCGATTCCAATGCTAAATCTCAGGTTATGGCGAACATAAGATTATTTGTTTAACAATAAAGACATAAGCAGTTAAAAGTATATATGAAATTGTTTTTCCAGTAAAAAAAACATTATGTGTATCATAGCAATTTAGAATAAATGACAAATATTTATATGTGATGGAAATTACATTTGTGGTAGTCGAGTTGGGAACTCTGTTAAAAAACAGCAATTTGTCTTAAAAAGAATTAAAAAGAAATCAGTGTAATCTCTTATGAATCTTCAAACTAGACTAGTTAAGCCTGTAAAACCCAAATATAGAAAAACACTAAAAAAAATTTTTTAAACCACTCAGATGTTATTGTAGGAGGCCTTTGAGGCTGAAAATGAAGTGTTTTCAAAAATTTTATGTTTTAGTAAGTTTTTACAGAAATGTTGTAATATTGCAACATTGGGCCAAATGGGGAGCAGAATTTCCTGTATGTGTACTCATTGTCTGAACAACAATATAGGACTACGGATTAATTTGCATGGTTTTGCTTTTATCCCAGAACAGTATAACATGAAAAATACTCTCAGTCATGTTGTTATGAACAGTTTGTTTTTATTTATTCCAGCAAAGAGAACTTTTTATTTACAATGATAGTCCCAAAAACAGTTCCTTTCCTCTGAAAAACAGAGGCGAACATCGCACTTGCTGCAATGGGTATTCGTATACCCTTTACTGCAATGTCTGCAGCGTCCTCTCTTGACCTTCATGGGGAAATGTCCAGTGAGGTCCTTGCGCACATCGAGTGGGGGGTGTGCACATGATTTCTTGGATGGACAATTTGGAGTCCCATCATCTGAGGATGGTCTCTTCCTAGCAGTCAAGGAACTCTCTGCTGCGTCTGGGTTCCCGCTGCCTGATGATGGACGTCCTCTTTTTGGAGTTGTGAGTGTTGTGTCCATCTGATTTGAAAAGAGAAGAATCAATATTAATATTAATAATCAAAAACAGAAATACATTCTTACCAGGATGAGAGAGGATGCTAGCTGTGCCTGGAACTTTCTCATGTTTAGCATCTCCTTCTTTGGCATCGTGAGAGCCTGACAGTGCCGTTTGTAGAGGAGCCAGGCGTTGACCACGGCGAGGGTGATGGTGATGGTGTGCCAGAAGATGTACATGTACCATCGGCGGGATTTCAGGGTGAACTTGTATCTTGCTGTAAATGAGTCCAACAAATCCACACCTCCCATGTATTTGTTGTAGGTAGCCACAATGTAAGGTCTTTCAACGTCAATGTAGGTTTTGGTGGCTTTGTCCCAGCGCTGAATCTCCTGCACAGGTTCTGGTCCAGTGAAGGATGACACAAGTGTGACTGCCCTGTCGTCATACCATTTCACAGCGCAGATGTTGTGTGTCCCCTCCACTCTGTGGTCAAAGCTTCCTCTACCCTTCTTCTTCAAGCTCTTCTCATCTTCAAGGTTGCAGTTAGGGAGCCGCACCTGCCTGGCTGTACCCACATAATGGATTCCATGCTCAAGGAGCTTCACTACCAGTGGAACAAAGGTGAAGTAGTTGTCTGCATAGATCTTGTAGTTCTGACCCTTTGGAAGTGTGGAGGCAAGCTTCAATACAACATCACCTGACAATCCAAGTGCAGATTTGACGCGTATTCCATTCTTGCTGCCCTGGTAAACATCGAAGTCAAGCATCATGCCAGAGATTCCAGCTCTCACCCATACTTTGAACCCCCATGGATGTGGCTTGCCTCGCATATACTGCTTGATGCTGCTGAACTTCCCCTTGAAAGGAATCATCATTTCATCCACAGAATTGTGCTCTTCTGGTACCACCTGCAGGCATTTCTCCCTGAATGATTCAAGCCATGGTCTGAGTTTCCAGAGTTTGTCCCTCTTTTCAATCTCTGACACTGTCAAATTGTTGACAAAATGTAATTTTGTCAACAGAGATTGGAATCTGTTGCGTGGCATCACATCAGCAATAGGGGGGTGCCGTGTATTTGTCTCCCAGTACATACGGCTTCCAGACATTTGTACCAAGCCCATCCTCAGGTACATGCCCAACATTTTCTGTATTTCCTTTGTATTAGTGTTAACAGATCTTCCATCATTTTGAATGCTGTACTCATTTGTACTTGTAGCCAGAGCTTGAATCATGTCCTCTGACACAAACTTTTGGAAGTATTGGAGTGGTGTGTGGAGGAAGGTAACATCGTCTGTGACAGGTGGACCAGAAAAATCAGTATTGGGACTGATAAAATCCTTTTTTTTGCCAGCGATATCTGTCACGGGGCATGATGCGTTCATTTTCTTGGGGCTCAATGTCCACATTGGCTGGGCAGTCAGACGGCTCTTGGTTTTCTTTGTCCACACAGGGATCATTGTCTGACTCCTCATCACTTGCATCAGTGTCATCAAGGGGTACGTCCACATCACTCACTCCATCTTGGATGATTGCAATGATATCCTGCACACTGTACCGAGGATCTTTCCTTGCTGCTGGCATTATGAAATGGAAAAGATAAAATTTAAACAAATGTATATATAAATAGTACACATACTTAGATTCTAGATAACCTGCAGGAAAAGACTGGGTGGTGGAGAGATTGATGTTAATTTGAAGTGTTTACACATTGCCCTGAAGTAACCCATTCACACATTTCAATGGTCACACAATACTGTGTCACACAATACTGTGTGGCCGACCAATTCTAAACTCTGATTATCATCAAAATAGGAATCCAAGTAGCCTCCAACTTACAGCCACACCTTACATTCCTGAACATCAACCCCTGTTCCAGAGCAATGTAATGCAAAGGCCCCTCCAAGCATCCCCACACCTGCTTTGACTATGAATTGATTGGAACATTTCCTTATCAATAGCCAAGACAAAGGGCAGACATGCACAACATGGCTGTTGTGTTGTAGACATGTTAGAAAGCCCTACCTTCGGTGATAAGGGAATAATACTAAGTGTTGAAGGTGGTTAGAAATCCTTATAAGTAAATTAAAATGATTAGATATGGCAATATATCCTAGTATATTAGCTTCTAACACAATAATTCATATAATTCAATATAAGGCAAAGGGCTAGAATGTGTATATTATGTGTGGTTCAAAGTTATATTGGGAAAACTTCCTCTCAAGACATTTCTCTCAAAAACAGGGTTGTTTTGACTACCACATTCACGCAATGTTGTAATATTGCAACAATTACAAAATAAGCTCTAGATAAAGTGTAGGGCACATTTTCCACAATAACTACATATTTACATGTTGTAGACACTGTAATAAACACAGAAAAAAATATGCAAAGCTTTTTATTTACTTCAATTAGATAAATCCAGTCCAGTAAATCGAGGGGATGATGCTCAAGCAAAAATCTGGAGGTTGTGTGACTTCTTCACCTGAGGGTAGGCCTTGTATACAAATGTAGGACCCAATAGCATTGTGAGAAGAAACAACATGACTCAATGAGTATGTTAATGCAGTTGAACCAAAAAAATAAAAAAAAGGTTTATTTTGGGAGGACAAAAAATGTTGTAATTCTGCAACAGTGGGTCTTACAGGGTTAAGCTAACCGATTACAAAGTGAGAATTTATAGTTTATTATTTCTGTCTTCAAGTTTGCAAGGCCAATAGTGCCCGCAGTTAAAGAATCACCTATATATATATATATATATATATATATATATATATATATATATATATATATATATAGGGTGACCAAACGTCCGTATTTCCCGGGACATATCCGTATTTCACGTCCTGTCCCGGGCGTCCCGGGTTTTTTTTAGAAAGTGAGGAAATGTCCTGATTTCACTGCGCGCGACGCTCCGT
This sequence comes from Cyprinodon diabolis, assembly GCA_030533445.1. Lineage (NCBI taxonomy): Eukaryota > Metazoa > Chordata > Actinopteri > Cyprinodontiformes > Cyprinodontidae > Cyprinodon > Cyprinodon diabolis. Next base: position 19,851,115 of record CM060075.1, on the reverse strand, counting down.
GTGACGTAATCCCTGAGCCGCGTCAGTGCGGGCAGCCCTGTTCTTAATCAGAGGCTCTTGCTCTGTTCGAAAACCTGGGACGCATCCTCCAAGGACGCGGTCTACCTAGACTGGATCCTTCGAAGTCCTTGAAAATAAGGAGGCCGGAAGAGTTTTGGCTGTAAATTCAAACAGGTCCACCCTTCGGCGGGTTTTACCGCTGTATGCTCTGTTGCTTAGCAACCGTGAAAGTCGACACACAAAGCAGGAAAAGAATGAATACCGAGGTTTTCAAAACTGTTTGTTTATTTATTTTTTAAAAAGTTAAAGTGAACAAAGACTACACTCACAAGAATCCAGAGTGGAATAAAGATTCCAAATACCAGGAGCAGGAACAAATAAAATCAAATGTAATGATGGAAACCTTAGTCAGGTAAATAACCTGCTGCTGTCATTCTGCAAATCTCTGATGTTGCTGCTATTTTCAAATATCCATTACTGTAAAAATGTCCATAGCAGCATATTGGTTATTAATTATCCGGTTTTATATTGTTAAAACACTTTACAGAATTGCATTTTTTATATTTTAACTCTTCCCTATTATGTTATTCTTATACATTTTTCTAAGGTCCTCATTTGTGTGACCATTTTCAATAATCTTTCTGCTGCTGTAAATCTGCCCATTGTGGGACAGTAAAGGGATTTTCTATTCTATTCTATAAAAGGGTTAGAAATATATAAGTAAATCTAAACAATGTATCTACAAAATATATCTGCAAAATCGCTAATATTCAACAACAAAAAATACTTAGTTAAGCATATTGTGCAAAACAACTAGTGTTGCACCGATACCGATACCAGTATCGGACGGGGACCCGATACTGCCCTAAAATGGTGGTATCGGTATCGGCGAGTACCAACAAATAGGTTACCGATACCATTTTGAGAGCCATAAGTATATTCAACTATTGTCACTTACTCCTGGTAGGCAATAAAAAGTTCTACTTGATTCACTTTGTATTAGAGTTTTTCCTGCTTCACAAAGGTAGGCAGCAGTTTGACAAAGCCATGATGGCAATTATTTTACATTATTATGGTATCGGTATCGGCCGATACTGCACAGCCAGGTATATTCCCGCTCTGCAGATATATTAGAATCTGTCCTTAAATTACAGCCAAACCCATTTACACAGTAACAGATAAAAACCTTCAGATAAACCAAACATTACCGCCGCATATCTGACTCAATAACCATTAAAACAACTATTTTCATTCATTTCAGACGGAACTATTCACAGAGTTGTATTAGTTGTATTAGTAGACATTTGTTCTTTCAATCTCCAAACCCCCCCCCCCCCCCCCCCCCCCCCCCGCTCCAAGGTCCTGGTTTTCCCAAATGAAAATATGGTCACCCTATATATATATATATATGTGTGTGTGTGTGTGTGTTTGTATACATCTCTCTGATACTAGGTAAAAGCCCTGAAAAGGACCATTTTGCAGAGCTTTTTTCTTGTGTTCCCCTTCTGGAGTTCAAGAGTGGTGACTTTGGCAATGTGGTGCCAATAGTCTAGCGATTCAAACAGAAAAAAGCCGCACAGTGCTGAGGCATCCTTCATCTGACCAGCTTAAACCAGCGGGATAGGGTAGAAGTTCGACCGCCCCAAGATGTCCGCCGTAATTCCTGCGCCGCGACCGTGAATGCGGGGTCTACTCTTTATATGTGTCTATGTGTGTCGTGCTTCTTAAGTGGCCCACCCAGATAATGTTGCTAACCGGCCTATTGTGTCGTTACGCCATTGGACAGACTAGATAAACAAGCAGTAGGAAAGAGAGAAGGAGGAACTTAAGGCAGAAAAATCAGAGCGTGGAGTTAAACAGCGCAGCTCAGTTCCATGCGCTGCTACGTTAAAGGGGAGGAAAGAGTAGCTGCACCTGCAGCTACCAGGCAGAGGAGCTGCAAGAGGAAAATAAGCCTCTGCTGCAACAACTACTGCTGTAAATTATAAACATGTTGTTCACATCCAATTATTGGTAGGGACAAGAAGGTCGGTCCAAGATTTTGCTATGGTCCCTATGCAAACCTACGCCCATGGATCAAATTCCTCCAAGTATTTTCAGAGAAATGTCCAGTTTTTTTGGCGCTGTGTAGTCTCACCTTGCTTCTTCTTCTTTGTCAGATTCTTCTTCTTCTTCTTGGATTTATTAGCGGTTGGCATTTAGTAGCATTACCGCCACTTACTGGCAGTGATGGGACTAACGGCGTTGAAAGTAACGGCGTTACTAACGCCGTTACCTTGTTTTAGTAACGAGTAATCTAACTAATTACTTTGACTGTAACTATAACGCAGTTACCATTGCAGACACCCCGTTACTGCGCGTTACTCAGGTCGCACAATGAACCTTTTTTCATGATAGGACTCGTGCGCAGCTGCGTGAAGCTGACACCCCACCCACGTCAAAAAACTCTGCAAATAGACTGAATGGTTAGTGCAACGTTAGTGCAGATTTGTGCAGAAAAAAATATTGTTTGTGCTACTTTTGTTTAAGAGATATTAAAGATTATTTTTTAGGTCATCCAGAGGTGCGCGCCTTGTCATGAGAGAGGGGAGGATGAGAATGGCTGATATATAGTGAGATTCCGTCTGTCAGTTGGGTAGGTGGGTGTTTCCGCTGGTGGGTGTTAACGTACAGCACACACAGAGAGATGGAGAGTGAGGAGGATCCAGCAGCAAACAGCGTTTTCCACAAGGAAATACCGGTGTTACGTCGAGCCGCGTTTCCCCATCACATACGGTTTCCTCTGCATCTCCGCACAGCGCAGGCGGCACGAGTCACCGCGCAAGCGACAGGAAACGCGCATGCTCTCTAAAGGCGCGCAACAGTCGCCCTGTGCTCGCGCCACTGGAGAACTATGGAGAGCGTGAACGATCAAATGATTAACCTGACAACAGCCAGAAATGATAGCCTATATGGAGAAAGGGAGAAATCTGGATGGATGGATGGATGGATGGATGGATGGATGGATGGATGGATGGATGGATGGATGGATGGATGGATGGATGCTCTGACTTTTCAACCTACTGTATTTTTTATTTTAAACATTATTTGATGGCCTTTGTGGCAGGGATGGAGATCCATATTTTATGTCACACACAGAGTATACATCTAGATAGATAGATGATAGATAGATGTTGCAGTATCTATAACAACCCAAACAAACAGGATTTCAGAATTAGACATCCCCAGTTATTAATTTCACCAGATCTGAACGCCCTGTCAAAAAACTTCACATGGCGTTCCCCCCTGATGTCATTTACGTTGAGTTGCAATAAATGCTAAACTCTCTGCAGGTTCTTGTCTTTGTCGTCCGCTCTATTCAGCTGGCTTTGGAATCACACCGTGAGAAGGTGGGGGCTGGGTGGTGAGGGTTACGGGGGCGAGAAACGCAAAAGTAATGCAATAGTTACTTTTACTAGTAACTAGTTACTTTTATTGTGGAGTAACTCAGTTAGTAACTCAGTTACTTTTTGGGAGAAGTAACTAGTAACTATAACTAATTACTTTTTCAAAGTAACGTGCCCAACACTGCTTACTGGTATGGAGTTTGGTTCGTGATGGACTATTTACTAATAAACATAGTATGAAGTATGAAGTGTTTTTTTTTTACTTTTCTTTTTTTCCCCCTTAGAAATGATATATATATATATATATATATATATATATATATATATATATATATATCATTTCTAAGGGGGAAAAAAAGAAAAGTAAAAAAAAAAACACTTCATACTTATACATAACTTTGTATTCTACCCGTCTATATCATACACACATCCTCTCTATAATCAAATTCTATAAAATAATTTAGTTTTCTTTAAAAATCAGATCATTATTTGTATATGTTTACTCCCCAAATTGTTCCTCCAAATATCTAATAAGTTTATCTTTTCCTTAATACATTCAAGCTCTCTCCCCATATATCTCCTCTCACTTTCATATTAATGAAATTCCAGTATAACTAATGTTTCATATTTTCCACAGTAATCACATTTGCCAGTAGTATGCTTTCGAATTTTATTAAGTGTATAGTTAAGTCCTGAATGCCCAAAGCTTAACCTTGTTATCACCTTTCTATTTCATCTTCCATTTCTTCTTTTTCCTACTTTCTTCTGAATTTTATAAAACTATCTTCCTGTTTTTTCTCTTTCCCTACTTGTTTTAACTGTAAAACAAATAGGATTTTGAATTGCCCTGTTTATCATTTTATCTGCCCTCCATCTGCACTCCAATATGTGCTGGAACACACACAAATACAACTATCAAACCCATATTTTTTATTCCAAATAATGTATGAAATATTTCTAATATAATGTCCATCCTACTATCTGACTGATTACATTTTAAACTTAATAATGCAGAGATTGAATCTGAACAAATTACTGTTTTTAATGGATTTATGTCTTCTACCCATTGTAAAGCTAATATTATTTCCAACATTTCCCCTGTGTATACTGAGAATCTATCTGAAATTCCTTTTCCTATTTTTATATTGAATTCTGGTATTACAAAAGCTATTTCTATTTCCTTGTTATTTTTGATGCATCTGTATAAATTTGAATATATTGATAATAACTGTCTAAATGTAACTGTACTAAATTAACATCTACCGTGTACGATTTATCTTGTTTCTTTTCCATCAGTGACATATCTACTATTGCTTCTGGTAGAATCCATGGCGGTATAACTGATATTAGTGTTGTCTGACTGATTTCTAAATTGGTCATTTTAAATTCTTTCATTTTGTTTTCAACTGTCCATCCAAAACTCCTAATTTCTTTATTTTCTTTTTCCCAACATGGATTTAAAATTTCCCAAGTTGGATGATCAGAGTTATTACCTTGTAGATTTAACCAAATAATTTATTTCTAGTTTTGTTCTTCTTAAATCCAACAGCATTTCTCCCATTTCTTCTTGTATTGCTGCTGTTGATGTGGTTTTAAATGCTCCAGTACATAGTCTTAATGCCTGATGTTGGATAATGACTAATTTAGCCAGATGTGTTTTAGCCATTGAGCTGTAAACTATAAAACGTCTATGTTAGATCTTATCATACCTGTATAAATCTGTTTCAGTGATTTCCTATCTGCTAACCAGTCATTGCCAGCCAAGCATCTCAAAATATTTAAGACTTTCTTACATTTATCAACAATTTTTTGAATATGCACATTCCATTTTAGTTTCTCATCAAACCATAGTCCTAATAATTGTATACACTCTACTTGCTCCAATTAAATAATTGTAATTTTATGTCCTTGTTCATTTTTTTTTCTGATTAAATATCATTACTTTTGTTTTTTCCACTGTAAACTTAAATCCCCATTGCAACGCCCATTTCTCTATTTCAATAATAATCTCTTGTAATTTCTTTACTATGAAATCTACATTTTCCCTCTTTTCCAAACAGCTGCAAAGAGTGAACATCCCATTTCTCTTCCAATATCTTTAAATACATAATTTATCATAATTGAGAACAGTAATCGACTTATAATACTCCCCTGCACAGTTTCATTTTCTACTGTATATTTTCCGGAGATCGCTTCACCAATTCTAACTTGTATTTTCCTATTTGTTAAAAAGTCTTTAATCAATTTAAATATTTTCCCTTTAATACCCAACATGTATAACTTAATTAATAATCCCTCAATCTAAATCCTATCATATGCTTTTTTCTATATCAAAAAATACTTCCACTACACTTTCTTTATTTACTTGTGCTCTTCTAATTTCATGCTCTAGACTGCGTTGGATCATTAGTACTTCTCCCTTTTCCAAAACTGCTGTGATATTTTGACATATATCCTTTATTATTGAAATAATATACTAGTCTGTTATTAACCATTTTTCCATTATTTTGCATAGATTTGATGTTAAAGCTATTGGTCTGTAATTTTCTGGGTTAGAGTTCTCTTTTCCTGGTTTAGCTGTTGGTACTATAATTGATTCCTTCCAGTTTAACAGTAATTTCCCCTCCAAATTTTATTTATTTTTTTATACTCAAATAATCCCAGAGGGAAATTACTTCTCTCCATTTAACCCATCCCCTTGGGGAGCAGTGGGCTGCCATTCTATACCAAATTTGATCTTTACCTGGTGCTGTATTTTTTGTCTTCCTAAGTGCATATTTCAATTTGGCTTTTGTAAGCTCAGCATTCAATTTTATTTGTATCTTCAACACTCTCTAATAAGTCTTTATATTTAAGTTTCATATTTTCTCTTCCTTTTCTTCCCTCTTCATTAATATTATTTGAGCTGTGAATTTTACTAAATGTTCTTGCCAATATTTCAACTTTATCGACATCTTTTATTATTTTTTTATTGTTTATTTTTAATATAGGATATTCAAACTCCTTCTTTATGCCATTCATTCTTTTAATTATCTTCCAAACTTTTTCTATTCTCTTTTTGCATTCTTAACAGGTCTCCTTACTATTGATTGCTTTCTATTATAATCCACTAAATTCTTATAAATTGGATTACCTTTTAGTACCATATTAAATGCTTTATATCTTAACTTTATTGCTTCCTTACATTCATTTGTGCACCATGGTACCATTTTCTTGTTATTTTTACACCCTGCTTTCTTTATAGAATTATCTGCTGCTTCCATGATTATCTTACAAATTTTCAAATTTATATCTATCCTCATATCTACTTGTCCAAAGTTTATTTGACTCAAGTATCTAAATTTAATCCAGTCTGCCTAATTGAAATTAAGTTTTTTATTGACTTTTATATTCCTGTTATTTAAATATAATCCTACTCCTATTGTTATAGGATAGTGATCACTACCTATTGTTGATTTTTTTTATCAATGAACCACTTACATGTACTAGCTAACACATTTGAGACAATTGTTTCTTTGTTAGATTGGCGGATTGCAAACAGTTTATAGGTGCATACTGCCACCTACTGTACATAAGTGTGTAGCTCTATAGGTCTACCTACTATATTCTATTTTGAGTTATGTAAAAATAAAAACAATGCTTTATTAATAACCAAATTTTCCTCCCTATCTCCATCTGTCCCTAAAATTCCATTAATATTACATTCTCACCCTTTTTTCCATAATTAATTTCCTCATCCTCTCTCTTTCAGTTCCATATTTAATGCAATCCATAAAAAAATTATCCACATTTTCTTTTCTTTAACAACCCTCACATAAATCATTATTTCTCTTCCCTAGTCCAAACAAAAACTCATTTAAGTAGGTATGTCCAGTTCTTAATCTAGTATAAATTATCTTCCTTTCTGCTTCTTTCTCTATAATTTTTAACAATTACAGATTTTTGAACCCTCTATAATCTTCTTCCTTTCTCATCTTCATCCCATGTTTTTTGCCATAATTCTGTTTCTTTCTTTTAATTGATTTACCTTCCCCTTTACCAAATGGAATCTGATTTATATTCTGTTTTCCTGAAGCCTTTTAGCTATCTTGTTTGCTATTTCATTTCCTCTCACCCCTTCGTGTGCTGGAACCCACCGGAACTGAACATCTATTCCCTAATTAAATAACCTAAACAAACTGAATTTCTAATACAAGGTCTTTCCTATTATTTCCTCCTGAATGAATGCTTTCTATTGCAGCTTTAGAATCAGTGCAAATCACCACCCTGTCCGGTCAAACCTCCTCCACCCACTGTAAACTAATAATGATAATTGCTACCATTCCTGTTGTGTATATAGAAAAAAGGTCTGCTAATCTTTTACATATACATATATTAAACTGGAATGAATATCCCTATTCCCACATTTCCCTTTGAATTTTTTGAACCATCTGTGTACATTTTTAAATAACTATAATACAATTGTCTAATATATAAGCTAGTTTTAACCCCAGCTTCATTATGTTTCCATTCTCTTTTCATTTCATGTATTTTCAAGTCAACTTTTGTTTCTGGAAACAACCATGGTGGTACAGCACCAATTGGGTTATTTTTAGAGAATTTTCTTATCATCCAACTCATATATTTCTGCCCATTCATTCAAAGTCCAGCCAAATTCATTTCTTGTAAATTTGGAATATTCCCAACAGTTCTTAATTACAGCTTGCTGCTGGGTTTCCTTTACTACCGCTTTTAATTCTGATCCAATATGAAAGTGATATTTTGACCCGTCTCATTTCTAAAGGAGTTTCTCCAGCCTCTATTAAAAGAGCATTATTGGGGGTAGTTGTAGTTTCTTCAGCGCTATACCTAATGCCCTATTTTACAATTTATCTGCTATTTGTAATGAGGATTTTGCTGCAGCTCCATATATTATACATCCATAATCTATTGCTGATCTCCAAAGTGCCCTGTAGATATTCAATAGTGACGGCTTATCAGCCCCCCAATCATTCCCAGCTACAGCTTTCATGAGGTTCATTAGTTTCTTACCTTTTATTTCTAACTGCTTAATATGCATTTTCTATGTATATGAACTATGTAACATTAATCCTAAATATTTGACTTCTGCTTCTCTTTTAATTGATTGATCATATAATTTTATTTCTCCTATATCATTATTTCTTTTATTACTGAAAATCATATAACAGGATTTACTTACTGACAATTTCAATTCCCATTCATATGACCATTTTTCTATTTTATTAACTGCTCTCTTTATACTTTTAACTACATGTGAGACATTCCTTCCCCTCTAGCATATGGCTCCATCATCTGCATAAAGTGCTGATTTAATGCATTCATCTACATTTAAGAATATATCATTAATCATAATATTGAAAAGTACAGGACTATTCCTTGAGGAATGCCGTTTCTCTACTTTAAAATCTCATGAGTATTCGTCCCCAACTTTAACTATAATTTTAATCTGTAAAGAAACTTGCTATCCAGTTATACATCTTTCCACCTATTCCCTTATTTTCTCCTGGATATTCGTGCTACTGGAAGAATTGTGGGTTTTCACTGCAGCGTCTGGATATACCCGGTTGTGTGGCTGATGAAGGTATATATTTTTCATTTTACCTTATGGCTTTATTGTCGGCAGACATTGTTTTGTCATTTTTGGTTGTTACAGATTGCTGCTGTTGCATATTATGCTCTCACCAATGGGACCTTTTTTTAGATGCTCTTGGTTAACAGACTAATAGGTTTTCTCTAGAGTTGGGGTTGTAGCACAAGCACTACAGAACCAGAATGAGCATTCATTACTTTTATGTATTAGCTGATTGGGCAAAGCTCTACAGGACTGGGTGACGCAACGTGAGTTTCATTTTTCTAACTTATTATTTTATCTTATCTTGTGTCTTACTAATGTGGGTTGCAGTGTATTTCTAGTGTTTCAGATTGCTTCTAGTTTTGTCACGGGTTCCTGTGCCTTATTGGATTTTAAATTAGAATAATAAAGTTTTTCTTCTAATCATAAAGGAATGTTTAAATAAAATATATTTTGTATACTATTCCTGTTTCATCATTTTAGGCCAGACCTACCTATGTACTTTAAGTGGGAGACCGTAGGCCACTTGATGTTATTTTTAGAGGTCTACTAGTTGTTTTTGGTCCACTTCCTCGGTCACAATCTGGGTTCTTCCCCCTTGTTACACACATATGGTGATATATTTTATATTCCAGTTTTCCTTAGATTTACCCAGTCGTATAACTCGCTGCTTAAAATTTCTAATCATAGTATAGCTGTAAAAGCTACAGTAAATCCTAGAAAATATCCTGGAACTGGATCAGGTCACTGCTGCTAAAATACTGAACTACTGTTTAGCTTGTGCACTTTTATTTCACTTGTTTCATGTTCATATGTGAAAACGTATCAGGATAAAGAAAAAAATACAGAGACTCAATATTTAGCTGAATAAAAATCACTTTAATATCAACGAAAGAATAAAATGGCAGGATTATTAAACCCATTATAACACATCAACATTCTAAGACCAATTGTTTATTAGTTCAGATAAGATGTTTCATGCTGAATATAAAAATATAAACACAGAGACCAGATTGGTGCTGAAGACAACTGATTCAATTAGTGAACTGAACTGTGACCAGAGCTTTAATATTCCCATGAGATTAAAATACTGAAAGCTTCATTCAATCTGAAAATCTATTTTCTCTGTTGGGCCACCAGCTTTAATTTATCTTCTTATTTTTCTCATGTCAGTGAGGATCAGAGCTGATGGTAAATAATCTAGTTTAGATCACTCTAATCTAGATGTTTCATCTTTACTCTTAATTTAGAACTTAATCAGAATTTAACACAAACACTGTTGTATGCATAATGTTCCTCATAGAGGTTACAGCAAATTATCTTTCATAAGTTTCTACAATTCCTTAAAATCTTCTTTGCATTTACATTTTCTGAGGGTAAAAATCAGTTTTAAATTCACTGATTAATTTACAAAAGGGGAGATTGTTGTGAAAATCAGTTCTATAAAGGTTCCTGCTTTTTGATCCACTAAAAAGATTTACAGTTTGTGGCAGGAATGGGAAATATTTTAGACTTTAAAAGGAGGAGGGATGTGGTTCCAGCTGATGTTGCAGATATTTTACTGTAGAAAGAAGAACTGCGAGTACAGAAAATTGTCTCTTGAGTATTAAAAATCAGCCATAAATAAGGTTTCCTTGCTTCTTCGAGTTTCACCCTCCTTATCACCCAGATCATCTTCTGTTGAAGGTGAAGGAGGTAAACCTCCACCATATAGTCTCATAGTAAGGGATATGACAGAATAGTTAAGGATTCTATGGTCAGACAGCAGGGATGAATCTTCATCTAACTCCCTGCCTTCAAAGATCAGTCTCAATACATCGTTGGGTCCTGCACACACATTTAAAAAAAATTTAATCATTGTTATATTACAAACAGTCACACACCAGAATAAAACATATCCTTAGACACCAGAACTATTCTAACATTAACAGAAGTGCATCAGTGAGTCTTAGTAACTTTGCTTTGACTATAACCTCTTTATATGTTGTTAGGAGCTCCATCTGTAGCTTCATCAGACAGCAAACAGGTAAGATCACAGAAACCACTGATATACTGAACATTTGGTCACCTAACATGAAGCATGTTCTCATCCCAAACAATCCCTAGAGGGAGAATTCTGCAGGATTTACTTTTGCATTTCATCCATTAGTGTATTTTAATAGCATGTCTGCAATTCATCTTTTTACATGTATGTATTACTTTATACAGAGGTAAGTAAAGAGTTGTCCAGGTGTTTTTTCTCCATCTTGTTAAGTTTACCTCTGTACTGAGGGAGTTTCTCCAATATCTTTTCCTTCAGCTGACCAACTGTCATTCTCTTCATCTGCTCTTCTGTGTCACAGAGGTCAATGGTTGTCTTCTGCTCGTACAGTGTAACAAACACTAGCTGAACGACCATGATTCTCTGATTTTTGCAGAGCTCCAGCAGCAGCAAGTGATCATCAGAGAGAAAGCAAACTGTCCGCAGTATTAATGCTTTCTTTTAATCCTTTGCACATTTCAGCAACCTGTAGAAAAAACTCAATATATTATTTTCCAAATGTTGAACTCTCTGTTTAAATAAGAGTCTATTCAAGTTTTATTCAAAACAGTAATGATAGATTAATACACGCTTCTTTAATAATGCATGTTTTTACTAGAAGTTAAACTTCTCTGCAGGAGATACTAAACATCCCAGACCAGCTGAACTGGTGTGACTGGTTACTGGAAAACTTTTTAAGCTTTCGTTTTTTCCCCATTTTAAATACAGCTGAAGGAAAGCTGAATGAAAAACCCCACAGGGAAAATAATACTGAAACAGGCAAAAACATGTCAGGGTTCCTGGTCCTTTGTATTGCATTTTAAAACTGGTAGGAAGAATAACTTTAATCTAATGGGTGCTATGAGTCAATAAGTCACAGCTGGGATTTCAGTTAGCAGTGCTAAATGGTCAACATTAGCTAAGAAGATATGTATTAACCTACCCTAAATTGTTAGATAAAACTCCTCCAAGTATTCTTTTAGAAGTTTTTTGATGCTCTGTTACCTCACCTTGCTGCTTGACGCTGCCAGGATGTTTAATGCTTTAACTTTCTGTTCTGGTTTGGTCAGAGCAGATACTGCATTCAGGATGTGTTGGAAATGCTGCTTTCAGGAGGTGAAATGTGTCTGAACCATATACGTATATGAGAAGCCTTATGGATTCCTGTCAAACCTCCCCATCAAAATTGTTGGGATCTGGAGCTGTACCACCTTCCTCCAGCAGAGTGCGCCGTGGGACTTCTTGAGCTGGAGTCTTCCAGCACACCTGAGACGCATCTACTCATCAGAAGACCTTTTGGAATAACTGCAAACAGAATAACAACTATGAGGAAAGAGCTAGACTAAAAATAAAGTTACCAAAGCACACCTTTACCTTTATGTACTGGATCAGATCTGGTGCTATGAATGGGTGGAGCCTTAACAGTCTGACTGGAAATGACCAGGAAGGTTATTTTAGGGCAAATTCGAAGGTCGGAAGGACCATAGAGTTCTTGTACTCTATGGTGTTTGAAAGACAGTATTTCAGTTTAATATGATTGATCACAGCTATGGGATGTGACTTTTAGGAGTCTTTTAGTTTGTGGTCCCTCAACCTGCTGAATCATTAACTTTGTACTTTTTTTCCTCACCTGGTTGATTTGTCGAGAATATTTTTCTGCTGTCGTCATTTCATTGTTAGATCAGATTCCTGCTTTCACCTCAGTAATGAAAAATATCTACACTTTTAGGTGAGAACTCAGAGGAAGCTGGTAGCTAAGAGGGTAAAGGTTTCTTTTATAACATGGAGGAGTAAATACTTCTATAAGAACACATGAACCCGACCAGAGATCAGTTGTAGGAATACATTGACCTTATATTACTATATCTTGAAATTTATCAGCTTACCATAAGAGATGGCAAAAGTACTCACTTTCCGTACTTGAGTAAAAGTACAGATACCTGTGTTAAAAAATACTCTGGTAAAAGTGGAAGTACTGATTAAACTTCTTTACTCAAATAAAAGTAACAAAGTACAGGCTTGTAAATTTATTTAAAGTATAAAAGTAAAAGTAGAAAAACTTTTTTCATGCCATTGCCTACATTTTAAATGGATGTCTGCCAATAGGACTAGATCTCCATTGTGTTCATTTTCAATCATCTCGTCGTCCATGCTACTATGCTAACGCCACCAAGCTGCAATGATTTGCCGCGAATGAATACCGCCGAATCTGTCGATTCATCTTGTAGTGGTGCATCAAATGCAACGTAGATTCCCATCCAATTAGATTGAATTTGGTATTGATGACGTGAAAAATAATAACGGTAACTCCATTGAAATGATTCAAAACTAAAGTAACGAGCCAATTTTTTAAAATATAAGGAGTAGAAAGTACAGATATTTGTGTAAAAATGTAAGGGGTAGAAGTGAAAAGTCGCCATAAAAATAAGTAGTAAAGTAAAGGACTACTGTATTCAGTTTAATATTACAACGTAACTTTCTAAAAACATGTGAGGGTAGTTTTGACTTTACATTTATAAAATATCTTAATTAATAAAATATTAATCATTAAAAATGGATTAAAAAAATTGCAACTAGCATGTCCTTTGGTTCTGTGCTTTAGAAAGCATATATGATATGTAGCCTTCACCTGACTATAATAATTTAAATGTTATCTAATGAAGCCAAGGTGGAACTTTAATTGAATAAACTGGATCGCTCACCCTCATGCAGCTCATCGGTCTGTAATGCAGCTATTTTGCATTCAACCACAGCTGCTCGAAATCCAATCAGCATCAGAGTCCTGCTTAAAAGACTTTAATCAACGGCTCAACCTGCCACTAACAAGCAGCTGAGTTGGATCAGATGTCAGACTTTGTTACTGATGACCCCGGTTCAACCCTGCTCCATCCCCTTCACCACCATCCTCTCAAGCTCATCTGGCTCCTTCATGATGACGCTGCTTGCCTCTAAAGAAGTAATTCCTTGGACTTCTACTGTTCTCACATGCATCCCCAGCCGGTCCGGCAAAAATCTGCCGTGTTGAGCCTGGTTCTGTCAGAGATTTCTTTCCGAGGGGAGTTTTTTCTCTCCATTGTCGCTTTATGCTTGCTCATCATGGAGGTTGATCCGAATCTGCGCCTTGTTCCAGCTGACATCCTTCTTCATACCATGTCCGTTCCACCACTGTTTCAGGCCTGGGGGGCTTCATCCCTGTTCTCATTCAGTAGCTCATGCAGTTAATCAAAGTAAAATCATTTTTTTTATTTACCCCACCACAAGTCTTAAAATATTGTTTCAGTAAAACTCTGCTAATTGCCTTCTTCTTTGTTAGTTTTTCAGATTGAGTTGGCTAAATAAAGTCATGTCAGTTTTGGTATAAAGTTACTTTTATTCATCTTTTTCTTGATTGGAAATTAATAATAATAATAATAATGAATTTTATTTATAACGCACTTTACATTTGACATCAAATCTCAAAGTGCTACAAAGTGCTACATTTAAAAAAGGGAAAATTAAAACAAGTTTAAAAGACCATAACATTAAAAACAGTGTAAAAAGACAATCATTAAAATCAATACATTAAAAGGCATACGGCCTATTAAAAAAAATTAAAATCAACAATTGTAGGCATTTCTAAAAAGGAAAGTTTTCAGTCCTTTCTTAAAACAATCCACCGTCTGTGGGGCCCTAAGGTGGTCTGGGAGGGCATTCCACAGACGGGGAGCTGCGGCTTCGAAGGCCTTGTCGCCCATTGTTTTTAGCCGTGTCCTGGGTGGGGCCAGACGGTGCTGTTGGCCTGACCGGGTCCGGGAAGAGGTGTGTAGTGTGAGCAGTTCAGTGAGATAGGTGGGGGCCGCACCGTGCACACAGTGATGGGTGTGCAGAAGAATCTTGTACTCTACGGGCGTGAATAGGGAGCCAGTGTAAAGTGTGAAGGATGGGAGTGATGTGCTGGTGTTTCCTCACCCTCATCAGGACCCTGGCAGCGCTGTTCTGTACGTACAGGAGCTTCTGAAGGCTCCTGCCATGGATCCCGATGAGGAGAGCGTTGCAGTAATCCAGCCTGGAGGAGACAAAGGCATGGACGAGCTTCTCTGCAGCAGGGAGGGATAGGGAGGGGCGGAGTTTGGAAATATTACGGAGGTGAAAGAAGGACGTTTTGCAAATGGAGGTGACATGATTGTCAAAGGAGAGGTGGGGGTCAAGCTTGACCCCAAGGCTTGTAACAGAGGGAGACAGGGGAATGGTATGACCACAGAATGAAACAGAGTTGAGAGGAGAGGAACGGAGTTGATGAGGAGTACCAGTTTGGATGGCCTCTGTTTTTGAGGCATTAAGCTGCAGGAAGTTTTGACTCATCCACGCCTTTATATCCTCCAGGCAGGAGCTGAGGCGGGTGACAGAGTTGGCGGGGGAGCTGGGAGGAGTCATTTTAATGTAAAGTTGTGTGTCTTCAGCATAGCAATGGAAGTTGACCCCATGCCTGCCGACGACACAACTAAGGGGGAGCATGTAGATGGTGAACAGGGTAGGGCCGAGCACGGAGCCCTGGGGGACCCCACAGGTGACAGTGTGAGGTCTGGATTTTGCCTCCCCCAGGGCCACGTATTCAGTCCTGTCAGTGAGGAAGGAGTGAAACCAGTGGAGGGCAGTGCCAGAGAGACCAATGAAATGCTGGAGGCGCTGGAGGAGGATGTGGTGATCTACTGTGTCAAACGCAGCAGAGAGGTCGAGAAGAATGAGGAGGGACGTGAAACCGGAATCAGAGGCCATCAGCAGATCGCTGGTGACTCTGATGAGAGCTGTTTCTGTGCTGTGGGAGGGACGAAATCCAGATTGGAATTTTTCATACAGATTATTGCATTTAAGGTGGTTGTGGAGCTGGGTGGAAACAACTTTTTCTAGGAGTTTGGAGATGAATGGGAGGTTTGAAATGGGTCTGTAGTTTGACAGAGGTTCAGGGTCCAAGGTGGGTTTTTTTAGGAGGGGTTTAATGAGGGCAGTTTTAAGGGTAGATGGGAGAGTACCCGTTTCCAGGGAACTGGCTATTATTTTGGTTATGAGATGACTAATGGACTGATGGTGAGTTTTGAGCAGAGGGGATGGGAGGGGATCTAAAGAGCAGGTGGATGGTTTAGATTTGCGGATGATGTTCTCGACCTCCTGCTGCGTTGGCAGAAAGAAGTGTGATAGGAGTTGTGTGGGAGATGTCTGAGGGGTATCAATAGTGGTGCTATTTGAAGGTGAAAGTGAAGAGCGGATGCTGTCTATTTTTGATATGAAGAAATCCAGAAACCGGTTGCAGTTTATATCTGTGTGGTTGTAGAAGGAGGAGACCTGTGGTTTGAGAATATGGCTGATTGTGGAAAAGAGTTTTCTGGAATTACCTGGGTTATTGTTGATGAGCGAGGAGTAGTAATTGGACCTGGCCTTGGAGAGGGCTGTTGCATAATTTCTGCGATGTTCCCGGTAGGCCAGTTTATGCACCGTCAGGCCAGATGTTTTATATGCCCGCTCCAGGACACGGCCAGACCTCTTCATTTGCCTTAGCTCTTTGGTAAACCAAGGAGCGGAACGTATGAATGTGACAGTCCGGGTTATTACAGGAACATGAGTATCCAGGATGGAGTTGAGGCTTGTGTTGTAAAAATCCATTAAGTCACTGGCTGATGAGAGTGGAGAGGGGGAAAGATGCTGAAGATGTGAGCTGAAGGATGAGGAATCAATGTTTTGATGTTTCTGAAAGTGATATGGCGTTTTGGTTTGGTGAAAAAGGTTATGGGGAGTCTAAATGTAACTGCCAGGTGATCTGAGACACCAACATCATATATGTTGATGCTGGTAAGTGGAAGGGAGTCAGTTATAACAAGGTCCAGAGTATGCCCTTTGCTGTGGGTGGGGCCATCTGTGAGCTGTTGAAGATTTAGACAGTCCAAAACCTGTTTGAATTCGGCAGCTAGACGGGAAGTGTGTGAGTCCATGTGTATATTGAGATCACCAATAACAAGAATATTTGAGTGTGCAGTGCAGAGAGAGATTAGGAACTGATGAATGTCAGAAATGAAAGTTGGTTGTGGTTTAGGGGGGCGATATATGACAGCTACTGTAGCAGAGAAAGGATTATTGCATTTAAAAACAAGGCTTTTATGCAGGTATTTCCAAAAGATTAGTTGATGCAGCAGAGGCATACTTGTTGTGTTTGTATTTACATCTGAAAACCAAGTGGTCTGCCCATAATTATTTAAACTTTTTAAAATAATCAATAGAAAAGCCTTGTTTGACCATTGCAGCAATCAAACATTGCCTCAAATTATTTTTTTCATGTCTCCACTGGTAATTTTGCCCATTCATTCTCACCATTGAGCTCCAACTCTTTCAGGTTGGATGGTCTTCTTGTTTTCATTCTGATCTCCAGCTCCCTCCACAGTCTCTCAGTTGTATCTAAGTCAGGACCGTGGCTGGGCCACTTTATTTTTTTTTTTCACAATAACCTTTTCTTCACCGCTTTTGCTGTGGTGGAAATACAACATTTATTCAGCATCGGTTGAATAAAGGTGATAAAAGTGAACTTTAAATCAGAATTGAATAATAATAATGATTGAACTTTATTGATCTCATATTGGAGAAATTTACCTCTGCATTTAACCCATCCCCTTGGGGAGCAGTGGGCTGCCATTGTGGGGCGCCTGAGGAGCAGCGTGGGGTTAAGGGTCTTGCCTAGAGAGAAGGAGTCTGTGGGAGTGGGGCTCGAACCCAGAGCCTCAGGATTTCATGCCCTAACCACTGGGCCGCCACTCCCCATACCCCAGAATTGCCAGGGGTATGCATTAATTGAGCCTTGCCTGTATGTAGTTAGTATGTAAAGTCTGTTTTTTACAGTTCTAACTATGAAATATGAAGTTTCATCATAGATTTATTTTTTTAGATAATTTAGATAATTGATAAGTGAACTTTTTTGAGATCTTTATTATTCTTTAAGTTTGCTCTGTTCAGGATATCTGCTCTTTAGTGAGAATAAAATCTTCAAACTGCCCATACTTGTCTGCCTCTCAGTCTGTCTTTGGATGTTCTCCAAAAAACAGTAGAAAATATTGTCTGTTGATGCCTGATACTAGGTTGCTATTAACTTCTATTCCACTAGGTGGCACTCTAACCTGTAATATGGAGGCACAGTAAAACTTTGGTTCTAAAAAGTTCAAGAAAGTCATGTGAGAAAAAAAAAAAATTAAAAAGTGGATTCATACCTCCTTATTACATATTGGAACATTGTTTGCTGTGATAAAAGCTTTTTATTGTTTTTAAATCTTCTCTAATCTGCTATGATGACACCCTGCTGTACACAAAGAAATGGAGAATGCTTCAAATGTATACAAATGCTGTAATCAGAATGTCAGTTTTCTCTTATTAGCTTATTTTGTTGGGAAAAAATTAAAACTTGGATCTTCATCACAGATATTTATGACATAAAATGTCATAATAGTTATTGCTTCTATAGCAGTGGAGGGATTATTTTTAATAAGATTCTGATCGCAAGAAAAATTTTGGAATAACTACAAACAGAATAACAACTATGAGGAAAGAGCTAGACTAAAAATAAAGTTACCAAAGCACACCTTTACCTTTATGTACTGTATCAGATCTGGTGCTATGAATTGGTGGAGCCTTAACAGTCTGACTGGAAATGACCAGGAAGGTTATTTTAGGGCAAATTCCTATCAGGGTTCAAAGCAAAATCTTGGCCAAGATCTGTTATCTCTGCCTATTGTGGTAAAAATGGGAACGGTTAAGGTAAATCTGTGTTTATCAGAAAAGATAACACTTGTTTCTTATTTCCTGTACATGTATATGAGGTTACTGGGGATAGAATGTAATTAATCGTTACTACTAAGTTGAGAAAAAAGACTTTAAAGAATTAACAAAGTTGCATGATGACATATAGCTTAATCTTAAAATTGCTAAACAAAAAGCCATACCAACAATTAAAAAATGCTCAGTCTTTCTTCCCACCATGGAGAGGCAGGGACTTGTAGGCCAGTTTATGACAAAGATGACATCAGAACAATCCATGGACAAAATAATAATATGTTTGCAAGAATTATACATTCAGATTTCAGACAGAATATATAATAGACTGTGCCAGTTCTGGTTCTGGTATCACTACAGACTCCAGGTCTACTAGTCGGTAAATCAGACCTTCCTCCTTTGGGACTTGACTTGAAAAAAATGACTTAGTCCCACTCCTGCAACCATCATGTCCAAAGTAAGTTGATAAATGTTAAATGAGTTCATATAAGCATAGTTTGCATAGTTTAATTTGTAAAAACAAAAAAGAAACAAAAAACAGCTTGGCAGATTTTAGGAAGAAAAGACAAAGAGGGAGTTTTGTAAGATGTTCATGAAATTGAGAAGCTTACAAGAATGTTGACATATAGCATCCTGCACATTGAAAAAAGACAATTTGATTGTTTCTGTTTGTTTAGTAGAATAATTTACTCTTATTTAAAATACATTTGGTTATTGAAAATGTTTGGTTTCCTAAGGACTTGTTAAACTTTTTTTTCAGTATTGTGAAAAATACTGAATGTCTATTAAGTATGCAGCATACTATGGCATACATTAACGTCTCATCAATAAAATAATTTCACATTTTAATTCATTCTTTTATCAGTACTGCCGTTTTATTTTTTTTTAAACCACACCTTTGACAAAAATGAAACCAACTAACCTGTTTTTTTCTGCTACTGCAGTCACCTCACTGTACAGCTTCAGAAGCCTGTCAGCTCATCAAAGAAGATACCATGGTGGTTCAGCTCCTCATCTGTTTTGAACAGAACAGAAAGTTTCCAGTCGAAGTGTGTCAGCATGAGAAGGAGCTGGCAGAGACTCCTGTTCAACATCTTAGACAGAAAATACAGGAGAGACGGCCTGACACAGGTCAAAGGACCACATATTGATTGCAAATAGAAACATTCACATATGAAACCGATAAAAGGAGATTTCTTGTTTTAAAGGTCAGTTTACTACTTTTTAAATCAGCATTTATCACTTTGAGATGTTGGCTTTTTGTCCTAAACCCACCGTCCCTTTAATTTGACATTTTAGAAGAAAAGGTGTACGCTTTATAGCGTACCTTATATTTTATTCTGATTCTGATTATGTTTGTTTGTTTTTTCTTTTTTCAGAAAAGACTGATATGCGTCTGATCCACAATACCCATACCCTGGAGGATGGACACATGTTGGCTGAATACCAGATAAAACACAAATCTGAGATTCAAGCGGTGGTGCGCTGCAATGGAGGGCTGGATGGCTGAGCCATGGACCATCCCCAGCTCTTCTCCACCTCAAACCAGATCAACTTACACTAAAAATTCACTTTAAACATCAGTTACTTATTTTTATCCCCTTTAAATTAGAAGTATTATCATGCTGAATATTTATGAATGGATAGTGGAAATACAGTTCAGTTTAAAAGTTGGGCATTTTACATTATTATTGCCTTAAATGTTGGAGTATTATCTCAGCATCATGACAATGGCTGTGTTTTTTATATTTCCACCTTCAATATTGAATTATTTCACCATTTGGCTGGTGGTGGTCAGAGGGCCCAGTGGCGCCAGGGTACGGCAGCCCCCCTTCTGTCAGTGTGCCCCAGGGCAGCTGTGGCTACAATGTAGTTTGCAAACAATGGTGTGCTTGTGAATTACTGAATGAAGTGTAAAGTGCTTTGGTAATGTCTCCAGACTGGGAAAAGCACTATATTAGTACATACCATTTAACACTTCTTTACTTTTCTAAATCTGTTATTTTAAAAAGTAATTTCTGAGGATTGGTGTTTTTGACACATTTTTCCAAATAAAGATTTTTGTAGATAAGATAA
Source organism: Cyprinodon diabolis (assembly GCA_030533445.1). Classification (NCBI taxonomy): domain Eukaryota; kingdom Metazoa; phylum Chordata; class Actinopteri; order Cyprinodontiformes; family Cyprinodontidae; genus Cyprinodon; species Cyprinodon diabolis. Next base: position 19,830,255 of record CM060075.1, on the reverse strand, counting down.
ATAATTTTGACAATATGTATTATGACACATGCAAATTTAAAGAGTTAAGTGATGAGAAAATAAATGTAAAGAAATTTAATTGTAATTACACTTTTTCATCTTGCGTTACTAAACTGATTTAAAGATCAAAATAAATAAAGGAAATCTGCTCCAATTGTTTCTTCTTTTTATTGTTTCTTCTTATTTTTAATTTAAATACCATCCATCAGGGGCGGAGCTCCATGGGGGCCAAGAATGGCCATGACCCCCTTAACAATCATTGCCCACCCCTGTGATCACCCCCAGCAGTTGATCCCATGTGGACATAATTCACAGCTCCACTTAAACAGAGAGCTGTAGCAGTAATACTCTCTAGAAGGATGTTCTAACAAATGTTTAAATTTAAATGTTTGTATATTAACTGAGAAAAAAATACTGTTAATAATTTAAATCATTATACTAACATTTAAGATGATAAAGTCACAATCTATGCTCTTTTACAGAACTACAGTTGTTTTTATGTTTTAAAGGGTAAAGAGAAAGTTATGCTTCTCTGCAAGTCATCTAGGAGTCTTCAATCCATTAAATGTAGGTATTAATATACAAGTATTGATAAATGTGGTGGAAAATTTGCACCAGAAATGTAGGTAAGAAATAACAATAAAGAAGATGTTCCCACCGCTGAAAAAGCTGAAAAAAGATTGTCCACTACACCCTTAATATAGACAGCATGGATGAGTAAATATAGGTGGTTTTTGTTTTTATTTTTAATATGGATGTTGTGTTCTTTCATTTGCCTGTGTGAAAACTTAGAATTTTCTTTGGCACCTATCTACTTTGGCCACAACTATAAAAATATTCTGGCCATGCAGAAGGGAGTCACATGACTCATGAGGAGTAGGTTGACTGGAAAGTGAAAGAGTTTCCTTCCTGCACGGTTATTATTGTTAATTTTACTTGCATTGTGGGAGAATCAAGAAATCTCTCAGAATGGGCGCTAAAACTACTAAGAGATATAGCTCCAGTGACCCTACAGTCCTTTCTGTGGATGAAGAGGATCAGTTTCACTGTGAGTGGCTTATTTAAGTTTATCAAGCCATAACAGTACATTCATTGCTTTGTGTTTGTTATCAGTAGTTTTATAGATGTCTTGTTTTAAGGACATGCAGCTTATATTTAAACATCCTGGATGATCTGATTAGATTTGTTTCTACAGTTTTATGTGAAGGTTTTGAATCTCCAAGAGCTCGGATGTCCTGCGGACATGTGGCCACTTCGATGTCTCTCAGAAAGTGGTGCGAACATTTGATGGAAAAGGTAAGGTGAATAAAATAGTCCATTCAGTTTGTTCTTTTGTTTTTCTATTTTAGATCATTTTCTGTTTTTAAAACCATAATGAAAAAAAAACACATTCTGATCTATTTGAGCTATCTGGTCCATATTTCTTTCTCAAGTAAATCTAAAACTTTACGGGTTGTGATAGGTAAAATAATTGTGTAGCCTACTCGTCATAAGGACACACATTGCTGATCAGTTGCTGGCAGATGATGGCTGTTGCTTCGGCTGAAAAACTGAGGAAATCAATAAATTATTCAGCATATTCTGCATTTATTACAAAACTCTTTGAGAATGAAATCAGCATTTTTTTAATCGTTATTAGGCTCCAGATTTCTCACATATGAGAATCATACTGTTCACACGAAGCATAGTGTAAAACTGTAATGATAGAGAATGCTAAGTGGTTACCATGGTAACTGCAGGTGGGATTCCCAGAGGGCGTGGATTTTCCAGCAATGATCATGAGCAGTTTAACATTGAAATAGAAACATGTTGAAATCTGTCACTTCTATTTAATGAGCCGTTCAGTAGGCTGGTTTAAAACGTAATGTGCAGATCATGTTTTCAGGTTCACAGATGTGTTTAGCTTATTTTTTGAGGGGAAAAAAATGAGAACGATCCAATGTAGTTTCGCTGAGTTGTTTATTCTTACAGAGATTTAACTTAGGTCTTCCCGTTTTATCTTTGTTAGAATAACTAAACTTCAGTTTCTTGTTCTTGGTTTTATTTATAAGAAATCTGTATTTTGTTTTGTATAGTTACTTTTGTAAATGCTTTAGTTATAATTTTATGATCATTTACTTTTGAAAAAATAACATTACCCATGAAATCAGTCTACAACATTCAAGTAAAAGTATCAGGATGTAATACTAAATTATATTACAGATTCTTCCTTCTCTTTTAAAACATGGTGAAAACCTTAGAATATCCACCAAAACATTTATCTAACATAAATTTGCTGTGTCTTTACTAAAATCACAAAGTAAATTAATAACAACAGTCAGTTTTAAAATAGAACATAACTTGTGTATGTTGGACAAAGGGATTCTGTAACCCATGGGTCTGGAGTTGCTTGACCCTCCACATTGCCTCATATTAGCTTTAGCTAAAACTGATGAGGAACCAGCTAATATCTTCAAGTATTAATATAATATACATTTTTTTAACAGTTCATTTATTGCAGTTCAACAGTTAAACTACATTACATTTCTGTAATAGAATTACACTAAAAGTACCAATAATTATTTTTTTAGATCTATTTTCCTGTCATTTGGTTATAACCTATATATATTTTTTGTCATATCATTGTTTTCAAATATCAATATCATTGTGGAAAATCTATCGATAATTGTTTCCTAAAAGTTTTATATTCTTTATTTTGAAACCAAAGAAAATTGAAATGAACTGATGCCTTTTGTAAGGGTTCAAGTAACGTGTGCAGCTCTATAAAAGGTTTATTTTAGCTGAACTGAGGATTAATATTTCTCTTGGTTTGTGATGGTTTCAGACCCCAATCTTAACTGACAATCAATTTGTGTTTAAGTTGATTTATCCTCTTATTTTTTCCTTTTCCATTGCATTTTTGTTTACATTTAAGTTATGCATCCCAAACCCCCAACAGAGATTCTTTTTGTTTGTTTGTTTGTAGTTTTATAGATATAATATTAATGGCATATTACTGACTGTTTGTCAGAAGGAATTTTAAAATCATAGATGGCTGCACTTCATTTCTTACCTTTAATGGTGATTATTTATTTGACTGTTTATATAAAGGGAGAAAGCCAGTTTGTTTGCGGTCAGTCTGGCTGTGATGCTGTGTGGCCTTATGAAGAGGTCTGTAAAATAGCCCTCCTGACCACTAAAGAAATGAAGTACTTTGAGAAAACCATGGCCAAGAATGCTGCTGCCAGAAATCCTAACTCTAAATTTGTAAGTATCTGTTTACAGACACAAAAAACGGCAAGTATGCTTGAATCTGTTTGCAAATCGCTCTGTTTTTATTTCACCCCACACATTATCTATCCTGACAGTGTCCTGGATGCATGTCTCCTGTGACCAGAGGCAGCAGCTTAAACCTTTATGTTCACTGCAAAGTGTGCTCAGCAAAGACAGGACGCATCTTTGCATTCTGCTGGCAGTGTTTGAGGGAGTGGAAAGGTATACAGCCTCGGTCCGACCGCTGTGAAAATGATGATTGCCACAATTCTGCCCTGAAAACCCTGAGAGAGTGTCCAAAAATTAAAATTCAGACTGAGAATGGAGCCAAAGGGTGTCCGTCAGTCCGTGCCTGTCCCACATGTGGCTCACTGATCCAGCACACCGGGATAGGATGTGAAAACGTTTCATGTCCTCGATGTCACATGCAGTTTTGTTTTGGCTGTCTGAAGAGCACTAATGAATGTGGTGCAGCAATGTTCTGCAGTGGTATTGCTCCTAGACAGAAATCTATACCTGTGTGGCACCCAGAGTTTTATTAGGATTTTGTTCTTTACAGTTTCCCTGAGATTAAAGCTGGGACACACATTGATGTTTAACTAATTTATTAAAATAATAAGGGCCTGTTCTGTGTTATTTGATATTTCTTTTATGGTATTTGCCTCTTGTAATCCTGTACTATTAATTTATTGTTGATGCAGCAAAATATCAATTTATCTTTTATTTATTCAATGAAAAAAGATTCTTTAGAATGTGATTTTAATCCTATTTTTATCTCTTTGTAGGTTATTGTTTTATCTTGAAACTTGTTGTTTCCTCCATAAAATGCAGGAACTTGGGTGTTTGGTTTGATATAATGCACTACTTTATGAGTCTAAAAAGATGTTGGAAAAACTTTCTTTTACTAAATCACCTTAGGAACATTGTAAAAAGAGCTTTTAGCATTTATTTAAATGTGGGGGATCTTATCGATACATTTCAGTGTTCATACTAGTGGTGGCTGGCCAATAGAGGGAGCTAGGGCGCACCCACTAAATGACATTGATTTAGATATTAAAAAAAACATAAAAATGTTGTTATAAAATTAAATATTTCGAAATATATTTTTTAGCCGTACCAGATAAATATCTAATCTTTAATGACAAGTAAAGCTGTTTTCCGTCGTTGTCGGATCGGTGACGTATTTCCGCCCTGGGGTGCAAAAATCTTTGGCCATAGATTTTCGTTAAAAGTTGTACATTCGTAGAAGCTCCTCTGCAATGCAAAAGAATAGGATAGCTCTGGGTGCAGGAGAGCTGTGCCCTGAGGTAACAAGGAAGCTACGTCACAGATGTAGTGCGGCTGATTGACAGGTCAAGTCGGGGATGTTGGGAGACGATTGGAGAGAAAGACAGAAATGATGCAAGAAAAATTGACAGTCCCTTAAAGCAAACTTACCAAGAGGAGGTGAAATCATTCGGAACTGATCAGCTGAACATCAAAATTAATCATTGGTCCAAAGACAGATGGAGACAGTACACTTGGTCATTTTCCAGGACCTGGTTTACCTATAAGGCTTGGCTATCTGAATGCAGCGAGGCTAACGCTTTATTCCGCTTTCCCTGCCTTTCTACTTTCATGGATATTCAAGTAGGACTGATTTAAAGAACCTTTTAGAAAAGGCAAAGAAGATGTAACAATCTGAGATTCACATGGAAAATAATATAAAATAGTGTACTTTTTCTAGGTGTTTGTTAATTTGCATAGTATCTCTAAAATAAACACATTCTCAGAAAATAAACATCCATCCATCCATCCATCTTCTTAGTGTTTGAGGGACTGAAAAGGTGAACAGCCTTGGTATGGCAGATGTGAAAATGACCTGAGAACCCTGAGAGAGTGTCCTGAAATCCAATTTCAGACTGGAAATAGAGCCAAAGGGTGTCCGTCAGTCCATGCCTGTCCAACCTGTGGCTCACTGATCCAGCACAGCGGGATAGGACGCGAAAACGTTTCATGTCTTGATGTCACATGCAATTTTGTCTAAAGAGCACTCTTGAGTGTATTACTGCGCTAACGGAGTTTATAGAAAATGCTCTTGTGTTATTGCCCCAGGACAGAGGTCCATACCCGTGTGGCAGAGAAAAATTTAGTAGGATTATCTGGCTTGTAGTTTCCCTGGAACTAAAGTTGGAACACACATCCCTTTGTAAATAATATTTGCATTGTATGATTCTAATCTGTGTTATTTAATACTTTTTTGAACAGTATAATTCATGTAATCCAGAACTATTATATGACTGTTTTAGCTCTTTATAATGTAACTTTATGAAAGTTTGATCTCATTTAATGTGATGAATGCAGAATAGCAATCAAGTATTTCTTATCAAATGAGAAGTGTGCTTTTTTTCTTGTTCAATAAAGACTGAAACTTGAAACTTGGTGTTTATTTCTATTTTTTAGTTAAAAATAAATGTCAAGAAACATCAGTTGGACCGACGGACAAAAATACAATATTAGAAAATGAAGCATTTAATGGAAGTTTTATGGTAAAAAACTGTATTATAAAAACAAGAATATGCAACAGGAAAATCAAAAGTTTTGAGAGGATTGTGAAGCAAAGCCAATAGTCTAACAGGGTTCCTGTGTGTGAATCAGTACGAGTTATGCATCTCACCATAGAGGATCTTTGTCAAAAACCTGGGTAGCCTACACAGGTGAAGATAATCTTTCTCATCAGAGTGAGGGGCTTAAAAGAGCAGCAGAGCCTTCACGCAGGGCTGGTTTCTTTGGTTGTTAATGTTGTTTCATTGCTTTCTAGTCACTTGCTTCCTACAAGTAGTTTTGCTGACGTTTATTGTTTTTTGTGTGGTTTTCAGTATGTCTGGATTTTTGCCTCAGTTCCCCTTGGACTTTCTTTAAATCATCACAAACTCATCTGTGTCTACTCCTCTCTGCATCTGGGTCCTCCACACAACCTGACATAGACTTTCAGTGATATTTACAACTTGTGGACTGAAAATTGAATTGCTGATTTAAGAGTCATTCCACTACAGGGGACAGGCACCTCTCTGTCATAAATACCCATCCCTGCTTTAATTACCATGGTTTCACAGTTCTGACCATAAAACTGCCCTGACCTTTATCTGATAAAGAGTTTATGGCAGTTGAGTGCCAGTATCACCAGATCAAACAATTGAAAGTATCGAAACGCTGCTAACAAAGCAGTCTGTGCCTCCCGAGCCACGGGCTGAAAGCAGACATTCAAAAGCCTTTGCTTTTTCTTTTGACATGTACAGTCTTGCAGTAGCTTTTATTTTTAAGTTACTGTTGTTTAATTGTTTGTTTATAACTGCTTGCGCTACACAGCAACCTACCCAATGGGAACAATAAAGACTTCTTGAACTGAAACATGCACAAAGTTAGAGCCCTAATGTTTTCAAAAGTTTAGAAAAAGTAACGTTTCAGTGACCATAATATCACCTAAAACATCACTGTGTAAAGTATTGATTTTTTTTCTGTATTTTGTACACCTTAAGCAGCTTGGGATCATATTAACCCCGAAGAACAGCAATCCCTTCCCACATAGTCACAGGATATTGAAAAGTATTTTCATGTGAATTTCATTTTACAGATATTTCACCATTGAAGTAGGAAAGGTCCATAAATATGATGCCAAAAAAAGAAGATTGTTTCAGATGAAGTTAACTACTGAATGGTATCAAATTGCCCCCTTTGGATCAGGATGGTCAACTGTTGCTGCAGTTGCTGATCTGCTTTAAGTTTCAACATACAGGTGCTGGTCATAAAATTAGAATATCATGAAAAAGTAGATTGATTTCAGTAATTCCATTTAAAAAGTGAAACTTGTATATTATATTCATACATTACATACAAACTCATATATTTCAGATGTTTATTTTGTTTAATTTTGATGATTACAAATGACAACAAATGAAAATCTCAAATTCATCATATCAGAAAATTAGAATATTGTGAAAAGGTTCAAAATTGATGGCCCCTGGTGCCACACTCTAATCAGCTAATTAACTCAAACCACCTGCAAAAGCCTTTAAATGGTCTTTCAGTCTAGTTCTATAGGCTACACAATCATGGGGAAGACTGCTGACTTGACAGTTGTCCAAAAGACGACCATCGACACCTTGCACAAGGAGGGCAAGACACAAAAGGTCATCGCTAAAGAGGCTGGCTGTTCACAGAGCTCAGTGTCCAAGCACATTAATAGAGAGGCGAAGGGAAGGAAAAGATGTGGTCGAAAAAAGTGTACAAGCAAGAGAGATAACCGCACCCTGGAGAGGATTGTGAAACAAAACCCATTCAAAAATGTGGGGGAGATTCACAAAGAGTGGACTGCAGCTGGAGTGAGTGCTTCAAGAACCACCACACACAGACGTATGAAAGACATGGGTTTCTGCTGTCGCATTCCTTGTGTCAAGCCACTCTTGAACCACAGACAGCGTCAGAAGCGTCTTGCCTGGGCTGCTGGTGAGTGGTCCAAAGTCATGTTCTCTGATGAAAGTAAATTTTGCATTTCCTTTGGAAATCAAGGTCCCAGAGTCTGGAGGAAAAGAAGAGAGGCACTTCATCCACGTTGCTTGAAGTCCAGTGTAAAGTTTCCACAGTCAGTGATGGTTTGGGGTGCCATGTCATCTGCTGGTGTTGGTCCATTGTGTTTTCTGAGGTCCAGGGTCAACGCAGCCACATACCAGGAAGTTTTAGAGCACTTCATGCTTCCTGCAGCTGACCAACTTTTTGGAGATGCAGATTTCATTTTCCAACAGGACTTGGCACCTGCACACAGTGCCAAAGCTACCAGTACCTGGTTGAAGGACCATGGTATCCCTGTTCTTAATTGGCCAGCAAACTCTCCTGACCTTAACCCCATAGAAAATCTATGGGGTATTGTGAAGAAGAAGATGCAATACACCAGACCCAACAATTCAGAAGAGCTAAAAGCCACTATTAGAGCAACCTGGGCTATCATAACACCTGAGCAGTGCCACAGACTGATCGACTCCATGCCACGCCGCATTGCTGCAGTAATACAGGCCAAAGGAGGCCCAACTAAATACTGAGTGCTGTACATGCTCATACTTTTCATGTTCATACTTTTCAGTTGGCCAACATTTCTATAAATCCTTTGTTTTTATTGGTCTTCAGTAATATTCTAATTTTCTGATATGATGAATTTGAGATTTTCATTTGTTGTCATTTGTAATCATCAAAATTAAACAAAATAAACATCTGAAATATATGAGTTTGTATGTAATGTATGAATATAATATACAAGTTTCACTTTTTAAATGGAATTACTGAAATCAATCTACTTTTTCATGATATTCTAATTTTATGACCAGCACCTGTATATGTCATCCAGATGTAATGTTTTGCTGAAATATTTCTTAAGCTAGTTACCAAAAAAATAATCTAGCCCACACAACTGCAGCTTCCTATTATTTTCATTTTCTGTCGCAAAGAAGAGGACAGTGTGCCAAAGCCTCCATCCTATCTTAAAAACCTTGAAATCTTTTCTGTAGTTTATGTTTACACACCTTTGAGTTGCTTGTCCTAATAAATTCATCCATGGATTAATCCTTATCTGAGTTTCACTTCGGCTGTCTTACATTGTTTTGTGTGTATTTGCTTATTTTGGACATTAGGAATAAGGTATCATATTAAAAAGATTTGCACTAAACCAACCAGTCAGACAACACAAGCATTTTTGTGGGTACTTTCCAGCTCCTTACTTACTGGTTAGGTGACTAATCTTTATCATTTCTATTGTTGACGCCAGATTTCCCTTAAGTTTATAATTTCTTCCTGCAATGCAAATGCAAGGGAGAAAGATCAAACAACATATTTTCCAGGTTCATTCCAGGACTGACTACTTTGTAGTGTAGGTGGAGTTATTCAACTAAATACAGAAAGCAGGCCGTCTACTCCTCCCTCTCTCTGCAGTCATAGGAGTGCCTTTTACTGTCTCTATATCAGCGATTGTTCAACAATAGAAACTCTTTCTGCAAGTCGCTGTGAAGAAGAGCTGAATCAGTGCAGTCCTCAATGATTCAGTATGAAACAAGGTAAGACCTTCATCCCAACCTTCCAGTAAAGATGGGAATGAAAGCCGTCTTTTATGAATTTACCAATGTTTTATATCTGAATGTCCCACAGACATTAAGTACTATGGGTTGAGGAACCAAGGAGCAACATGCTACCTGAACAGTATTCTGCAGGTTCTGTTTATGACCAAGGAGTTCAGAGAGGCTGTAGAAAGGTTGGTAAATCAATCAAACACCATTTTTTATGTTATATCTGTTTTATTTTAAGGTAGCCTCTGTATCTCTGACAACTTTCTATTAACAGATGTCCTATAGACCATAAAGATCGCATTGATGTTCAACTGCATAGTTTGTTTGAAAGTTTAAAGGAAAGAACATCAGAAACCAGAGACGTAACAAGGAAGCTGGGGATAGAAAGAGGTAAATTATAAAATGCATTAAAGAATGATGAGCTTGTTTCTGGATTAGGAAGATAAATTAGAACTGGGATATTAAAATGTATAAGCAACAACACAAAGCCTGAAAAAAATTAGAGAAAATAAAATGAACAGCTACATTCATTATAATCAATATAAAGATGCTGTATTTCATGGATAATTGTTCCTCTATTCTCCCAGTGAATGAACAGTATGATTCTGGTCAGTACTTTGAGAAGATTGTATCTATGGTCAGTGATGAAGCATCAAAGGTAAATGATTCATCAAATCACTGTGAGATCAGGATGGAGACTGAATTCTGCATTAAACACAGATGCTTGTTTTCTATCAAAATGTGCTTTCAGGTATTTAAAGGACACCTGACCCACAGGACTGTTTGTGGTGGATGTTCTGCACATACTGAAGAAGATGTGCCATTTTGGTATCTTTCTCTTCCACTGATGGATTCTAGTGATAAAAACTACAGTGTGGTGAGAAACAACCTGCAAACTGGAAACCATTTTATAGGCCAAACCAAATGTGATCTGGAGCTATCAATAATTTATGATGCATATATTTCTTAGTAGAGACCAGAGGTAGGTAGTAACTAGTTACATTTACTTTTGTGAATTTTAAGGGGGAAAAACTCTATTTTGAAGTAGTTGTAATTTACATTACTTTTTAATTTTTCTGAAGTAATATTCTTGTGATTAACTTGAGCTATTTGGAGATCAGGTGAATTAAAGGTTAACAGCAGATGTTGAAGTTCTTTATCTATTCCTGACATATATTCATAATTTACCAGTCTTGTAAGTTTAAATTGAACAAGTAGATTGTGAAAAGTGTTTCTTCTTCATAAATATGTTATATTCTAATCAAGTTTTTATCTATTTTTTAACTCAATCCAAAGACCAGAATTTGCTCATAATTCTCTGTCTGATTGCATCATTTTAGGCATTAAATCACATGTTACAACCTAAGAGTTACTCAGTACTCAATTATGCATTATACCGAGTACTTGTTTTATCTTAGTTATTTCTTGGATGGTTACTTTCTAGATTTACTTGAGCAAAAAATGTTAAAGTAGTGCTACTCTTATTTGAGTAATATCTTGGCTAATCTATCCACCTGTTTTAGAAACTGTTGGCAGAACATTTGTATCTGACATCTACAGGTGAAAACTGTCTGTCAGGGCATTTTGAGTAACACAAATGCATTTTCAGGCGGACGCCATCGAGGAGTTCTTAAAGGATACAGAGTTTAATGGAGATGACCAGCTGTACTGTGATGAGTGTGAAGAAAAACATGACACTACTGTTGTAAGTAAACTAAAACTCTTTTGTGTTCGTTTACAAAGCAGCTAAAAAACTTCTTAATTAATATTTGAAAACACTGTGGATTACCTTAGCTACACATGAACTGTGTCTATAAAACTAAATATTTGAAAACACAGCATAAAAAGACTCATCTTTGCGCTTTAGGTTAATTAGGATTACAGAAAATATTTTATTTTCCAAAACATAATAAGAAAGAATTCTTAAAGACATTTATAAGATGTTCTTTAAAGCCTCAGCTTGATAGACATTTTATATGTATTTGGTTGTATTGCATTTGTATTGATTGATTGATTGATTGATTGTCTTTATTGATCTCCCAGTGGAGAAATTTATTTGTTATATCAGCTCAAATAGTCAAAAAGAGAAGAAGAAGGTGCAAAAGGGAAAAAAAAGTTGCATAGGATATATACAGTACATACAGTGCATCCACATATGACATTTTTTGTTCGTTTTTTTTGTTTTTCTATTGAGGATCATTATACAGGGTTATTGCGCAGAGTGTTTACATCGGTATTTATATGATAGATATTTATATTTATATATATAGGTATTGCATTAGGTGTCATATATAGAGAACCACATTATTACACAGGGTATCAAATAGTAATTGCACATAATACATTGCACAAGTTATTGCCGTTGTAGTGTCTCATTGTAGAGTCTGATGGCAGCAGAGATGAATAACCTGCAGTAGTGCTCCTTTTTACAGACATGGTGTAAAAGTCTTTCACTAAAGGAGTTGCTGAGCTTCTCTACAGTCTGGTGCAGAGGGTAGCAGGTGTTGTCCATGATGGATGTAAGCTTGGATAGCACCCTCCTCTTAGCCACTTCCTCCACTGAGTCCAGAGTGCAGCCTGGGACAGAAATGGCCTTTCTCACCAGTTTATTTTGTCTCTTTCTGTCCCGCTCTGCGCTGCCAGAGGCCCAGCAGACACCAGCAAAGAGGAGGGCTGATGCCCCCAGAGACTGATAGAAGGTTTTAAGCTGGGGCCTGCTCACTCCAAAGGACCTCAGCCTGCTCAGGAGCTGGAGGCGGCTCTAGTACTTCTTATACAGGGTGTTTTGAGTCTGGTCCAGTTTGTTATTGACATGTACATCCAGGTTTTTGAAACTATCCACCATTTCTATGTCCTGCCCCTGGATGTTCACAGGGGAGTGAGGTGCGGGTCTTCTCCTGGTGTTCTAAGACACAGGTGGTTCTTCTCACACCAGTCCACAAAGTTTGTGATAACCGATCGATACTCCAGGTCGTTCACCTCAGAAACATCGCCTACAAAGGCCGAGTCATCTGATAACTGGAGATGGCAGCTGTCCGTGTTGTAGGTGAAGTCAGAGGTGTAAAGGGTGAAGAAAAACAGGGACAGAACAGTGCCCTGGGGGACCCCGGTACTACAGACTGCTATTCCGTAAAAGTTTAAAAACAATCCACTCGACTTTGTTTCCAAGGTTTGAAGACGTTTCACTTCCCCTCCAAGAGGCTTTCTCAATTCAAATGTCTGGATCCGCAGTGAGTTGAGGCTTTATATAGACATGGCCTTGTATTGCTTGGACACCAACAAATTATAACCGAGAAGCGGGTTGTTTGGTTCCATTGTTAGCCTGTATAAGACAT